>JAWWNF010000633.1:0-462500 GCA_034641395.1 Darevskia armeniaca | reverse complement strand
GGGTGCATGGGTGCACACATGCCTGTGTTTGACTGGCTGCTGCCCCTGAAGGCAGGGTGCTTGGATCTGGCCTGATCTAGCTGCTCCCAAGCACTGCTGAGGGGTGCATGTGTATGGAGTCTGTCTGCATTACTCCTTCCTTGCAAGGGGTTGGACTAGATGACCCTCGGGTCCCTTCCGACTCTACAGTTCTACAACTCTCTCTTTCTGCATGTGTGTCTCCTGTTAAAGCAGCTGTGAAGGCAGCAGTCTAAAAGAACATCACAAGCTGAATTTTATACATTTCCCTTGGACTTCTCCGCATATTCTAGTGATCTCACAGTTTCCCAAATTGGCAGGAGAGGGAAGGGAGATCTCAGAACGTGGAAGAGCCTTTTTGGATTGGACCAAAGGCCCATCTCACCCAACATCTGGCTTCCTACAATGGCCAACCAGGTGCCCCCAGGAAGCCCCCAAGCAGGGCTAGGGGCACACACATCACCTGCTAGTTTCAGAGGTGTACTGTGAGGGCTTATAGCAGGCTTCCTCAAACTTGGCCCTCCAGATGTTTTTGGCCTACAACTCCCATGATCCCTAGCTAGCAGGACCAGTGGTCAGGGATGATGGGAATTGTAGTCTCAAAACATCTGGAGGGCTGAGTTTGAGGAAGCGTGGCATATAGTCACTGCAAGACCTGTTTTCTCTTTATGAACTCGACTGAGCCTCTTACAAAGCTACCTGCTAGTAGCCGTCGACACAGTTCATGGCGGAAAATTCTGCAGGTGAGTTCTGAATTGTACAAAGAACTTCCTCCTTTGTGCCTGCCAGTCCCTTCCACGGGAAGACCAGGAGATGGACAGACAGACAGACAGACAGACACACACACACACACACACACACACACACACACACACACACAGAAGAGAGAGAGAGACCTCTCTATCCACTTTAGTTAAGTTAAAAATACCTAACTTTTTATTGATTTGGGGGGACAGCAGATCCCTCCCCTTGAAGACAGTTTATTTCACCCTGAGGATATGTATGATGGTTAATAAATCTGGCCTGTGGAAGTGAATATGATTGCTGGCTGTGCCATTCAGCACCACTTCCCGCCCAGGAAGGCTTTCGATAGTTGCTCATCATTGGTACCCAGAGCTACCTTAGCAGGGATGGCGGCTGAGTGAGTCTCCCCCACATGGGGGAGCAAAATACAAAAGGCTCTTTTATTCCCACGCAGAAGCAGTTAGCGATGGCGGGGGGGAGAGGGAGAGGAGGAATATTTCAGTAAGAACCTTTCCCCGAAGGCAGCAGCAGGAGCTCCCAGGCCGATCACACAATGCCTTGAATTGGGCTGTAACTGGCAAGGAAGGCAATGTAAAAGTTCTTGTGGGTCGTTTTAGGAAGAAAAACAACCAGAGAGGTTGGATGCAGGCAGTGAACAAACAAACAAAAACAAGTTAAAAGCCTTAAGATGTACAGAGAAGATCTGCGATGAGGATATTCAGCATCCCTGAATTCTGCCCCTTTGAGATTCAGGGTGGCAGACTAGGACCTAGGAGACCAGGGTTCGAATTCTCTCACTGCCTCTCTCAGCCTAACCTCCCTCACAGGGCGGTTCTGGGGATTAATTGAGGAGAGGGGGGGAACAATGTACGCCACGTTCAGCTCCTTGAAGAATAAGGTGGAATGGGAATGCGGTAACTAATAAAATGAAATAAATCTTCCAGAGCAGCCAGAAGGACAGTGGCATAGCGTGAGGGGGGCGAGAGGGGCTGTTGCCCTGGGAACAAAAAAAAAGTGGGGAGGCACAGAATTTCAAAAGGAAAATAAACCACTTTGAGGAGCATTTTTAAACAACCAAGTGGAGTAAAAATGTCATGAAACAAATCATAAAATAAATGGCCACTGCCGCTGCCTCCTCCCGAGCTCCCCTCTGCTGGGAAAACCCTTCTGCACCACCATCGTTGCTGCCACCCTGTCCTGACAGGGGGCGCAATTCTTGCCCTGGGCTGGGACCGAACAATGGGAGGTCACCCCGCCGTGCAGATCTGAACCGCCGACCTTCTGATCAGCAAGCCCAAGAGGTTCATTGAAGAAGAAGAAGAAGAAGAGTTTGGATTTGATATCCTGTTTTATCACTACCCGAAGGAGTCTCAAAGCGGCTCACATTCTCCTTTCCCTTCCTCCCCCACAACAAACACTCTGTGAGATGAGTGAGGCTGAGAGACTTCAAAGAAGTGTTACTAGCCCAAGGTCACCCAGCAGCTGCATGTGGAGGAGCGAGGAAGCGAACCCGGTTCACCAGATTACGAGTCTACCGCTGGTTTAGAGCACAGTGCCACCCGCGTCCCTTTGTGAAGAACAGCACACTTGGGGGAAAGGGGGGGTGTCTTGGTAAAGAAAAGTACAGTGGTACCTCTGGTTAAGTACTTAATTCGTTCTGGAGGTCCGTTCTTAACCTGAAACTGTTCTTAACCTGAAGCACCACTTTAGCTAATGGGGACTCCCGCTGCCGCCGTGCGATTTCTGTTCTCATCCTGAAGCAAAGTTCTTAACCTGAAGCATTATTTCTGGGTTTGCGGAGTTCTTAACCTGAAGCGTATGTAACCTGAAGCATATGTAACCTGAGGTACCATTGTATTTCAATTACTACTTTTGGTTGCATTTATTTTCAACCCTGTCTTTAAAAGCAATTAGAAGCCAAAGCAAAACACAGGCCTTTCGGTTTCTGTGGGAAAAAGAGAAAGTAGAAAGGAGCTTTTTGGCTGGTCCCTGTTGCTATCTTCTATCTCTTAAGTCCCCCCATACACTCACAACCGCTCACCTCATCCCATAACTCAAGAGTGCTTCATTTAAACTTCAAACGCAGCATTGTTTAAGTTGTCAGGTGGAATGAAGGCATATAATTTTATGATGGGGCGTGAATCAGCCTCTCTCTGTATCTGGCACCCTCTCATTTGTCTCTCTGATGCCTCCTTGCAGGATGAAGGGGGGGGCATTGCGACAGGTATGGAGGTGCAGAGTGAGAGCTGCAAAGACAATAACACCTGAATTCATCTCGAGTCATTTCCTGATCACCTCGAAAGAATATTCAAATGTGAACATGAAGATACACCCAAAGGCAGAGGTGGCAACAGAGATCCAGTTGGGGGTGCGGGTGGGGCCTGGTGATATCTGGGAATGTGTTTACGATGTGGGTGCATGGAGCTGGAAGTGATCCAAATTACTCTTAAATGGCATGTTTACTGTTTTTTACTGTATACTGGAGTTGAAAACATCCCCTCCTCAATGCCTTGCTAAGAGCACCTGCGCACGCAGCTAAAAGGCTCTTCTTATGCCAAAGACATAAGAGACACCTTTGATGTCATGATGACACCTCTTACCTATTCATAGCTGTCAACTTTCGGATTTGAAAATAAGGGATCAGCAGCCTCACCTGTCCCGGGGACAGTCTACTGTTCTCAGGGACAGTCCACACCACGGTAATCCCCCCAGGCTACAAATTAATTTACACCAAGCTACACACCATCATCTTTCCCCACCTCAGGGTCTCTTTTCCAGGGAGTCTTCTCTTCTCATGCATTGATTCAGGATCTGTCCTTCCGGTGAGCAGCCAGGGCCGATGTCCTTCAGAATGGACCGGTTTGATCTTCTTGCAGTCCACGGGACTCCAGCACCACAATTCAAAAGTGGCAATTCTTGATGGGGGATTGATCAGGTTCACTCTTTTGGCTCTCTGGCATCCATTAATGACTTATTATACAAACGTGTTGCAGGCTTTGCATCCTTTAACACTCTTTTGGAAGGAGTGTATTTGTGGGCTGGGTCAGAGTGGTTGATTTTACATGCAAGCAAAGCACAAACAGTGCTGTTGTCTAATGACATCCTATTCTCTGTAACCATTGGTGAGCAACGCAGCCGAGCAACGCAGCTCAGGAGCCTCCCTGGCCGGCAGGGAGGGAGAGGAGCTGCTTCCTTTGAAATCCGGGAAATTTATGGGATATCTAACACAGTGTTTTTCAACCACTGTTCCGCGGCACACTAGTGTGCCGCGAGATGTTGCCTGGTGTGCCGTAGGAAAAATTCCCCAATTGAAAGCCGGGCCAATCGCGCGCCAGCAGGGAGGGAGGGAGGGCGAAAGACAGACACGCGCATTTGCGTTCTCTCTTTCCCCCTCAGCATACACAAAAGGAATAGGCAGGCGGCGCGCGCAACGCCAGCCAATCGGAGCCGGGGCACTCGCGACGTCGCCGGGCCCTGATTGGCGGAGGGGTGAGGAAAGAGAACGGGACTCAGAACAGAAGCCGAGCAGAGAAGAACATAATGAGGAGGGGAGGGGAGGGAGAGAGAAGGGAGCCTGCGAGTTCCATCCGCCCCCAATGCTCGTCAGTGTCCCTCGGAGCGCATCCTTGGGAAGTGAATGAGCGCGGCCGCCTCGGGCAGTGGGATTACTCGGAGTTAAAGAACCAAGCTCTCCAGTGCGAACCTGTTGCGCTCTTGGCTTCTGTCTGGACGTGACCAGGGCTGCGCTGAGAGAGAGAGAGGCAAGTCCAACCCCCTTGGCGGCGGGCGAGATGAATTTTGTTTGTCCGCCTTATAGAAATATTTATATGCCACGGAGAAATTTACAAGCTATAGCTTAGGCTGGGGGGCCCCTCAAATAATTTAAAGGGGGAAAAACTGGATGTACATTTCCAAAATATAAGATAAAAAACAAATAAAATAAAACCTACATACAGCAACATTGGCAAATGGCTTTAGATACCTATTAAAGCAACTTTATGCCCAGCTGAATGACTGTTTCAAGGGAAACAATTGAAATATTTTCGAGCATTCATAATAAAGTAATTATAAAATACTTTCTTTGTGTTTATTTGATTCCTTTTCAAGAGAATTACTTTATATATAGTCAATATAGGCACAGAGTTAAATTTTTTAACATTTTCTAATGGTGGTGTGCCTCGTGATTTTTTTCATGAAACAAGTGTGCCTTTGCCCAAAAAAGGTTGAAAAACACTGATCTAACAATCCAGGATAGCAGTGGGAAACGGCGCTGGAATAAGGGAATTTCCCGCCAAAAAAGGGAAACAGTGGGAAATGGCGCTGGAATAAGGGAATTTCCTGCCAAAAAAATGGAAGGTTGACAGCTATGTACCTATTATGGGATGTGCATGCGTGGGGGGAAGGGGGGGTGAGCCTTTGGCCTCCAGTGTGCATCAGCCCCAGCCAGCAAGGCTGCAGGTTAACCATGATGGGTGCCGAGGTCCAATGATGTCTGAAAGGCCACCGGTGGGGTTTGTGTTTCCTGGAGGTGCGCCTGTGAGTGACCTGGGCCTGAGCCGAAATGAAGGGAGGAATAGCAACACTCAACTGGAGGAGATGCTGGAGGGGGTTCAAAGTGACCCAGGCGCAACTTCCTGTTTGGCTGCCATAGCGAACGGCTGCCCATTACATCAGAGCTGTTTCGTACGGAATTTTTGAGGATGAGATGTGAGTAATCATGGAGCAGCTAAAAAAGCCAATGCAATTCTGGGCTGCATCAATAGGAGTATAGCATCTAGATCAAGGGAAGTAATAGTACCACTGTATTCCGCTCTGGTCAGACCTCACCTGGAATACTGTGTCCAGTTCTGGGCACCACAGTTCAAGAAGGATACTGACAAGCTGGAACGTGTCCAGAGGAGGGCAACCAAAATGGTCAAAGGCTTGGAAACGATGCCTTATGAGGAACGGCTTAGGGAGCTGGGTATGTTTAGCCTGGAGAAGAGAAGGTTAAGGGGTGATATGATAGCCATGTTCAAATATATAAAAGGATGTCATATAGAGGAGGGAGAAAGGTTGTTTTCTGCTGCTCCAGAGAAGCGGACAAAGAGCAATGGATTCAAACTACAAGAAAGAAGATTCCACCTAAACATTAGGAAGAACTTCCTGACAGTAAGAGCTGTTCGATAGTGGAATTTGCTGCCAAGGAGTGTGGTGGAGTCTCCTTCTTTGGAGGTCTTTAAGCAGAGGCTTGACAGCCACTTGTCAGGAATGCTTTGATGGTGTTTCCTGCTTGGCAGGGGGTTGGACTGGATGGCCCTTGTGGTCTCTTCCAACTCTAGGATTCTATGATTCTAATCATCCTCCCATACCCCCAGGGTCGGGGGAGCAGCTTCACCCACAGATCGCCCAACACTTGCTCCCATTCCGGAAGGAATGAGGGGGCTGGGGGGGGCTGGGTGCAAAACACCGTGCTCTGGGGAGCAGCCAGAGCCTGCCTCGGTTTCCTTCCCCAAGGCCTTGGAGGAACCTTGGGGTGCAGAATGAGGAACCCCAAATGGAGCTTAGGCTCCTGGCAAATGGGGAAAGGAACATTACACGGCACTTTCCAGATAAGTCTATGAGTCGCCCTCAAGGTCCAGGGACTGATCCGCCCTGGCTTCCTCCTCGGAGGTCCCTTTTGAAGAAGAAGCTGTCGCAGGTCTCCATGGGGGAAACGGGGGGAAGCGTCCCTGAGGCCAGCGTTCGAGGCCAATGCTTTCGCCTTTTACGCTCCGGCCACCTTCTCTGTGGTGTTTATGTGAGCTGTCTTCTTCTTTCTTCTTCTTTGGTGATCACTCATAGCCGAGTAAGATTTTCTTCCATAAACACGGTTTTAACAGTGGGTCCGTAAGTGACTGTGGAGGCCAATTCTGGACCCACACATCCTTCCACAGTGGGGACATTGGTTCCCGGGCGGGAGTTGATCACAGTGTGGATTTGCCAAGCGTGCCTTCCTCTTAGTACGTTTCTCCCTTGCGTCCTGAGTTCGAGTGCCTTCAAAGCCCATGACACCTTTGGTAAAGGCTGTTCTCCAACTGGAGCACTCGCAGGCCAGTGTTTACCAGCTGTCAATGTTTATACTACATTTTTTTAGGTTTGCCTTGAGAGAGTCTTTAAAGCTCTTTTGTTGACCACCAACATTACGCTTTCCATTTCTAAGTTTGAAATAGAGTAGTTGCTTTGGAAGAAGATGATCAGGCACCCACACAACATGACGAGTCCAACGAAGTTGATGTTGAAGAATCATTGCTTCAACACTGGTGATCTTTGCTTCTTCCAGTACACTGGTATTAGTTTGCCTGTCTTCCCAAGTGATGTGTAAATTTTTTCGGAGACACCATTGATGGAATCTTTCAAGGAGTTGGAGATGGCGTTTATAAGTGGTCCATGTTTCACAAGCATACAGTAAGGTTGGTAGTACAATAGCTTTGTAAACAAGCATTTTGGTTTCCTTGCGAATGTCCTGGTTCTTAAACACTCTGCACTTCAATCGGGAGAAAGCCACACTCGTAGAGCTCAGGCGATGCTGGGATCTAACCCTGCTTGGAGAGTGGGGTGGCACACAACAGAGAGTTAAACTGTCCTTCTCAACCTCCTCCCACCCCCTTGCTTCTGAGACTGCTCAGGCTTATCCAGGATCCCTATTTACATATTTGAAAGCATGCAGGTTGATTGCATTTGCAATTAACACCTGGTTTCTAGTTGGGCCTTCGGAATTTGGCTCTCTCCTTATCAGGGCCAGGGACCCAGGTGGCGCTGTGGGCTAAACCACAGAGCCTAGGGCTTGCTGATCAGAAGGTTGGCGGTTCGAATCCCCGAGACGGGGTGAGCTCCCGTTGCTCGGTCCCTGCTCCTGCCCACCTAGCAGTTCGAAAGCACGTCAAAGTGCAGGTAGATAAATAGGTACCACTCCAGCGGGAAGGTAAACGGCGTTTCCGTGCGCTGCTCTGGTTCGCCAGAAGCGGCTTTGTCATGCTGGCCACATGACCTGGAAGCTGTACACCGGCTTTCTCGGCCAATAAAGCGAGATGAGCGCCGCAACCCCAGAGTCGGACACGACTGGACCTAATGGTCAGGGGTCCCTTTACCTTTTTATCAGGGCCTGAGCCGAGCTCTCCAGCTCTCCAGCCAATCTCCAAACGAATTTTTAAAATGAGAAATATCTCTCTACCCCTTTACCCACACTCTCGCTCTCGGCTTTTACACACCAGCTCCAGAAAATGTGGGCTAACAAAGCAACAATGAATTTGATTAGCCTTTTCGAAAGAGTGAGCACAATCTTCTATTATCCCAGTGACTCAAGTCTTGAGAATATTAATATATACCAGAGATGAATTGCCCAAATGGAAGTAGATTCAGATTACTGATAGGCTTTTAATAGGCCCTGTGTTATGCAATTAAGGAACTTTAAAGAACTTTCAGACTCTAAACATATTATTTGCGTGTCCACACGCCCACACATGCCCATCTCTGAAAAGCCCATGCAATTGAGGACTCATCCACACTTACCTTTTGCCCAACAATTTCTAGGCAAGGGTCCATATTTCAACCTGGTGTGTCCAAATACTTTCCTTCCTTCCTTCCTTCCTTCCTTCCTTCCTTCCTTCCTTCCTTCCTTCCTTCCTTCCTTCCTTCCTTCCTTCCTTTTTTCCTTCCTTCCTTCCTTCCTTTCTTTTTTCCTTCCTTCCTTCCTTCCTTCCTTTCTTTTTTCCTTCCTTCCTTCCTTCCTTTCTTTTTTCCTTCCTTCCTTCCTTTCTTTTTTCCTTCCTTCCTTCCTTCCTTCCTTCCTTCCTTCCTTCCTTCCTTCCTTCCTTCTTTTCCTTCTTCCTTTCCCCAGGAAAACCTGCTCTTCAGTGCTGAATTGGAACAAACACCCAGCCCAAACCCCCTTGATGATCTCTCCCAGCGGCTGCATGTAGATATTAAAAAGCATGGGGGAGAGGATAATGCTTTTTATAGGGTTGCACAGGGGCCACTGGGATGAGTTTGTGGAACCAAGGGGCAGTGGCCCACAAAGGCTTGAGAACTGCTAGTGTGGACAATGCTGCGCTAGCTGGACTGAGCAATGAGGTCCCAAGTGGGTTTTGCAGTGACCCTGCCCTGCCAACCAGGCATAACACATAGATTGCTTGGTTCATCCCCCAAAGGGAAGGAGATGCAAGGGCCCCACCTCCCACCAAGCATGGTGCCATTTGCACCTCCCTCAGACACCTCTGGGGATGCGGGTGGCGCTGTGGGTTAAACCACAGAGCCTAGGGCTTGTCGATCAGAAGGTCAGTGGTTCGAATCCCCACAACGAGGTGAGCTCCCGTTGCTCGGTCCCTGCTCCTGCCAACCTTCCGTGTGCTGCTCTGGTTCGCCAGAAGCGGCTTAGTCATGCTGGCCACATGACCTGGAAGCTGTATGCCAGCTCCCTTGGCCAATAAAGCGAGATGAGCGCCACAACCCCAGAGTTGTCTGCGACTGGACCTAATGGTCAGGGGTCCCTTTACCTTTACCTTTACCAGACACCTCTGCGCACTGTTCCTGGCTGTCACTCAGCTTAGCTGGGCACAGCTGAGCCTGAAGCCTGGCTGCCCATCAGAGAAGAAGAAGAAGAAGAAGAAGAAGAAGAAGAAGAAGAAGAGGAGGAGTTTGGATTTGATATCCCGCTTTATCACTACCCGAAGGAGTCTCAAAGCGGCTCACATTCTCCTTTCCCTTCCTCCCCCACAACAAACACTCTGTGAGGTGAGTGGGGCTGAGAGACTTCAGAGAAGTGTGACTAGCCCAAGGTCACCCAGCAGCTGCATGTGGAGGAGCGGAGACGCGAACCCGGTTCACCAGATTACAAGTCTACCGCTCTTAACCATTACACCACACTGGCTCTCAGAGAGGGCCTGCTGCCAGCTTGAAATGCTGGGTGAGCAAGTGGGAAGGTGCTGTCTTTTTCCTTGGTGGATCTTTCTCCAGTGGAGAGCAAAGGCGGCAAGTTGACCCTCCAAGCCAAGCCAAAGTGCCTCTCTTCTAAAGAGATGGGGTGAAGCATTCCTGGCTTCAGGGCACGCTCTGATCAAAGCCACCACCCTTTCCTCTCCAGGGAACAGTATCTCTGTAGCTGGAAGAACAATAGAAGCCATTATGCAAGAACTGGGAGTGGGAGCAATGATGTCTCAATGGGGGAAAGGATCCAATCTGGAAGGAAAGAAAGAAATGGGCAACTTGCAAAACAGACATTTTCTTCATCTTAACTTTGTTCAATTGCAAAATCTGGAGAATGTGGGAGAAAGCATTGTAATAGGGGAAGGTAAAAGCTGCAGAAGGCGGTTTTTAATAATTGTGCACGAAGCGAATGACTTGGAACCAAGAGCGACAGGCAAGTGCGCAATACTTTCTCCCTGGCTACTAAAAGGCCTGTATTGGACAACGTCTTGTTTGCAGGCCAGGGAAGACATGCCCCCCCCCAATGTACTTTCCAGCATTGCTTGTTGTTGTTCAGTCGTTCAGTCGTATCCGACTCTTCGTGACCCCATGGACCAGAGCACGCCAGGCACGCCTATCCTTCACTGCCTCTCGCAGTTTGGCCAAACTCATGTTAGTAGCTTCGAGAACACTGTCCAACCATCTCATCCTCTGCCGTCCCCTTCTCCTTGTGCCCTCCATCTTTCCCAACATCAGGGTCTTTTCCAGGGAGTCTTCTCTTCTCATGAGGTGGCCAAAGTACTCAGCCTTTACCTTTAACCAAGCCCTAAGTATGCCCCCGGCTACATAATAAGGTAGAATTGATATTGGCTAAGAGAGGGATCAAGAGAATAATAATTTATTATTTATACCCCGCCCATCTGGTTGGGCTTCCCCAGCCACTCTGGGTGGCTTCCAACAAAATATTAAAATACAATAATCCATCAGACATTAAAAGCTTCCCTAAACAGGGATTACTTCTAAAAGTCTGGTAGTTGTTGTTCTCTTTGACATCTGGTGGGAGGGTGTTCCACAGGGCAGGTGCCACTACCAAGAAGGCCCTCTGCCTGGTTCCCTGTAACTTGGCTTCTCACAGTGAGGGAACCGCCAGAAGGTCCTTGGCGCTGGACCTCAGTGTCAGGGTAGATCGAGGGGGATGAAGACGCTCCTTCAGATATACTGAACTGAGGCCGTTTTAAGGATGCCTGAGATTGCATTTGTGAAGTCTTTTAGAACTCAATATAAGGACGGAGTAAAGCAAGAGCTAAACATGGTTTCTCTTGTTTGCCTCTATTTTGAGACAAGGTGTTCCCTAATTCCCCCTGTTATAATGTTATATTGGGTACATAGGCACTCAGTCGGTGCCCCATAGACACTTTTTATGCGGAGAAGTCAATTCAGCGTGCAAATTGCGCAAAGAGCCAGCCTAATCGAAATAACAGAGCACTGTTGACAGGGAAACCAGTGAGAAAAAGCAATCAATCCCCACCTCCACCCCAATTTCCTCCTCCTCTCTCTTTCCCCCACAGTAGCTGCTGAAAGGCATATTTTTTTAAAAAAAAAAAAGATAAAGACATTCCACACCTCCCACACAGTTCAGCAGTGAATCTGTGAGCATCCATTCCTATCATGCTTTGAGACTCCAGAGCGAGGAGATGTGAGTAAAACATCTTGTGGAATTGGATTTCCAGCCAATGGCTTAGACTCTCTCTCTCTCTCTCCTGACCAATTTAATTCCACCCTCAGCTGGCAAAATGTCTAGGGCTCCTTCCGACTTTGCAAATGCAACTGGGCACCCGGCACCTGCCACCACAGGGAATCAAACGGCGGAGGAAAGGTGGTCCGAAGACACTTCGCTCGGCTTGGGAGTGCTCTGCACAATTTGCGTGGCATACGCCGCGATCATTGCAGTCGGTCTCCTTGGGAATGTGATCCTCGTTCAAGTCTTCTTCAAGATCAAATCGATGCAGACCGTCCCAAATATCTTCATCACCAGCCTGGCTTTTGGGGACCTGCTCCTTCTGCTCACCTGCGTCCCTGTGGATGCTGCTTGCTACATTGTGGACACCTGGCTGTTTGGAAGGATTGGCTGCAAGCTGCTCTCCTTCATCCAGAGGACATCTGTCGGCGTGTCCGTATTCACTTTAACCGTGCTCAGTGCGGACAGGTGAGTTGGAAGGAATGCGGCGGACCAAGAGTTTGACAGCGGGGCGGGGTTTGCTCCCGCGTCGGGTTGGATGGGGATGACTTCCGAGTAGCACCTTAGAGACCAACTAGGTTTGTTCTTGGTATGAGCTTTCGTGTGCATGCACACTTCTTCAGATACCATTCCATAATGATAATTTTACTGTTTCTACTAGAGATGGGAGGGCCGGGGGGGGGACTGGAAAAATTGGAGGAAAACTGGGGGTTCCCTGTTTTTCCAGGAAAAATGGGGGGGTGGAATATTAAAACTATATCAAACTCCCCCACCCCCG
Organism: Darevskia armeniaca; assembly: GCA_034641395.1. Lineage (NCBI taxonomy): Eukaryota > Metazoa > Chordata > Lepidosauria > Squamata > Lacertidae > Darevskia > Darevskia armeniaca. Next base: position 450,300 of record JAWWNF010000633.1, on the reverse strand, counting down.
TTTTTCCAGGAAAAGACGGCTTTGGGGAAGGGCAAAAAAAACAACAAACTGGTTCCCCCCCCCATTTTGTTTTCTGGTCCCCCCCAGGCCTTCCCATCTCTAGTTTCTACCCCATCCATCTGACTGGGATACCCCAGGCACTCTGAGCAGCTTCCAGCATATATAATAACATAATAAAATATATACAGGGCTGCCTTCAGATGTCTTCCAATCAACTTGGCTTGGGGGGGTCGCATAACTCCATACCCTCCAACATTTCTCTGATGAAAATAGGGACATCTTACGGACAAACGCCGGCTCCCTCGGTCTATAGAGCGAGATGAGTGCGCAACCCCAGAGTCGTCCGCGACTGGACCTAATGGTCAGGGGTCCCTTTACCTTTAAGGAAAAGCAGGAGATTCTGGGATCAAATCAGAAACTGGGACGGCTTCTGTAAATCCAGGACTGTTTCTGGAAAATAGGGGCACTTGGAAGGTCTGAGTGACCTGCCCAGGGACACCAGTGAAAGAATCCATAGGGGCCATGGCACCCTGTATTTATCACCTCTCATTTTAAAAACTGCCTTCTAAAAATAACTCAGTTGCATCCTACCGGTAGGCATTTACAGAGTGTTGTCCCCCACCCTCCGCCCCCCAAATAATCCTGGTAACAGTGCTTTGTTAAGGGTGTTGGGAATTGTAATGCTGTGAGGAGGTCAAAACTGTTATTTAATTATTACCTTCATAGACCACATTTTTCTTCCAAGGAGCTTAAGGTAGTGTACATGCTTCTCTCCCCCCTCCCCCAATTCATCCTCACAACAACCCTGTGATGTAGGTTAGGCCAAGAGGCAGTGACTGGCCCAAGGTCACCCAGTGAGCTTCATGGCTGAGGAGGGATTTGAACCTTGGTTGCTCTAACCATTATGCCACACTGGCTCTCTACGGTTGTTGTTATTACCGGTAATTAAATTGGGACCCAGGTGGCGCCGTGGGTTAAACCACAGAGCCTAGGGCTTGCTGATCAGAAGGTCTGCGGTTCGAATCCCTGCGACGGGGTGAGCTCCCGTTGCTCGGTCCCAGCTCCTGCCCACCTAGCAGTTCGAAAGCACGTCAAAGTGCAAGTAGATAAATAGGAACCGCTCTGGCGGGAAGGTAAACGGCGTTTCCGTGCGCTGCTCTGGTTTGCCAGAAGCAGCTTTGTCAATTCTGGCCACATGACCCGGAAGCTGTACGCCGGCTCTCGGCCAATAAAGCGAGATGAGCGCCGCAACCCCAGAGTCGGACACGACTGGACCTAATGGTCAGGGGTCCCTTTACCTTTAGCTTTACTAAATTAATGTTGCTTAAGGCAACCCAAAACAACTTACAGCCAGTTTCCAGATTCTTTGAGGGGTCCTTTACCTTTTTTACCTGTTGGGGGGGGCTGGGAATTGTAGCTCTGTGGCGGGTGAACTGCAATTCCCAGGATCATTTGGGCAGAGGAGGAAGTCATGTGCTTTTAATGTACAATGTGTAAGCCCCTTAGCCTGGGGGGGGGGATTTGAGCCTGTGCCCCCACCCCCACCCCACCAGGTATTGGATTCCACCTCCCTAACCAGCATGGCCAACAGCCAAGGTGATGGGAGCTTTTGACGTCCCTGTTTCCCATTATTTCAAAGCTTTGTATTTCCAGTCTGTGTTTGGAGATTAAGACCTCCTTTATGTTAATGGTAGCAACTGTATTTTTTAGCAATTTGTCTCAGATATGTAAAATGTTAACTCTTGATTCGTGAATAACCGAAGCTGAATGTGACATGGACTATTTGGAACAAATCCCAAATGATTAAACTGCTAGCATCTGGAAGAACATTTCCCATTTTATATGATAGTGATAACGATGATGATGATGATGATGATGATGATGATACAAACCAAGTGCCAAAAGGCAGGAGAAAGTAAGCTGTGTCTTGATGCCACCTAGTGGTGTATTAAAGCAGTTCAGGAAGAGCAAAAATGGAAGTGTAAGAATGACGGAAAACTTTTGCAGCCGATTTATCGGAGTAGATCAGAGGTCAGCAAACTTTTTCAGCAGGGGGCCGGTCCACTGTCCCTCAGACCTTGTGAGGAGCCGGACTATTTTTTTGGGGGGGGGGGATGAACGAATTCCTATGCCCCACAAATTACCTAGAGATGCATTTTAAATAAAAGCACACATTCTGCTCGTGTAAAAACACCAGGCAGGCCCCACAAATAACCCAGAGATGCATTTTAAATAAAAGCACACATTCTACTCATGTAAAAACACCAGGCAGGCCCCACAAATAACCCAGAGATGCATTTTATATAAAAGGCCACATTCTACTCATGTAAAAACACGCTGATTCCCGGACCGTCCGCGGGCCAGATTCAGATGAAGCCCCAACCAAAAGGCAAAATCTCCAAGGCTCAATATATTTGGCCAAACAGGCTGAGATCAGCAAAGCCAACTGCGTTCAGTTTAATTAATTCCCATATGCACGCAAGAGTTAGGCATTCATAACAGATTGTTCCAAAAGTTTGGAAGCCAAACACATTTCCCGGAGTCTGATGGGGCACAAAGAATGCCAGGGAGACAGTTCTCAGGAAATGGGATGTTCCTTTGATTTTGCTCAGTGCTTTCATTGCTTTTAACAGGGACGTCCAACTCCCAATAGACTGCGATCTACTCACAGTATAAAAAACTGGCAGTGATCTACCCATTGTCGTTTGATGGATCAAAGTTGTTGAGGGTTTTTTTTTTAGGAAGCAAATGAATGAATGGAACTGAATCAGCATTGCGATATGCACAGAACATAATAAAAAGTCGATTACAGTGGTCCCTCGACTTACAAATTTAATCCGTTCCGAATGGACATTCGTAGGTCGAAAAAGTTCGTAAGTCGATTTCCCATAGGAATGCATTGGGAGAAAAATATTCGGAAAAATTCGTAAGTCGAAAAAAACGCATCTAAAATTCGTAAGTCGAGGAAACCGCATCTAAAACCGGCAACAATTTCCATTCGGGTGTCGAAAAATTCGTAGGCGTGCGGCCACTTTTTTTCATTCGTAAGTCGAAAAATACGGATGTCGAGTACTTCGTAAGTCGAGGGACCACTGTATATAAAACACACAGTTGAGGGTCCTGAATCCGCAGTCAAATAGTGGACCTTAATCTGATGGTCCACTTTTTTTGCTAGGAAGCAAAAGCTGCTGAGCTTTTTTTATTCTTTTATTCTTTTTTATTTTGGGGGGAAGGAGATCCCTAGATCTACCAGGAACACCCCGTGATCTACCAGTAGATCGCGATCTGCCTGTTAGACGTGCCTGCTTTTAACACTTCTACATTAATTGCCATTCCAGGTACAAGGCAATTGTGAAGCCCTTGGAACTGCAAAGGGCCGATGCTGTCCTGAAGACCTGCTGCAAAGCCGCCGCCGTCTGGATCATCTCCATGTTATTAGCCGTTCCAGAGGCCGTGTCCTCCGATCTCTACGCCTTTCACATTCCTGATAAAAATGGCTCCTTTGAGACCTGCGCGCCTTACCCCGTCTCCGAGAGAATCATCCAGGAGGCTCATTCTCTGGTGTGCTTCTTGATGTTTTATATCATACCGCTAGCGGTTATATCGATCTACTACTTTCTCATTGCAAAGGCGCTGTACAAAAGCACATCCAACATGCCGGCAGAAGAGCACAGCCATGCTCGTAAGCAGGTACGTAGAGATCTAGCACGGCCTTCGCCAACCCGGTGCCCTCCAGATGTTTGGGGTTGTTGCTCTGGCACATGGCTGATCGAGAGTCCATCTCCCTGGAAGCCCATAGCAGAAACTTATTCACTTCTTGACCAAAGGTTGCATCAATAGGTGGAGGAGCCATGCACCTAGAAAGCACCACTTTGCTTAATTAAGTAGCTAATCAGCAATGTTGTGCTGGTCCCGTAGGTTACCCGAAAGGCAAGGTCCAAGTCCGGTCCGTGGTCAGAGGTACAATGTAAAGGCAGTCCGTAGTCACTGAAGCTGGGTGTAGGGCATGGAGTCAGGCAAAGTCAGGAACAGGTAGGCAAGCAAGCAGGGAACCAGGGCGGGTCAGGAGCTCAGGCAGGAAAAGCAGGACAGTATTCAAGCAGGAACACTGGCAGGAACTGGTCACCAACAATGTTGCTCCTGCAACTTGGGCTGGGGCTGGCCGGCTTTTATCTGCCCCGAGGCAGAGGGCAGCCCCGATCCTCTGGTGACTCGCCTCTCCTGGCTTGGAGGCGAGCCCTCCTCCTGCGGGAACTCAGTTCCCTTCGCCTCTCTGCCCTGAGCCTCTGCAGCTCAGGAGAGGCTGGAGGGTTACCGGACCCAGAGGCAACCTCAGCTTCCTGGGAGTGGAGCACCTGCAGGCAATGGGTCCTCCATCCCATCAGGAGCCAGAGCAGACTCATCAGATGCCTGCACCTGAGGATCCAGCATAGGTGAGGACCCTTCAGACTCAGGCCCTAGCCCCGGCTCTGCTGGTTCTGGAGGCGGGGAATCCTGTGCAGGCTGGGATCCCTCAGGTTCAGCATCTGAGTCTGAATCCCGGGCCATCACAAATGTTAATTAACTGTGCTACTGAGATGTATGTTGTGCTGACTTGAGCAGTGGTTTTTAACTACCGGTACTGGTGGTCATCTGCTTCAGGGAGTTGAAGGCCAGACTTTGTTCATTGATGGGAAACATCGCTTTCATGCGTCTCCTTACTTTCTTTTAACTCTCACCTGGTTTATCGGGGCAGGCTATGCCCAGCTGAGCTTTTGTGCTGAGAAGGTATGGAACGGAAAGCCACCAATGTTCTCCTCGACCACTGAGAGGGGTTGGTTGGCCAATCTCTGGTCCTACCTAGCCAAGCTCATATATATTGATGAAGTCGTTCGAGTCAGGCCGTTTCTTTGCCGCCGTGGCTTGAATTCAAGCCCTGCCTGCAAAGGACAAATCTTCATTTGCAGGTGCAGCTTGAAGAAGCTGTGGTTCGTTACAGTATTAAACAATTAATTTCATCACACCCCCCCAAAAAAATGTACAGTGAATTGGTAATTCTGGATGTCTCTGCTACCAGTGAACAAAATACATTTGATAAAATTTGATAAAATGCTATTTTATCAAATTTGATAAAATGCTGTTGGTGTTTGTCTGAACCTTGCTTTGACCAAGGTTTTGACCATAATTAATGATCATGCAATAGAAGAATTCTACTGGGTAAGTCCCATTGAATTCAGTGGGAAACTCTTTGGTATGGGAGTACCCTAGTCTTTTTTGTAATTCACCAAGGTAACAAATATTTTGACGATTAAAGCATTGTTGTTGTTGTTCCAATAAAAGTTAAGACTTTAAAAACACATTGCCAATATTTGACATTTAAGTTGGTCAGCCACTCAAATCTTCTTGAACTATTAAAATCTCCTAGCCTTCTGCAAATAAATAAAACTGCAGGATGGAGAGTTCATTTTGTTTCCTCCAACACATAAACCATAGCTCCCACCCAGAGAAACTTCAATACAGCTTTCCCCAACCCGGTACCTCCCAGATGTTTTAAAATACATCTCCCATCATCCTGAGCAAGCAGAGCTGACTGGGGGGGGGGGGGGGTGAGAGTTGCTGTCCAAAACATCTGGAGGGCACCAGGTTCAGGGAGACTGGTCTAGCCTTTACTGCCATGTTGATTTGGGGCTATTTTCTTTTAAGATTGTATGCAGAAGGACACCCAAATACCCTGGCTAACACACCACCAATTGCACGCCTTCCTTAACAGTGGGAGGACGACATAGGCTACGAAATTAACCCCACCCAATGGACCAGAATGTGGTCTAAACCTCCCTTTAAGTCCATATCAGCGAAAAGAAAAGAACTCACTCTGAAAATGGCACCTAACACCGCGGAAACTAGCACTAATACGCCCAGGAACCTCACCAAAATGCTTGAGAGGGTGCATCTCCAATGCCACATACCTCCCCATGTGGTGTGAATGCCCTAAAATCCAACCCTTCTGGACAGCAGTCATACAAGAAATAAGCAAAATAACTAAACAGGTATTAGACGTCACCCCAGAACTGGCCCTACTGAACATCTTCCAAGACAATGATGCCCACTCATACAATAAAGAGTTCATAACCCATCTACTCTCAGCAGCCGGAAGCATCATAACCAGACACTGGAGAGACCTGTCAGGAATAAACATGGACCAATGGTATGAAATTGTATGGGGAACGGCCTTATTAGAAAAACTAACCAATAAACTGAAGCTGACACAGGGACAAAAAGAAGAAGACGCCTTCACCCCGGTTTGGTTCCCTTTAACACATACACAGCCCAACAAGACAACGACAAGAATCCACCGACAGCATACGAATCAGTATGGCTAACCTGATTCAAAAACACCCACCCACCCCACAAATGCAAACAAACCCCACTGCAGCCAACCACAGACAACCAACCACACCCGGACCCCCCCAATACCTCTCACTACCAAGGAAATGTAATAAACGAATAGAAAGAAGAACCTACCCAGCTGACGCTGACACAAAATCCCACGCATACACTAAGTAAAAGAGCATAAGCTTTACCACCATCCCTCTCCCGCCCCCACTCTTTTCTTCCCAACCTTATAATGCATATGACGCATTTAATGCATTTGACGTCTCACAACAAATGAAACTGATCTGTAGGAAACACAACCTGAAGAAAGAGACAACGCATGTGCTTTTGTGAACGAGGAAAATCTTTAGTCAAAATTATTTTTTTATAAAAAAAGAGATTGTATGCAGATTTTTTGGGGGGGGGCGACAGGAAATATATTTAATATCAGAAGGCTACAGAAACACTTTGTTAAGCAGCCGCAAATCATCTACATAACATAGATGTATCCTGATGGCAACTCTTAAATTCTCCCAGAATTACCATAGAGCTAGTTGCATTCACTTTCATATCACAGGTGCAAAGCTGCGTGTTTACTCAAGCTGAACAGACTCAGGTTTTCATCAGTAATAATAATAATAATAATAATAATAATAATAATAATAATAATTTATTATTTATACCCCGCCCATCTGGCTGGGTTTCCCCAGCCACTCTGGGCGGCTTCCAACAGAACATTAAAATGCAGTAATCTAATAAACATTAAAAGCCTCCCTAAACAGGGCTGCCTTCAGATGTCTTCTAAAAGTCTGGTAGTTGTTTTTCTCTTTGAAATCTGCTGGGAGGGCATTCCACAGGGTGGGCACCACCACCGAGAAGGCCCTCTGCCTGGTTCCCTGTAACTTGGCTTCTCGTAGTGAGGGAACCACCAGAAGGCCCTCGGTGCTGGACCTCAGAACGATGGGGGTGGAGATGCTCCTTCAGGTATACTGGACCGAGGCCGTTTAGCTATGCACGAGAAGGACATAGGCTTATATTAACATTTATTTCAATTTGCTGAAGAGTTTGTGAGCCACACAATGGTCTCTAGCATGCAAGAAGTCAAAGAGTTCCTCTGTACACTTCTCCTCTGTATGGGACTTGGATGACACTCTAAACGTTCCCAAGCTTTCACACATTTCTCAATCTCTTCACAATGCTCCCTGACAGTAGTTTTAAGGATCCACAAGCTCTTCTTCCTCCTCAGCGCACTTTCCAAAGATGACCTTCTTCAGAGGGCTCCCTTTCTCGATGTACACGGGTGGGGGGTGGCAGTGCCTGGCATACACATCGCTTTTCGTGACTCTCGTATGCAGATTGTTTTTTTAAAAAAAATGTGTTTTTTTTACATGTGCAACGATTTCTCCCTGCAGATTGAATCTCGCAAGAGAGTCGCCAAAACTGTGCTGGTCTTGGTTGGCCTGTTTGCCCTCTGTTGGCTCCCGAATCATGTCCTTTACCTTTATCGTTCCTTCACTTACTACGCTTCCGTTGACACATCCACCTTCCACCTCGTTGCCACAATATTCTCCCGGGCTCTAGCTTTTGGCAATTCCTGCGTCAACCCCTTTGCTCTCTACTGGCTGAGCAAAAGTTTCCGCCAACATTTTAAGAAGGAAGTCCTGTGCTGCCAAGCCAAGACCCCTCCGCGAAGTTCCCGCATCGTGCAGAGTGCAACTCCTACCAGGGCCATGTCGGTCACAGGCTCTGAAATCAGTGTCACTCTGCTGACAGATTATAGCATAACTAAAGAGGAGGAGAGTGTGTAATTCTGCCCAGCCTGTGGATAATTGTCCTGCCAAGGTCCACTGAGATCAAAGCATGTAAGGGTGCAGAAAAGAGGTAAAGCCGGGGTTTTTTGCTTTTTTAAAAATATAATTTTATTAATTTTCCAAAACCAACAAAAAATAAAAGCAACAATAATACATATTCAAAAATAGAGTTGACTTCCCCCTATTCCCTTCCCTGGTTCCATTGTTTATCATCCTACCGCATGTCCATTTTAAATTATGAAGTCATTAAAATTACTTATGGTCCAATCATAATGTCTTTACAAGTCTTTTAAAAATCCTGCTAATGTATTAAGCTGTGTACATTGCTTCTGTATATATGCAATAAAGTCCTTCCAATCTTGTTTCCAAAAATCGGATATTTTTTTTTATTTAAATTGGATTTTTAAAATAAAATGCTTTTGAAGGAAAAATCATTCTAAATATATTTCTGTTTAAGTTACCTTATAGTCCAAATGCTATTCATCAGGAAATAAGGATCTGTTCTAAATTTTTCATGTGTGCTAAAACTCAGTCTAAGTTTTTTTTTTTAAATGTTTAAACACATCAGTTAAGAAACATGGATGCATATGCTATAATATTATTGTTTTAGTTAAACAATTTGTTTAAATTGTTATTAAGGAAATGATTATTTTTCTCCTTCCAATAAAGTACAGCAGAAAAGTTGTCCAAATATAAACAGTTAACTTATTAAATCTCAGAATAATTTAATAATTATCTGTCTATGTATTTCTGTGTTTCCGCGTTTCCGTGCACTGCTCTGGTTTGCCAGAAGCGGCTTAGTCATGCTGCCCACATGACCCGGAAGCTGTACGCCGGCTCCCTCAGCCAGTAAAGCGAGATGAGCGCCGCAACCCCAGAGTCATCCGCTCGTGGACCAGGATAGCTTGGCCTCAGGAATCCTCTCTCTCTCTCTCTCTCTCTCTCTCTCTCTCTCTCTCTCTTGCGCACTTCATTCTTTATTGGTTTATAAACAATACATCCAATCTGCTTGCAACACCAAAACACAAAAGTATTACAAACAGCCCACCACCAGTACCAAACAAGACAAAATATCTTGAAAAGAAAACAATAAAGTACGGTAAATTTCTTCTCCGCCTGATGACTTCCGACCTCCTCTGCGTGGTACTTTTAGTTCCTTGTTAACTGCATCTGTTTTTCAATAAACTTAAACAATATTACATGTTGCTTATATTCCTTTTAACTTGAGTTATTACAAGAGTTAATCAAAGCATATTAAAGATTTGATGTGGGGACAATGTTCTTTTAGATATAGTCTGTAGATGTTCCATTCTCTTTTAAACTTTTGGGTCGAACGGTCCCTGACCTTTTCTGTCATAATCACTAATTCTATGTACTCAAATAGTTTAACCTGCCACTCCTCTTTAGTTGGCAAATACAATCCCCCCTTAGTTTGCTAGTTTCAGCTGTTCAATAGATGAGAAATGGTTACTATACTTTATATAAATGGCTTCTATTTGAATCAATAAACTATAAGTTTCCATACCTTCGAAACGCTATACCTGACATCTTCTGCATGCATAGCCAATGCTCAGCCACTGAGCTAGGGTTTCCTCCCTTCAAGATAAAGCAAGATTCTAGTCCTCATGGGCAGCTGTTTAAACAGGACTCCTTGTGGGGAGTCAGACCAGGGTGGTCTACAGTGACAGGCAGCGGCTCTCTTCAAAAGGCATCGAGAAACATATGTGTGTTCCGGATCCAATTTAGCACCCCAAAAATGTTTGCCTCCTTTCCCCTTTTAAAGGCGCAGCTCTCTCCCACGTCACCTGCCCACCTTTGGCACAGATTTAACACCCGTCGGGAAACATAAAACTTAAATCCCAACAGAGAATACGAACATCACAATCCTATCCAGGCTTTCTCAGGAGCAAGCCCCGCTATTTCCAACGGAGCTTGCTCCCAGGTGTGTATAGGATTCTTGCAGTCTCATTCCCAAATGGCATGTGTCATTTGCTGCTATTAATAAAATTAATTCCAAGTCAACATATCAGGTGGCCGGCCACAAAGCATGAAAACACAGCCAGCTCAATGGCAATGGCATAAAATGATATATATTGTAGAATGAGTCCTAAAGAACAGAGAATCCTGGCTGTGTGTGTGTGTGTGTGTGTGTGTGTGTGAGAGAGAGAGAGAGAGAGAGAGAGAGAGCTGGAGGAGGAAGGGACTTTGCAGTATTTACAGTCCGCGCCCCCCTCCTTTTCAAATTTCTTGGCTTCTCTGGGAATCAGTGCTCTGTGGTTTTAACCCTTTTAACCATTGGAAGCAAAAAAAGAGAGAAATGGTGATGAGCAGCAGCGGCTGATGTCCATCGGGAATGATAGGGCGGAGGGCAGGGAGCCCGACGGTAGGTGGCGCCGGAGAGCCGATGAGCAGCGGAGCCGACCAATTCTAGTTGTGCCACCCATCTTCTTCCCTGGCCAGTTCTGCGAAGGCAACGCTGGGGAAGAGGAGGAGGTTGAACTGGCAGGGCCACCCCCTGGACTGGAGTTAAAGGAAGGGGATAGCTGGCATGGGGCTGGCTGAGGTTGATGCTGGGTTGCCCTAATGCGCCAACCTCCATTGTTGGGGCACCTGAGCAGAACTGCAGATTCACTGTGTCAGAGTCAGCGAGGAGTTCATAGAATCATTGAATACTGTAGTTGGGTTGGAAGGGGATCCGAGGGTCATCTAGTCCAACCCCCTGCAATGCAGGAGTCTCAACTAAAGCCTCCATGGGTCAGTCCTCCTCAGTGCATCGCCAGGTGGGGCTGGGAATGCTTCCCAACTCTCACCCTGGAGAGGAGCTGCCAGTCAGTGCATGTAGACAATGCCGAAGACAATCAGATGAGCCAGCAATTGAGCGGCTCAAGATAACGCAGCTTCCTATTCCAAGGGAACCAACGTGTCTGTGCAGCTTGTGCGGTGCAGGTAGGGTTAAAGCGAGAGAGAGCTGGTTCCCAGAGAGCCCTGTGGGAATTTGACAAAGGTGGGGGGGACGTGGGCCCTCTTCCTGCACCTCCCCCACCTTAGGATGCATCTCTTGCCTTTTGAATTTCCTAGGCTGGTGCATTTTGGAGAGTGACTTGGGATCTCTGCTGCAAGGGTGAGTTTAAAAACGGGGCTTTTGCTGTGTGTTGCATGCAGATTGCAGATTAAAAAGGTGCACATCTCTTGCATCCTTCCCAACTTCCATCAAGGTCAGTGGAAGAGGGCAGAGTGGCTGTTCTTGGCACAGCAGCTCCTTCCCCAGAGCATTGCAGACCAGAGGCAGTGTGGTGTAGTGGTTGCAGCAGGAAAGGGAAACATCTGAGGTGGCCTCCCAGGTGCTTCTGGGCTTCAACACTGTTAGGAGACAGAGAGGCAGGAATATATATTTTTTCAGTCAAGGGCCACATTCCTCTCTGGCCAACCATCTAGGGGCCACATGCTGGTGGTGGGTGGAGCCAGAGGCAAAAGTGGGCAAAGTAATGAATGCAAATCCTGCCTTCGTGTGGTCGGGTTGCTTCTACACCCAACATCCAGACAGGTAACCCTCTGAGTTCCTGGAGCCAAGTCATAATCTTCCATTTTTCCTTCCACGGGGGAAGGGGAGAAAATGGAATATTCCATGTTATCACTCCTCCATACCTCACTATCATATTCTAGCTTTGTTGCTATTTCTTTCTTACAGTTATAAACACACAAACACAATTGTAGTTCCAAAACATCTGGAGGGCCGAGTTTGCCTATGCCTGTATTAAGTGAAAATACAAGGTGCTGCTGTGTACTGAGATGGTCTTCTCCAAAGATGCTTCAAAGATGGGGAACCTGTAGCCCTTCAACACCATCTCCTACGTAACAAAAGTAGTCATAAACAATAAATAACACACATCAAAAAGTACCGAACCAAACTGAACAATTTCCACATTCAGATATTGCGGGCCTGCAATTCCCATCATGCTCCCCATCTGTGGCATGCTCTCCTGGCACCTGGTTTGTTGTGAGGATATAATTAATATTCCCATCATCCCTGACCACTGGTCCTGTTAGCTAGGGATCATGGGAGTTGTAGTCCCAAAACATCTGAAGGGCCGAGTTTGCCTGTCCCTGATTTAATACCATCTGTTTCCCTCAGACGCTTGGTTTGCTCTTTCTCTTTTGCAGAACAAAGCCCATCTGAGTAGTTGGGACTCTGGCCAGTGTCAACAAAATGGCTTCCGGTCTGCAAACGAGGCCAAGCTGAAGAAGCGCCATGGGATGCCACTGTGCTTTGGAAGGCCAGTCTGTGAGGCGGGCCTAAGCACAGCCCTGAATCCTGGACATAACGGCAAGAGGACCAAAAGAGCGGTGGTAGGCCCAAGCCAAGGTTAGCCGGCTCGGTTTCAAATGTCATGGCAACAGAGCTCCGGGTTACATCCGAACGGGCGGCGTCTCCCACGGTCAAAGTGGAGGAGCAGGATCTGGCCATCCCTGAAGCTGGGGATGGATTGGCATTGGGCAGAAAATCGCCTCATGCAATCCAGGCTGGGAACATCCGGGAAGTTCTCCAGAGGACTGTACTGCCGCAAGTGAAGCGAGAGCCAGAGGATGGGATGCCACAGAGCTGGGAAGCGCAGTGGCAGGAGTTCCTAAAGGCAGTGGCGTGCCCTCGCTTTGAGTTGGCCGCCTCGCCACATCTAGATACCGCGCTGACACGAGATACAAAGTTGTTTCCGGCCCCGAGGGAAGATGTGGCAGACACTGGTCAGTCCCTTCCAGGGGAGGCGGAAAGGAAGCCACCGGAAGGCGTCCACCGAGCACGAGGAGGTGATGATGAGAAGGTCAAGGAAGAAACCCCCGGAGAGGATCCTTCCAGTAGGGAGACGTGGCGGCGATGCTTCCGGCAGCTCCGCTACCAGGAGGCCGAGGGGCCCCGCGTGGTTTGCGGGCGGCTCTGGGAGCTCTGTCACCGGTGGCTGGAGCCAGAGAGGCGGACCAAGGAGCAAATCGTGGAGCTTCTGATCCTGGAGCAGTTCTTTGTGGTCCTTCCCCAGGAGATGGAGAGCTGGGTCAGGGAAGGCAGGCCTGAGACCTGTGCCCAGGCGGTGGCCCTGGCAGAGGATTTCTTGCAGAAACAGCCCGAGAGACTGGAAGGGCAAGAGAGAGGCGTAAGTCAATAATCCCAAAGACTCCCTGTCAGAAGTCCTGTTCAGCTGCTGAAAGTCAGTGTGGACAATACTGAGCTGCTTTCTATTTATTTATTTATTTATTTATTTATTTATTTACTTATTTACTTAGGTAAAGGTAAAGGGACCCCTGACCATTAGGTCCAGTCGTGTCCGACTCTGGGGTTGCGGCTCTCATCTCGCTTTATTGGCCGAGAGCCGGCGTACAGCTTCCAGGTCATGTGGCCAGCATGACAAAGCCGCTTCTGGCAAACCAGAGCAGCGCACGGAAACGCCGTTTACCTTCCCGCCAGAGCGGTTCCTATTTATCTACTTGCACTTTGACGTGCTTTCGAACTGCTAGGTTGGCAGGAGCTGGGACCGAGATGCGCCACTACCGAGAAGGCCCTGTGCCTGGTTCCCTGCAACCTTACTTCTCACAGGGAGGGAACCTCCAGAAGGCCCTCGGAGCTGGACCTCAGTGTCTGGGCTGAGGTATGGGGATGGAGACACTCCTTCAGGTATACTGGGCCGAGGCCACTTAGGGCTTTAAAGGTCATCACCTTTAAAGGCAGCTTTCTCCTCTGTCCCTCAGTGCCCCTGCCAAAGTTATTCAGATTATGATCATTATTATTTCATTTATAGCCCCCTCTTCTATGCTGTAGATGGGTACACTCCGAGTGACTTACAGCACTCGTACATAAAGCACGATACTCCCCACACCCCATAAAGCATTCTACTAATTTTGTAGTAAAACAACATTGGTCAGGTCCAACAGAACCTGTAGAGCAGGCATCCCCAAACTGCAGCCCTCCAGATGTTTTGGCCTACAACTCCCATGATCCCTAGCTAACAGGACCAGTGGTCAGGGATGATGGGAATTGTAGTCCAAAACATCTGGAGGGCCGAAGTTTGGGGATGCCTGCTGTAGAGCATCATGTGCTCATATCATCAATCCCACATAAAAGGAAAAAGCTGAGCGGGGACATGATTCAAATAGCTGGATCGCTGAGAGCGTTGCCAAGGCTTCAACTCTCAGTGACATAGCCTCTCCATCAGTAAGTGTGAGCGGCTGGAGGTCTTAACGTCCTATTTATATGGGGACCGAAATGACCGTGTTTAGTTTGACCTCTAACAACCCTTCCGTGTTGTGTTGAAGGCTCAGAAAGAGCCAGATCTCAAACCTTCCCCTTGCCGCCCTGTCAGAGATTTTGGGGCAACCTCTAAAACACAATCCTGAATTAGCAGTTAAAAGCTTTGTCCCGAATCTGAGCGAGATCCTCCTGCTATTTCAGATGGATGCAGAGGAAGCCACACATCCCCCAGTGGCCCAGCAGAGGCTGTTGGAAGCTGCGCAAGAAGCTCACAGGAACGGCAGCCTTCTGTGTAAGATTATGCTTGGGTTCTCATTTCTTGGACTCTGATTTTTTGGGGGGTGGGGTGAGATTTCTACACAATTCTGCTGAGATTTCCCTCTGAACCTATTCGAGGTTACCACCCGCTTCTCTGCTTGTGTGGTGGCACCTCGGTAAAACCGCTTCTTTGAGTGTCTAGCAGAGTTTCCCTGGCGGCAGACGACAAGTACAGTGTTGTTGTTTAGTCGTTTAGTCGTGTCCAACTCTTCGGGACCCCCATGGACCAGAGCACACCAGGCTCTCTTGTCTTCCACTGCCTCCCGCAGTTTGGTCAGACTCATGTTGGTAGCTTCGAGAACACTGTCCAACCATCTCATCCTCTGTCGTCCCCTTCTCCTTGTGCCCTCCATCTTTCCCAGGGTTTTTTCCAGGGAGTCTTCTCTTCTCATGAGGTGGCCAAAGTATTGGAGCCTCAGCTTCAGGATCTGTCCTTCCAGTGAGCACTCAGGGCTGATTTCCTTCAGAATGGATAGATTTGATCTTCTTGCAGTCCATGGGACTCTCAAGAGTCTCCTCCAGCACTATAATTCAAAAGCACCCATTCTTCGACGATCAGCCTTCTTTATGGTCCAGCTCTCACTTCCATACATCACTACTGGGAAAACCATAGCTTTAACTATACGGACCTTTGTCGGCAAGGTGATGTCTCTGCTTTTTAAGATGCTGTCTAGGCTTGTCATTGCTTTTCTCCCAAGAAGCAGGCGTCTTTTAATTTCGTGACTGCTGTCACCATCTGAGTGATCATGGAACCCAAGAAAGTGAAATCTCTCACTGCCTCCATTTCTTCCCCTTCTATTTGCCAGGAGGTGATGGGACCAGTGGCCATGATCTTAGTATTTTTGATGTTGAGCTTCAGACCATAGTCACACTCAAATTCTCAGTCAAGAGCTTCTTTATTGCTTGGCTGGTTACACAAGCATTTCAGTTACTACTATATACAAACTATTTACAATCCTTTCTCTCTCCAGCATGGTATACTTTCAGTCTAGTAATAAACAGTGTTGTAACTCATAGTTCATGCAACCTGCCATTTTCTCCTTTTATTTGCATCTCCAGCTGACACCAATCAAGCCTACACATTGAAGAAACTTCTGGAATGCTCTTTAAAGCTTCCAGGAACTTTAAATCTGTTTCTTGAAGAATATATTCCTAACAGAACCTCCCTGTCAGAAAGACTGAGAAAGGGCTGTAGCTCAGTGGCCTGCTTTGAGTGTAGAAGGCCCCAAGTTCTCCAGGTAGCCCTAGGAAAGATTCCCTGTGGATCTGCTGCCGGTCAGTGCATATATCTGCAAATGACAAAAACTTGTCATTTCAGGCCAACATGCAGACGTTTAATGTGCAAATTTAATTTATAAGGACGTATAATGTTTTGTCGGGTCAGCTCAGATTTCTTTCAGTGGGGTGATGGTTCAGGAATAGTCCAAATGCTATTTATCAGGAAATAAGGATTTGTTTTAAGTTTTTAATGTGTGCTAAAACTCAGTCTAAGTTGTTGTTTTTTGTAAAAAAAGTGTTTAACCACATCAGTTAACAAACATGGATACATATGCTAAAATGTTCTTGTTTTAGTTACATAAATTGTTTAAATTGTTATTAAGGAAACGATTGTTTTTCTCCTTCCAATAAAGTACAGCAGAAAAGTTGTCCAAATACAAACAGTTAACTTATTAAACCTCAGAATAATTTCATAATTATCTGTCTATGTATTTCTAATAGTATAACCAAATCAGTAATGTTTGATATAACTGTAAAAACTACTCTGAAGATTTATTATTCCAAAAATGAAACCTTCATCTGGTTGTAAATATTAAGATTATACCAGCAATAATTAGTCTTTCTGTAAAAAATGATTTAAATCAAGTCTTACTGACTAGTGATTTAAATTGATTTGATTTACAGTGGTACCTCTAGTTACGAACTTAATTCGTTCCGGAGGTCCATTCTTAACCTGAAACTGTTCTTAACTAGAGGCGTGCTTTTGCTAATGGGGCCTCTTGCTGCTGGTGCACCGCCGGCACATGATTTCCGTTCTCATCCTGGGGCAAAGTTCTCAACTCGAGGTAACTCTTCCAGGTTAGTGTAGTTTGTAACCTGAAGAGTTTGTTACCTGAGGCGTTTGTAACTCGAGGTACCACTGTAAATCAAATCTACCCTGGCCACATCAAGCAGGGCTGTTCTTGAGAGCCAGTGTGGTGTAGTGGTTAAGAGCGGTGGACTCATAATCTGGGGAACCGGGTTCGCTTCCCTGCTCCTCCACATGCAGCTGCCCAAGAGTGTTTGTTGTGGGGGAGGAAGGGAAAGGAGAATGTTAGCCGCTTTGAGACTCCTTTGGGTAGTGATAAAGTGGGATATCAAATCCAAATTCTTCTTCTTCTTCTTCTTATGCCTTCATGCCCCGGGATTTTCTCTTTTCTTTCCAGCAAATGACAGGCCGTCGAGAGAGGCTGAAGAGGTTCCGCGGCCAGAGAACTCCGGGTACACTGAACAATTTGGTCTCCCCCAGGAAGAGGCAATAGGGAGCATCTGTGTCAGGAGCCGGAAGGACACCAGAAGCAAATAGAGAAGCAGGAGGGGGAGCACATGGAGGAGATGGAAAGCGGCTTAATTTTTTGCACAGACCCGGAAGAAAGAGCAGGCTGGAGGGGAAGCGAAAGAGCACTGGAAATGTACGCCCAGCATAGGGAGAGCTTCGGCCCTGCCTCCGACCCACTTAGGCACAAGCAGGTCGAAGCGGGAGAGAAGCTGCACATGTGCTCCGAGTGCGGGAAAAGCTTCAGCCGGCGGTCGGACCTGATCCGGCACCAGAGGATCCACACGGGGGAGAAGCCGCACAAATGCTTCGACTGCGGGAAGAGCTTCTGCCAGCGGTCACAGCTCCTTGGGCACCGGAGGACGCACACCGGGGAGAAGCCCTACGTCTGCCCGGCGTGCGGGAAAAGCTTCGCCCACCACTCCACCTTCATCGCGCACAAGAGGACTCACACGGGGGAGAAGCCGTACAAGTGCTCGGCGTGCGGGAAAAGCTTCGGCAACCGCTCCGTCCTCATCAAGCACGAGAGGGTCCACACGGGCGAGAAGCCGTACCCGTGCTTCGGGTGCGGGAAGCGCTTCAGTAATCGGACCGGCCTTCTCAAGCACGAGAGGACCCACCGCAAAGGGAAGCCGCGTGAAGGCCCAGACCGGGGAAAGAGCTTCCCTTTCTGTTCCTCTGTTACTGAGCCACAAACCGTATGACTCCTTGTTGCTTCTGTAGCAACGGAGATACTGCGCCGAAGCCCCTCGCTCAAGGGTGAATTTTTCTGCTGTTTTGGGAAGGAGTGGGAGAAGAGGCAAGAGAAATTTGGGGAGGTTTGAGGGGGGAGGGGGAGCACGAGGGTTAGACCCTTTTTGTCAGGGTTAGTCAGGGAGGCAGCTAGCAATAAATCAACAGAGTATGTGAAGTTAATCTTTATTAGCAGAAGCAAGGCCAGTTCAAGGGAGCAGGGCCTAGTGAGCACAACAACTCTTCTCGGTAGGTCTTGCCTCTATCAGGAAGTAGAGGAGGCTGAAGATCCCTTCCTTTCCACAACAGCCTTAATAATAATAATAATAATTAATTAATTAATTAATTAATTATTAATATTCTTATTCTTATTAATTTATACCCCACCCATCTGGCTGGGTTCCCCCAGGCACTCTGGGAGGCTCCCAACTGAATATTAAAAATACGATAACATATCACACATTAAAAACTTCCCTAAACAGAGCTGCCTTCAGGTGTCTTCTAAAAGTCAGACAGTTGCTTATTTCCTTGACATCTGAAGGGAGGACGTTCCACAGGGCAGACACCACTACTGAGAAGGCCCTCTGCCTGGTTCCCTGTAAGTTCACTTCTTGCAGTGAGGGAACTGTCAGAAGGCCCTTGGCGCTGAACCTTTGGTCATTAGGGAGGGGGGGAGCAGAGATTTATTTTTTTCCCCTGGAAGAAGAGAAGAAGAAGAGTTTGGATTTGATATCCCGCTTTATCACTACCCGAAGGAGTCTCAAAGCGGCTAACATTCTCCTTTCCCTTCCTCCCCCACAACAAACACTCTGTGAGGTGAGTGGGGCTGAGAGACTTCAGAGAAGTGTGACTAGCCCAAGGTCACCCAGCAGCTGCATGTGGAGGAGCGGAGACGCGAACCCGGTTCACCAGATTACGAGTCTACCGCTCTTAACCACTACACCACACTGGCCCTGGAAGCAAGCCTAAATTCAAAAAATATTTTCTAAGGCTGCCACCTGATTAAATAAATCTTTGCTTATCATATATTAGTCAATTAAATCTGCCTATGAAAAAATATTTCTGAAGCACAATGTTTTAAAATGTTAAGACACCGTTGCAAAAGCATGTGGCTAAATGTTGGTTTAAGAGCACGTGCAGGTTACAGTAATAGAAAATACAATTAGAAAAAACAACATACCAGATGAAAGCATTACAGATATCAAACACTTAAAACCATTTCAAGCTCAGCAAAAGAGGCAGGCTCTGCAAAACAAAAATAGTGTTAACTGCCGAAGGCCAGGGCAAAGAGTTCCATCTTCAGCATAGGCCAGAAATCATGTATTATAGGTGTGAGATACACTTCTGCAGGGAGAGAGTGCCACAATTTAGGGGCTGCCACAGAGAAATCTCTCTCCTGGGCTGCCATTGCCCCCATTTCTGACATTGGTGGAACCACTAAGAGTTTGGCTCCTTCTGCCAATCTTAACACCCAAGAGGGTCTGGAGGAAAGAATATTTGGTAGATGCAAACTGAAAGGGGCAAAGAGTGAAGAGGAAAAGGAGCCAATTTGGGTACCAGTTGCTTCGTATATTGCAGGCACATCCAACTCCCAAGAGACTGAGATCTACTCACAGTATAAAAAACTGGCAGTAATCTACCCATTGTCATTGTTGAGCTTTTTTTAAGGAGCCAAAGTTGTTGAGGTTTTCTTAGGGAGCCATAGTTGTTGGGCTTTTGGGGGAGAGCAAGTGTTGTTGATCTTTTGTTGGGAGCAAGAGTTGTTGATCGACCAGTAGATCGTGATCAATCTGTTGGACATGCCTGGTATAGTGATTTAGAATCATAGAATCGTAGAGTTGGAAGAGACCACAAGGGCCATCCAGTCCTACCCCCTGCCAAGCAGAAAACACCATCAAAGCATTCCTGACAGGTGGCTGTCAAGCCTCTGCTTAAAGACCTCCAAAGAAGGAGACTCCACCACACTCCTTGGCAGCAAATTCCACTGTCAAACAGCTCTTACTGTCAGGAAGTTCTTTCTAATGTTTAGGTGGATTTAATTTAGGTTACATAATCACCAGGAAGAATAGGCACCGATGGAAGCAACTGGGTGGGCGGGAATCAAAGGGCAGTCGGTCCAAGTTGATCCAGAGGTCTCGCTGTCTCGCCTCTCCTTCCGATGGAGAAATAAAATAGGTCTTCAGCTGGCATCAGAAACTCACAACAGCATTTTTTCCCCATTCTGTAATCTTCCTACTTACCTGACAGAAAACTGAGTTGCCAATCATTTTACAGGGAGGTCCAAGACAGCACCACATGAGACATAATTTGTCAGAAGCCTTGTTTCTATAAGGGTATTTATTTTTTGCCTCCAGATATTTTAGCACTCAGGGATTTCTGCCTGATATTCTTTTCCTTCTTTTCTGTTTTTACAGAGGTGACCAAAATCCGTGTTTACCTTCTTCGTCTCTCCTTGTTGTCTCTTTGCCAATGAAAATATGCTTGTTGACAACAAGTGAGGCAGGGCCTTTTCTGAGAGGGCACCCAAATTGTAGCATAGCCACCCAAGAGTGGTTTGTCCACCCATATTCTGCCTTAAAAAATTAAATGGGAGTGGCCGCCGGGACCACATAACACCGGTCCTGAGAGAGCTACATTGGCTCCCAGTACGTTTCCGAGCACAATTCAAAGTGTTGGTGCTGACCTTTAAAGCCCTAAACGGCCGAGGTCCTGTATACCTGAAGGAGCGTCTCCACCCCCACCGTTCAGCCCGGACACTGAGATCTAGCGCCGAGGGCCTTCTGGTGATTCCCTCACTGCGAGAAGCAAAGCTACAGGGAACCAGGCAGAGGGCCTTCTCGGTGGTGGCGCCCGCCCTGTGGAACGCCCTCCCATCAGAGGTCAAAGGGATCAACAACTATATGACCTTTAGAAAATACCTGAAGGCAGCCCTCTTTAGGGAAGCTTTTAATCTGTGATGTGTTAATGTATTTTAATGTTTGCTGGAAGCCACTCAGAGTGGCTGGGGAGATCCAGCCAGATGGGCGGGGTAAAAATAATAAATTATTATTATTATTATTATTATTATTATTATTATTATAAATTAATTAAATTGGGTGCTTAAAGGCAGGCTTAATTTAGTAGGCTTTCTTTTTATAGTTGACATGGCCACTTCCTAAGAAGTTTCCTTTTTACGATGCTGCATATTTCTGCTGTTATTATTGTATTTTAATTTGTTCCTCCCCCTAAAAAAAGCTTCTTTTGAGTTTGCTTGGCACAGTATGGCAGGATATAAGTTTGATCCAGTGAAATTTCCAAAAGTCACCTGCCTTTTCTGCCCCAATTTATTCCAAAAAGAGAAATCATATACATATTCACAATTATTTTAAATCAACATGATGTTTTCAGGAGAAGATATAACATGAATTATTTCACATTCCCCATTTAACCAGAGAAAAGGGGGTTATTCAACCCATCCCAAAATACCCCCCAAGGAAAAAAAAGTAACTCCACCCTGCCTTTGCCATAGAATTATTAAAACTATTTCATTTATTCAGACAGAGAAAATGGGTATATATTATCCTGATATAATTGTTATTCTAATAATAAGTATGCATTTCTTCACATCTGTTGATTGTAGTTCCTTCTTTCATGGAGTCTAAGCTCCCACCTACACCTTACATTTTAAAAATACCATATATTCCGGCGTATAAGACGACTGGGCGTATAAGACCCCCAACTTTTCCAGTTAAAATATAGAGTTTGGGATATACTCGCCGTATAAGAAATACG
The DNA here is from genome assembly GCA_034641395.1 of Darevskia armeniaca. NCBI lineage: Eukaryota > Metazoa > Chordata > Lepidosauria > Squamata > Lacertidae > Darevskia > Darevskia armeniaca. The sequence continues at coordinate 428,549 of JAWWNF010000633.1, read as the reverse complement.
ACCAGGCGTATAAGATGACCCCCGACTTTTGAGAAGATTTTCCTGGGTTAAAAAGTAGTCTTATACGCAGGAATGTACAGTAATAATTTGTATTAAAGGTTTTCTTGAATTACAAAAGAACGTGCAATGTCTCTCTCTCTCTCTCTCTCTCTCTCTCTCTCTCTCTCTCTCTCTCTCTCTAGATCATAGAGTCTCTTAGTTACGTTTAGTCATAGCTTCCCCACAAAGAATCCTGGGAACTTTGTTTTGTTAAGGTTCCTGAAGTGTTTTGAGGAGGCCCCAGTTTCCTTTGGAGAATTATGAATCCCTGGGTAGAGCGATTGATGGGTTGTTAAACCACCCTGTGACTTAGAGCTCTGCAAGGGGAATCATAGAATTATAGAGTTGGAAGAGACCCCAAGGGCCATCCAGTCCAACCCCCTGCCAAGCAGGAAACACCATCAAAGCATTCCTGACAGGTGGCTGTCAAGCCTCTGCTTAAAGACCTCCAAAGAAGGAGACTCCACCACACTCCTTGGCAGCAAATTCCACTGTCGAACAGCTCTTACTGTCAGGAAGTTCTTCCTAATGTTTAGGTGGAATCTTCTTTCTTGTAGTTTGAATCCATTGCTCCGTTTCCGCTTCTCTGGAGCAGCAGAAAACAACATTTCTCCCTCCTCTATATGACATCCTTTTATATATTTGAACATGGCGATCATATCACCCCTTAACCTTCTCTTCTCCAGGCTAAACATACCCAGCTCCCTAAGCCGTTCCTCATAAGGCATCGTTTCCAGGCCTTTGACCATTTTGGTTGCCCTCCTCTGGACACGTTCCAGCTTGTCAGTATCCTTCTTGAACTGTGGCGCCCAAGAACTGGACACAGTATTCCAGGTGGGGTCTGACCAGAGCGGAATACAGTGGTACTATTACTTCCCTTGATCTAGATCACAGGTGTCAAGGACAAGGCCCGCGGGCCAAATGCGGCCCGCGAGACCTCGTCATGTGGCCCGTGAGCGCGCGCTGATTGGCGGTGGGCGGCCGGCAAGGTTTTTTTTTCCCGGGCCGTTTTGGCCCAGCACGGCTTTTTGCTGCCTCGGGGGTGCCCCGCGCGGCTTTCTGCCGCGTCGGGGAAGCCTCCCGCACCATTTTTTCCTTGCCGGGTGAGCCCGGCAAGGCTTTTGATTTTTGGGCCGTTTTGGCCCAGCGCGGCTTTTTGCCGCCTCGGGGGTGCCCCGCGCGGCTTTCTGCCGCGTCGGGGAAGCCCCCCGCACCATTTTTTCCTTGCCGGGTGAGCCCGGCAAGGCTCTTGATTTTCGGGCCGTTTTGGCCCAGCGTTGGGGGCGCCCCGCGCGGCTTTTTGCCGCATCGGAGAGGCCCCCCGCACCATTTTATCCTTGCCGGGAGACCCCGGCAAGGGTTTTGATTTTCGCGCCAAAATGGCGCAGCGCGGCTCTTTGCCGCGTCGGGGGCACCCTGCGCGGCTTTTTGCAGCGTCGGAGAGGCCCCCCGCACCATTTCGGAGCCGCCTGCAAAAGGAGGAGAGCTGTGGGAGCCTGGCCATCCACCTCGAAAAGGTAAGTGACCCCCGATTTCTCTTCCCATAGGAATGCATTAATCTGTTTTTAATGCATTCCTATGGGAAATATATCATATGTGTAATAAACAGTGTTTGGCAATATTTGTATGTTTAGTTATTACTTAAATTATTACAAAAAACAGTAATAATTGAATGCAGTGACAATAATTTATGATAATAAAGAGTGGACACATAGTCCTACAGATACAACCGGCCCTTTGAGGGTGACCAAACTGCTGATGCGGCCCCCGATGAATTTGAGTTTGACACCCCTGATCTAGATGCTATACTCCTATTGATGCAGCCCAGAATTGCAATGGCTTTTTTAGCTGCTGCATCACATTGTTGACTCATGTCAAGTTTGTGGTCTACCAAGACTCCTAGATCTCTTTTAACAATTCTTACTTAATAAACAACAGTTCTCAGGATTCTTTTCAGGAAGCCACAACTGTTTAATAAAGTAGTAGGGTGCTGCCTTTAAATGTATAGCCCAGATGGGGCAAAAATGACATAAAACGGGGAATTGTTCAGATTTTTACTATTCCATTCCCTTCTTGAAGGGAGGGAGTGTGTTCCGATCCTCCCCTCAAGTCACCAAGGCAGCCCCAGGCCACTCTTTTGGATAAATATAACATCATCTCCACATGGGCAGAGCCTTTTCCATATCCAAAATATGACAAGTTTAGGGTCATGTGATATTTCAGGGCTTATTTCCAGAAGGAAGTAATCCTCACACTACCCAAAACATGGGAGGTATCAGCTGACTCCGGCTCCCATCCAGCCCCACAGCCAGCATGGCCAACATGATGGGAGTTGTAGTCCTATGAATATCTGGAGGGCGTCAGGTTGGGTAAGGCTGCCTTAGCCATTCCAGGTGATTTCCTAACCCATAAAGCCATAAAATCATAGTTGGAAGGGACTCCACGGGCCATCTAGTCTAGCCCCCTGCAATGCAGGAATAATTCAATTCAGAAAACATATGTTGCTATTATTATTATTATTATTATTAGTCAAATCCCAATCTAATGAAATACTGGAGAATAAAAATATTTCATGGGCAATATCTCAATATTATGTTAAGCGTTCCTCTCTCCTTGATCACTTTTCCATCTGCGCAAATTCCACTGAATCTAATCCAATATCAATACATTATTGACTAGGAGAGAGAGATAGAAAAGTACTTATAAACATTTCTTACTCTATTTTTTCCACTGGAAATTTATTAAATTTTTTCAAGTATCTCAAACTCTGCAACAATTCAAACACGTGCAGGACAAAAGCAGCAACGAAAAAGATTAAGCAAAGCCATAAGCAGATTTCAAGTAACTCCGCTGGGGCAAATAAAATAACCATCAAACGCCGACCCGGTAGAGGCAGGAACTCCAAAACGGTATATGAGTTTCGTAAGATGTCTCGGTCCAAGGAGTGCTCATCAGAGGGCGACTGGAAACCTCTGCTTCAGAGTAAGTCTCGGATCAGGCTCAATCTGAGGATGAGGAGCTAGGATCCTTGGGACGAGGCAGAGGAAGGCCTGTCTGCACCACAAGGGAGTTCAGCTTCTACAGCATCAAGATCCCCACCCACATTCATCCAGTGCTGCACTGGCTCCCGGTGGAGTACAGGATCAGGTTTAAGGTGCTGGTTTTGACCTTTAAATCCCTATGCGGCCTAGGACCCTCGTACCTAAGGGACCGCCTCTCCTGGTATTTAAGGTCCTCAAATAATAACATTTTGGAGGTCCCGAGCCACAAGGATGCTAGGCTGGCCTCAACTAGGGCCAGGGCCTTCTCAGTACTGGCCCCGACTTGGTGGAACGGTCTGTCACAAGAGACCAGGGCCCTGCGGGATTTGGCATCTTTCCGCAGGGCCTGTTCCGCCTGGCCTTTGGGTTGGTTTTAGTTTAACCCTGATGTTTCATTCCTTTATGGTTTGATTGGTGGGCTACTTAAAAATGAGGCTGCATTTTAAATTTTAAATCGTATTTTAACCTGCATTTTAATTGATTGTTTTGTATGTTTTGTTGTGATTTTATGGGTGTTAGCCGCTCTGAGCCCGGTCTTGGCTGGGAAGGGCGGGGTATAAATAAAATTTTATTATTATTATTATTATCTCTCCCTGCAGCCACCAGAAACTATTTTGATTCTTTACCACACCCTTCTGCATCAGGAACAGTGGCCCTCTGAACCAGGGTCTCTAGCTGTTTCTGGACAACAGTTCCCATCATCCCTGACCACCGGCCCTGCTAGCTAGGGATGATGGGAGTTGTAGTCCAAAAACAGCAGGAAACCCAAGTTTGGGAAACTGCTCTAAACGTTGCTGAGCTACAACTCCCATCCGCCCCAGTGAGAAGGGACAGTGTGAGTTCTAGTTCAGCAGCTCCCAGAGGGCCACAGCTTCCCCCTGCTTCCGTTCTGCACAGACATTATTGTGCCTAACGGAGCCGGAGTTGTCGACGTCCCCACTTGTCCGAAACGTGCCTGGCTTTGCCCCCTTGGACTACTGCAATGCGCTCTACGCGGGGCTACCTTTGAAGGTGACCCGGAAACTACAACTAATCCAGAATGCGGCAGCTAGACTGGTGACTGGGAACGGCCGCCGAGACCACATAACACCGGTCTTGAAAGACCTACACTGTCTCCCAGTACGTTTCCGAGCACAATTCAAAGTGTTGGTGCTGACCTTTAAAGCCCTAAATGGCTTCAGTCCAGTATACCTGAAGGAGCGTCTCCACCCCCATCGTTCACTGAGGTCCAGTGCCGAGGGCCTTCTGGCGGTTCCCTCACTACGAGAAGCCAAGTTACAGGAAACCAGGCAGAGGGCCTTCTCGGTAGTGGCACCCGCCCTGTGGAACGCCCTCCCTTCAGATGTCAAAGAGAACAACAACTACCAGGCCTTTGGAAGACATCTGAAGGCAGCCCTGTTTAGGGAGGCTTTTAATGTTTAATAGATTATTGTATTTTAATGTTCTGTTGAAAGCCGCCCAGAGTGGCTGGGGAAACCCAGCCAGATGGGCGGGGTATAAATAATAAATTATTATTATTTGTCTCTCGAGAGCCGAGCGCTTTCCCAATGGCTTTTCACGCGGCCTCCCTGGTGTGGATTCTCTTGTGGCTGAGGAGGCGGGAGTTCTGGCTGAAGCCTTTCCCGCAGTAGGAGCACTCGTAGGGCTTCTCGCCCGTGTGCGTCCTCTCGTGCACAATGAGGTTCGAGCTGCGGCTGAAGCTCTTCCCGCAGCTGGCGCACCGGTAGGGCTTTTCCCCCGTGTGGGTCCGGGTGTGCGCCAAGAGGTTCGAGCTTTGGCAGAAGCTGATGCCGCAGACGCCGCACTTGTAGGGCTTCTCGCCCGTGTGGGTCCTCTCGTGCGTGATGAGCTCGGAGCTCTCGATGAACCTCTTCCCGCACTCGGCGCACTGGTACGGCTTCTCGCCCGTGTGGATCTTCTGGTGGCGGATGAGGAGCGAGCGCAAGCTGAACGACTTCCGGCACTCGGCGCACTGGTACGGCTTCTCCCCCGTGTGGATCCGGCGGTGGCTGATGAGCTGCGAGCTCCGGGAAAAGCTCTCCCCGCAGTCCAGGCATGTGTAGGGCCTCTCCCCTGTGTGGGTCCTCTGGTGGTTGATCAGGTTCGAGCTGCGGGTGAAGCCCTTCCCACAGTCCGAACATTTGTACGGCTTGTCGCCCGCATGGGTCCTCTGGTGGCTCATGAGGTTCGAGCTCCGGGAAAAGCTTTTCCCACAATCCGCGCAGTTGTATATTTTCACGTCTGCGTTCACTCCCTCGTGCGCTGGGCGGTCGGGGCACACCCCCGAGAGGTCCTCCCTTTCATCCTTGGAAAGTCCTTGCAGAGTCCCAGCCACGCTGAGGTCGCCATTGTCCTTTTCTCCACTGCAGCGGGACAGTCTGTTGGGCTTGATCCCTCTGAGGGGCTCCTGCTTCCTCTCTGGCCTGTCCATATTCTTAAGGGCATCCCCCTGGTTAGGACATTGGACCACCTTCTCCTTGGCCTGCCTCAGTGTTGTCATCTGCTCACCTCTTCTGAGCAAGAGGTTTTCCTCATCCTTACTTCGCCACCCACCTGGAATAAGGTAAAAATAAAAAAGAGTCGGCACTTGAGTCATACCCTGTGCCTAGGAGAGATGCTCCCCAGCCCTGGGCAGGGCAGTGGTTTTTTTGGGGGGTGTATTCTGCAACATGGACTGCCAATTAGCTACCAGGCCAAGTTCAAGATGATGGTTTGTTTATTTATTTCATAAAATTAATCCACCTCTTGACTGAGAGCCAGTGTGGTATAGTGGTTAAGAGCAGTAGACTTGTAATCTGGGGAACCAGGTTCGTGTCCCCGCTCCTCCACATGCAGCTGCTGGGTGACCTTGGGCTAGTCACACTTCTCAGCCCCACTCACCTCACAGAGTGTTTGTTGTGGGGCAGGAAGGGAAAGGAGAATGTTAGCCGCTTTGAGACTCCTTCGGGTAGTGATAAAGCGGGATATCAAATCCAAACTATTCTTCTTCTGTCAAACAAGACCAAAACCACCAGCTGAACTAATTTTCTGGCAGTTAAGAGCTGTTTGACAGTGGAATACAACTCTCTGATTCTCTACCAAGGCAGTTTACAAAAAACAAAACAAAGAAAAATTAACAACTGAAGACACTTGAAAAATTAAAACAGCAAGAGACTAAAAACAGATTAAAACGCACATGGCTTGGGTGTATAAAGGCTATATAGCTTGGGGCCAGGATACCTGAAAGATCATCTCATTCCTATATTCTCAATTGATTGCTGCTTTCTGCAGGGGGCGGGGGACTCCTGCAAATGCTACTTTATCAAGAGTTCTGTTCTGTGCAATGTATGAATATGAATCTCCTCCCATGTATGAATCTCCTCCCATCTCTGCTGTCTTTTTGCTGTCTACTGAAGACCAACAGAGATTCTTCCCAGTGTGCATGTGCCGGAATTGTTTTTAAGACGCTTTAAAGAAGTTTTACAATTTTTATAAATTGTTTTTTTATCACTCACTGTTTCCTGCCTTTTTGCTCCTTTGGGAGGAAGGGTGGGGGTGAAACTCACCAAATGTATGAATGAATGAATAAAAGGTGAACAATCCATGCTTAAAGGAAGTATTGGCATGCTTGGGAGTGAGGGGCTATACCCAGGTTTATACCCCTTCATCCTGGAGAGAAGTGACTAGTGGGGTGCCAAAGGGTTCTGTCTTGGGCCCAGTCTTATTCAACATCTTTATCAATGACTTGGATGATGGGCTTGAGGGCATCCTGATCAAGTTTGCAGATGACACCAAATTGGGAGGGGTGGCTAATACCCCAGAGGACAGGATCACACTTCAAAATGACCTTAGCAGATTAGAGAACTGGGCCAAGGCAAACAGGATGAATTTTAACAGGGAGAAATGTAAAGTACTACACTTGGGCAAAAAAAATGAAAGGCACAAATACAGGATGGGTGACACCTGGCTTGAGAGCAGTACATGTGAAAAGGATCTAGGAGTCTTGGTAGACCACAAACTTGACATGAGTCAACAGTGTGATGCAGCAGCTAAAAAAGCCAATGCAATTCTGGGCTGCATCAATAGGAGTATAGCATCTAGATCAAGGGAAGTAATAGTACCACTGTATTCCGCTCTGGTCAGACCCCACCTGGAGTACTGTGTCCAGTTCTGGACACCACAGTTCAAGAAGGATACTGACAAGCTGGAACGTGTCCAGAAGAGGGCAACCAAAATGGTCAAAGGCTTGGAAACGATGCCTTATGAGGAACGGCTTAGGGAGCTGGGTATGTTTAGCCTGGAGAAGAGAAGGTTAAGGGGTGATATGATAGCCATGTTCAAATATATAAAAGGATGTCATATAGAGGAGGGAGAAAGGTTGTTTTCTGCTGCTCCAGAGAAGGGAACACGGAGCAATGGATTCAAACTACAAGAAAGAAGATTCCACCTAAACATTAGGAAGAACTTCCTGACAGTAAGAGCTGTTTGACAGTGGAATTTGCTGCCAAGGAGTGTGGTGGAGTCTCCTTCTTTGGAGGTCTTTAAGCAGAGGCTTGACAGCCATCTGTCAAGAATGCTTTGATGGTGTTCCTGCTTGGCAGGGGGTTGGACTGGATGGCCCTTGTGGTCTCTTCCAACTCTATGATTCTATGATTCTATGATTCTAAGTACAAACTAAAAATAAAAATCCAGAGCCCATTTCCCAACGAGTGGCAGGAAGAAGAACCTGATAACGTCCCAAGGAAGACAGCATGAAGGACTAGAAACCTAACTTGCATATTTAAAAAGAGCCAGCACCGAAATCCCATCCTATATAATAAAGAGCAAGTGTCCCTGCCTTTCCGTGTGTCACGGAAGTGCGTTGTGCGCATGTCACACGGCGACGCAGGGATTGGACAGCTCTACTGTCCCCCCCCCAACAGGGACGCAGGCCGGAAGTCAGCGGCGGCGCACGCGCGGTGTCATTTGGCGCAGCGCCGCCGCCTTGCACGGAGCCTCGCCACCCAAAGCGCCGCCGATCGCCCTCCTCCTCCCCGCACCAGCGCCAGCCAAAGCGCGGGGGAAGCGCCGCTTTGCGGCGCTCCCGCCGCCGCGCCTCGGATCCCGCCGCCGCCGCCGATCGCCCCCAGCCTCCTCCTGCCGCCCTTCCGTTGTTGGAGCGCTGCTCGCAACGACGGTTCCGCGGCGGAGCCTCCTGCTGGCGCCCACCTGCAGAGGGGTTTCCAAACAGCGCTGAGCGCGCTGCCGGGGTGCCCCTGTCCGCCGGCGCGGGAGCTGCCTAAAACAGCACACACACACAAAAAGAGATCGCAGCTGAAAACGCTGGCAGCCTTAACAAACCCGCCCGGGAAAGCGGAGGAGAAGCGGCTGAAGCAGTGAGAGAGAGAGAGAGGTGTGTGTGTGTGGAGGTGGGGGGTGGGAGGTGGCTACCGCTGCCGCGCACTCGCTCTCCCTCCGCCTCCTCCTCCTCCGGCTTCCCTCTCTCGCTCTGTCCAAGGGAGGGGGGGAGAAAGATGCCGCTGGGGGTGGTCTAGGAGTGCAAGGGGTGAGTGGCTTGGCTGCAAGACTTGGGGGTGGTCCAGGGGTGCAGGGGGTGGGTGGCTTCGGGGTGCAGGTCTACACTCGCCAGCCCTCGCAGCCCATGGCTCCGCCGGCGCGCCTTTCCTGGGGAGGCCAGCCAGCGCCCCGCCTCCATCCACCCGGGAAAGGGACCCAGGTCGCGGTCGCCGCAGCCTCGCCCCCTTCAGCTGCTACGGCTCCACTTTCTCTTTCGCCTCAACAGCGGCGCGCCCCTCCCACTTCCGCCCCACAAAAGTGAAAACAATTAAAAGGCCCGTCTCTGGGCTTCCTTGCGCCCTTGGCCCTTAAGGAGCTGTATCGGCACTACCCCCCCCCCCAAATATGTCTTTGTGGCGCACTGTAAGAAGGACCGGAACCTTCTCTCCCCATGAAGCACACACAAAAAATCAAGTGGTGTTTTGTACTCTCTGGAACTTTCAAGGGTTGCCTGCTTTTAACATTTCAATTTTGAGGTGGTGTGGGGGGGAGATGACTGTGGGGCGGGAAGGGAGGGAGAGGCCAACTGTGTGGGAGGTGGGGGAGATGGGTGGGGGGATGGGTGGGGGGAGGGGGAGGGAGGGAGACAGGCGAACTGTTTGTGCAGGTCTGGGAAGTGCGGGGGGGGGAGGGGTGGGTGTGTGGGTGTGAGAGAGAGAGAGAGAGCTTTCTAGCGCCTGTTTTTCTTAACAGGCTTAATTTACTAGTTATTAATATTGCCCATGACATGTTTCTCTCCTTACCCAGCAAGCCGGCATCTCTGTCCCCCTCTAGCTTGCTCCCTCTGCTGAGGTGTTTCTGCCAGATGTTGGAAAGTGTCCACTCAGCCGTTGAGAAGTTCAGAGCCGTCGTCTCAAGAGGCCCCGGGACCTGCAACAGCAGCAGGGAAGGTCTTGCATCAGTGCAGGGTGGCAGGGCTGAAAAGGGAAAAGCTAAAGGCAAGGGCTGGATGCCGTGCGCGCACACAGACGGCACACCTACCGACACATGCGCCCCTTCCCAATGTCACCCATGTGGACGCCTTTGCGAGCAACATTACAAGTTAGCAGGGCAGCAATGGGACTAATTATCTAATAGCTGGTTTCCAACACACACTGCACTCTGGCGCATCTGCACGCTGCATTTAAAGCAGAATTATATGACGTCAACGGGTGGCGCTGTGGGTTAAACCACAGAGCCTAGGGCTTGCGGATCAGAAGGTCGGTGGTTCGAATCCCCGTGACGGGGTGAGCTCCCGTTGCTCGGTCCCTGCTCCTGCCAACCTAGCAGTTCGAAAGCACGTCAAAGTGCAAGTAGATAAATAGGTACCGCTCCGGCGGGAAGGTAAACGGCGTTTCCGTGCACTGCTCTGGTGCGCCAGAAGCGGCTTGGTCATGCTGGCCACATGACCCAGAAACTGTATGCTGGCTCCCTCGGCCAATAAAGCGAGATGAGCCCCGCAGCCCCAGAGTTGTCTGCGACTGGACCTAATGGTCAGGGGTCCCTTTACCTTTACCTATGATGTCGAACAGTCAGTGCTTCCCCCAAAGCATCCAGGGAACTGTAGTTTGCTGGGGGTGCTGAGCATTGTTAAGAAACCCTCTGTTCTCCTCAAAGAGCTACAAAAAGAGGGACTGATATTTAAACCACTCTGCGCATTGTAGCTCTGCCTTACTTGTTTTCCTTATGTAGGAAGTAACTCTTGTACGCTGTGGTCTAAAACACTGAGCTGTTTGGGCTTGCCAGTTGGAAGGTCGGTGGTTCAAATCCCCACAACGGAGTGATCTCCCGTTGCTCTGTCCCAGCTCCTGCCAACCTAGCAGTTCGAAAGCATGCCAGTGCAAGTAGATAAATAGGTACTGCTATGGCAGGAAGCTAAATGGCATTTCTGTGCGCTCTGGCACTTGTCACGGTGTTCTGCTGTGCCAGAAGCGGTTTAGTCATTCTGGCCACTTAACTCGGAAAGTTGTCTGCAGGCAAACGCTGGCTCCCTCAGCCTGAAAGCGAGATGAGCACCGCAACCCCATAGTTGCCTTTGACTGGACTTAACTGTCCTGGGGTCCTTTACATTTTACCTTTACCTTTACAGATAAAGTAGATCTAGATAGGTAAAGTAGTATAGAATATGAAATAATGTTTGAAGCTACATTATCTTGAGCCATGCAATTGCTGGTACACCTAGCTCAGTATTGTCTACCTGCACTATAGTCTACCTGCAAGTGGCTCTCCAAGATTGGAGTAGGGAGACATTCCCATCCCTTACCCGGCAATGCCGAGGATTGAACCTGGAACCTTCTGCATGCAAAGCAGATGTGCTGCCTTCAGGGTGGATTTGATTTAAATCAAATTGATTTAAATCATGATTTAAATCACGATTTAAATCACTAGTCAGTAAGGCTTGATTTAAATCACTAGTCAGTAAGACTTGATTTAAATATTTTTTTTACAGAAAGACTCATTCTTGCTGGTATAATCTTAATATTTACAACCATATGAAGGTTTCATTTTTGGAATAATAAATTTTCAGAGTAGTTTTTACAGTTATATCAAAAAATTACTGATTTGGTTATACTATTAGAAATACACAGACAGATAATTATGAAATTATGGTGAAGTTTAATAAGTTAACTGTTTATATTTGGACAACTTTTCTGCTGTACTTTATTGGAAGGAGAAAAATAATCATTTCCTTAATAATCATTTAAACAATTTATTTAACTAAAACAATAACATGATAGCATATGTATCCATGTTTGTTAACTGATGTGGTTAAACATTTTTTTTAAAAAAAAACTTAGACTGAGTTTTAGCACACTTGATAAACTTAAAACAAATCCTTATTTCCTGATGAATAGCATTTGGACTACAATGTAACTTAAATAGAAGACTATATTTAGAAAGATTTTTCCTCCAAAAGCATTTTATTTTAAAAATCCGATTTAAATAAAAAAAATCTGATTTAAATCAAAAAAATCCGATTTTTTTATATTTTTTATTTTAAAATCGTTGATTTTTATCCACCCTGGCTGCCTTTGAGCTACGGCCCTTCCAGTTGCAGGGAGATGGGGGGGACACACACCATCACAGCACCCATCCTTGCCCTTTCCTGCCAGAAGTCTGCCTTCTGACACTTCAGATCTGCTCTGCAGCCCATGCCAGCCTCCCTCCATCGGGGCAAAAGATGCTCACCTCAAGTTGCTGCTTCTCGGCCTCTTGACATCTCAACAGGAAGGCCTCGGCCAGGGCCACTGCCTGGGCACACGCTGCCGGGCAGCGCTCCCTGACCCAGCTCTGCATGTCCGGGGGCAAGATGGAGAGGAACTGCTCCAGGATCACCAGCTCCAGCACCTGCTCTTCCATGGGTGTCTTGGGCGTCAGCCACTGTTGGCAAACCTCCCGGAGTCGGCAGCAAACCTCCCGGAGGCCCTCAGCCTTCTGCGGACACAGCTGTGGGTCCTGCATCTCTGTCCCCACGAAGTCTTCCCTACCCTTCCCGGAGGACCCCACCTCGGTGACATTCAGGGGGCTGGAAGCTCGGTCCGCTTCTCTGCCGGAGGAAGGTGCGAGACGGGTCACCCACTCTCCTCGAGCCCAGTGGCGAACGGTAGCTGCTCCCTCAAAGGAGGCAAGAAAGGCCATCGAGTCGCTCCAGGGCAGACACGCTGGAGGGTCTTCAAGTGTCGAGCGGAGGGATGGTGTGGCCTTCAAGAATTCTTGCCAATGGGCTTCCCAATGCTCAGTCAGTTTGTCCTCCGGTTCTTGCTTCACCTGAGGGAGCGGCGGCCATCTCAGCAAGTCCTCAGTGGCTCCACAATGGATAATCTGAGAGTTTTGCTTTTCCTCTGCTCTGCCCCCTGGCCCACGGCCCTTTGGATCCAGCTCCTCCACCTTCGCTCCTGACTTCTCAGGCACATCTTGGTCCTGGCTTCCTGCTGACTCCCATTTTGGCACCCTCTTTCTTTCCACAAGAGACATCTCTGAAGTCAACCGTTGTCTTACTTCCAGTTTCCACATGCCAGCTCAGGCTTACAGCTGCTCTCAGAAGAGCCCACCATGAAGACTTCGCAGTCCCACAGCCCATGAGTTTGATGCTCATTCAACAGGCTGATCCGATGCCGCGGATGCAACCTTCTGCAGTGTCACAGTTTTAGGCTCAGAACAAGCTCAATTCTCCCTGTTTGTGAGAAAAAGAAAAGCCTCAGCACATTTTTGCCCCTATTTGAAAACAAATGTTTTTTTTATAAAAGATTTCTTACAAACTCAGATTTCTTACACGCTGACGCAGCTCAGGACCCCAATATGTTCTGGAATGTCTCTCCTGATATGAACCTACCCAGACCCTTAGATCTTCTTCTGAGGCCCTTCTCCAGGTCTCCACTCTGAGGATGTTGAAATAAGATGAACCTGCAAGCAGGATCCGAGCACATGGGCACTTTCGCCTCCTGTGGTTTCCAGCAACCGGTATCCAGAAGCATTATTTCCTCCAAGCATAGTCATCAATAACTTGTCAGGTTCATCTTATTTCAACATCCTTTACACGGAGAGGCTGGAAATTTCTCCTGCCCGAAACCTCACAAGAGCTACAAGCCAGCTCACCTAGTTGGTCTAAATGGTCGGTATATTGCTGTGGATTTGAGCCCCAAGTTGGGCAAAAAGATTTCTGCATTGCAGGGGGTTGGACTGGATGACCCTCGGGACCCTTCCAATTCAACAATTCTGTGGTTCCAGTTGAGTTCAGTTCAGTTCTTTATTCGACCGTCAGTCAGAAAAGATACATTTCCATACAAAATGTAAACTTCTAAAACGTCTAAAAGAACTTTGGAGTAAAACATAGCCAACGATAAAATGAAGCTATACAGATAAACCCATGTCAATGCTGTCGATTTTAATCTTGCGACGCTTAAGAGCTAGAAAAAGAAATTTGGCCACCAGGGAGGCTGTTTTTCCAGTAACATTATTCAACAAATATAGAACCTGTCTTTCTCTGGATAGAGAGCTAAGTTGATATAGGAGTGGAGCTATAAGGTTTTGCCTGAGATCTGCATAGAAAGGGCAGGTCAGGAGAATACAGGTGAAACTCGAAAAATTAGAATATCGTGGAAAGGTTCATTTCTTTCAGTAATTCAACTTAAAAGGTGAAACTAATATATGAGATAGACTCATGACATGCAAAGCGAGATATGTCAAGCCTTTATTTGTTATAATTGTGATGATTATGGCATACAGCTGATGAGAACCCCAAATTAACAATTTCAACTTTGGTGTTCTCATCAGCTGTATGCCATAATCATCACAACTATAACAAACAAAGGCTTGACATATCTCGCTTTGCATGTCATGAGTCTATCTCATATATTAAACTCCAGTAGCTAATGAAAACAATTGCTTACATAAATGGACTTTTCCACGATATTCCAATTTTTCGAGTTTCACCTGTATGTTCGGTGGATACTATCACTCCCAGGGCACAATGACAAGTTCTCAGAGCGTATGGGACTCCCCTGAACCTTCCCCACAATACCGCAGATTTGAGGACATTTAATCTGGCCGCTGTGAGGAGTCTACGGTATTCCACATAGTGGATTTCCGTGAGATAAGGGGCTGCTGTAGCCTGATAGATCTGATCCCCCAGGAACACCCCTGATTTCACAAGGGCCATGTCCTCTGTGGTTCCAAAGTTACATTCCTAGCAACCCACCCCACCCCGGCTTTAAAAAGACAGGGGAACGGTGTGGGGTGGGAAGGAAAGAAAATCTGTGTTGTCCCCCCCACCCCACCCCAGTGGCTTTCAACCAAGCAAGGAAAATATCCCAAATCTGCAGGTCCTTTTGGGACTCCAAGCTAAGGGGAAACTGCAAAAAAAAGCCCCCCCCTTTTTTAAAAAATAAGATTTATTGGGTTTTACACACATAACATACAACTTATCACATTACTATATAAAACACACATAACAAAAAAAGAAAAAAAATACAACACTACAAATACACACAAAAATCATAATTTCCCTTCTTATTTCCTTAACATTTTGGTTTGACTTCCTCCTGTCTTTCCCTCTGCGTTTCATTATATATCATCTTTAGCAATTTCCTCTCATCATTTAATATTGTATTTCTAATATTCTGTTCTATTTTTACTATCTTAATCAATTTTCATATCTTATCTCCTTATTATCTTATCAAACCTTATCACATATATTTCTCTTACTCAAATTCTATCCTAAGCTTATACATCATACTTTCACTTAATCATTCTATGTACTATTCTGTAAATTACTTTTCTTTCAGCATTATCTTATCTCTAAATCTTGCAATAAACAAAATAAAAAGCCCCCCCTGTTCACCTCGGCCTGAAAAATATATATGCTGAATTCGCTTTCCACCCCGATGAGAACGGAGGCTCCCCGCATCTCCCGCCTCCTTCGAAGGCGATCCCTGCAAGGTCGCTGCTGCAGCTGAACTCCAGGTGCCACTTCTGCCAACAGTGGGAGGGTCCAGAAGGCGGAACAGGAAGGAACCTTCAACACAAATCGGCGCACACCCACGTGCCCACTCGTTCTCAGGGCCACTCTAGGAAGCGAGGCGCGCTTTATTTTTTTTACCCTTAACCCTTTCGAACCTACCACCCCTCTGGAATCGTTTAAAACGCTCCCAGTAGGTTTGTTTGATTGAGATTTGCGCTCCTCCTTTTGGAGGTGCCTGGTTGCCAAAAACGGCAGGGCTCCTGCACCTCGTTGACCTGTGCATTAAGCGGTTGCTGCAATATTAAAATGCAATGTTAAAACCAGAAGAAGAGGGTGGGACCAGCAGAGTCAAAGTGCATCTTGCTGGTTAACTTTAGCCCCGAACAAAATAAAAAATAAAAAAAATTCCTTCCAGTAGCACCTTGGAGACCAACTAAGTTTGTTATTGGTATGAGCTTTCGTGTGCATGCTTCAGATGCACTTCTTCAGATATACTGCTTTAGCCCTGAACTTACTGGTCCCACAACCCTCTTCGGATGGCCATTTATATGTACAGTATATTGCTTTGGCTTTGAAGCCCACAGTTAACATTTCTTACCCCCAAACCAAATCTCCATGCTTGACTTCTATTTACTAGATACATTACAGCAAACAACAAGAACAACACCCTGTTCCTGTAATGCCTTCTAAAATGTTTTATTTATTTTTTGCAAATTGGAACAATTTCATTTTTTTCACAAACTGTGTAATTTGGACATAATCTGCCAGTGGCATATCCAAAAAACCACCAGGCTAAGGGACAGCTATGAATTTTGCCTCCTCACTTGCTCATTTAGCTGCGGGTGGTGCTGAGCCTAGGGCTTGCTGATCAGAAGGTCGGCGGTTCGAATCCCTGCAACGGGGTGAGCTCCCGTTGCTCGGTCCCTGCTGCTGCCAACCTAGCAGTTCGCAAGCACGTCAAAGTGCAAGTAGATAAATAGGTGCCGCTGCAGCGGGAAGGTAAACGGCGTTTCCGTGTGCTGCTCTGGTTCGCCAGAAGTGGCTTTGTCATGCTGGCCACATGACCTGGAAGCTGTATGCCGGCTCTTCGGCCTATAGAGTGAGATGAGCGCCGCAACCCCAGAGTCGGACACGATTGGACCTAATGGTCAGGGGTCCCTTTACCTTTACCTTACTTTCAGCACCAAAGCACAACCTATGTAAGGGAACTTTAAGTTAAATTCAAAGGTTAAATTGAAGTTAACCTTTGAATAAGCATAGAACCCTATAATTGTATAGTTGGAAGGGTTATCTAGTATAACCCCCTGAATCTCAGCTAAAGCATCCGTGACAGATGGCCACCTGACCCCTGCTTGAAAACCTCCAAGGAAGGAGAGTCCACCACCTCCCAAGGGAGTCCTTTCCACTGCCGAACAGCTCTTACAGTCAGAAAGTTCTTCCTGATGTTTAGTCGGAATCTATTGTAGTTATTCTTTTGTTCTGGTTATTGTTGATGAAGATTAAATACCTATAAAATAATGTTTTAATTGCTTTCATTGGAATGTTTTCTGGATTTGTCACTCCTCAGGGCTTGCCAGAGTGGGGCCTGTGGGTGCCAATACCCCTGATAGCACCTGCAGGTCTCAGTAAATATTCCCTCACTAGTGAATTTAGCCCGTTAAAAATGGGCGCTAGCGGTGGCGGCGGCTGGCGCTCCACGGGCCAAACACCTCCCGGCTGCCTTGCTTTCCCCTCCCCCGCCCCTTCCTCTCCTGCCGCTGCCGCCCCCCACCTCAGCCCGCTTTCCTCGCAGGACGTCGGGAGCCGCTTCGGGAAGCGCAGAGGCTTGGGGGGGGGCGGGCAGAGACAAAATGGAGGCGAACGGGAGCAGCGGCAGCAGCAGCGACTCGGCGGCCGGCGCTGGCCCGGCCGGCTCCTCCTCCGCCGGCGCTGCCTCCGCCGACTTGCCCAGCCCGACGCCGCCTCGGCGGAGCAGCAGGAGGAGCTGCTGGCGCTCCACCCTGGAGGGGAAGGGGGCGGAAGGCGGGCCGGTGTCGGTGAGGGAGAAGCTCGCCAGCAGCAGGCGGAGCGGGGTTGGCGGGGCGGGAGCCTCCATAGGCGGGCGGCGGCAGCGGGCTTCCCCCCGGCAATGGCGGCGGCGCAGTTTCGCCCGGCCGGAAGTGTCTCTGCGTCGTCCCGCCCCCTCTCTGCCCCCTCCAATCCCTGCATCCGTGTGTGGCATGCGCAGAGCGCACTTCTGTGACACACGGAAAAGCAGGGACACTTCAAGATTATTATACAGGATAAAATCACAATACCTGAGAGACTGTGCATGCCGATCAGCTGAGGGAGGCTGGAGTTACCAAACTCTCTGTGCTCATCAAACTATGGTGCTGAGGAGGGGCCATTTTTATCCTCCCAAGAGGACTGGGGCCTGCTCATAGCAGGGCTCTCACTGTGTGTGAGTGAGCTGGACTGACATTACCCTTGTCAAAATCAGTGTTCGGGGGTCCAGAAAAACATGCTGAGGGCAGAAATCTGCCTAAATGGAAATTAGCCACCCTTGCTTTAATCAAACATTTTAACAGACCCCCCCCCAAAAAAAACCCACAGCTCTTTTAAATACGCATCCCAATTAACCATCCATTTTTAAAAGAAATATCCATTCTTTTTTTAAAAACAGATGCAAGTGAAAAAAGCATACAACAGATATCACCTTAGGTGAGGTATTTTCCCTTTCACATGAGGGGGTGTCCCTCAATCCCCAGCTCGTGTACATACCTGAAGGCAGCCCTGTTTAGGGAAGTTTTTAACCTGTGATATTTTGATGTGTTTTAATATCTGTTGGAGGCCGCCCAGAGTGGCTGGGGAGACCCAGCCAGATGGGCGAGGTACAAATAAAAAAATTATTATTATTATTATACACCATTGAAAAAATGAAGACAGTATGCTTTTCCCCTTCCAAACAACTATTTTCATTCATAAGCAAATGTGAGATGGACATTTGGACACAAACAGGGTGTGAGGTATGTGACGTTTTCCAGGCGTCTTGTTTATTGAGCATTCACTGTAATTTGTTCACAGATTAGACAGGTGTTGGCTGCAGAGCATCTGCTTTACATGCAGATTTAATCCCTGGGATCTGTGGGAATGCTGGGAGAGGATCCTGTTTGAAATCCAGGAGAGCCACTGCCAGTCAGAGTAGAAACTACTGAGAGCAAGGTGGACCCATGGTCTGAACTTGGTAGATAAGGCAGCTTCCTATGTTCTTATGAATTCTGCTTTGTTTGTGGGAAGGCTACATAAGACTGCGTCCAAGCAAGGGTTACCTCAGTGAGTTTCCCAATCACTTTCCTTCCCGAAAAAAGTCTAATCCTTTCTTGGGGGGACGGAAGTGGATTTGTGGCACAAGACCTCCCCATCAACTGCAACTGTGCATCCTGCATTTGCTGGTATATGAAGGAATCCTGCCCGCCAAATAGCGGGAGTCTGGAAGCGCCCTTTGTGGCAGGTAAAACCATGTTAAGAAAAAGACAAGTTGAGATTAGAAAAATAACGAGCAAACACCTCGCTTACTGGAACAACAACAAAAGCTATGGAATAGCTTATTGTTTGAACAAACATTCAAATGGGAGACACTTGAGTTGTTGGGGGTTAGGAGGACCACCCACAATTCATGCTGAAGCCCTGAGAAACACAATTCACTTCCACAGAGTTTATTGTGGACTTGGTACTGTTCACATTTTCCACAGCATTTGACTTCCCTTCCTCCCCGCCCAATTTAATCTGTTTTTACAGCTTCTTTGTTTGTTTTAAATTTATTGGATTAAATTCCACAGCAACAGGTTTCCCACAGCGACGGTACGTCTCAATTAAGGGGGAAATTATACAGGATAGCTTTTTGATGAGGACAATAGCGTGTGGTCGGACACATTTTTTGGGCCAGTGGAATTCTGAGAAACTGCCAGTGGAGCCAGTCACAAAATGGCTGCTGCGGGGATGTGGCATAGCACAAAATGGCGGCCACATCCACAAGAGCAGGAAAAGAGACAGGGCCGCAAAAAGATGCAGGCATGCACCTTCCCCCTCAAGAAAAAACAGGCACCTACATCTGCCACCACTGCATTCACTTACAGAGAGAAGGTAGTTGCTCTTCTCTCCCATTCAGAACATCTCTCTGAGGCCCTGGCACCTAGTGAAATGTCGGCAGCTATAAAGAGGCGCATTCAATGCAGGAGGGGCTGAGACAGTGCAGGCAGGAACTGAGCAGG
This sequence comes from Darevskia armeniaca, assembly GCA_034641395.1. Lineage (NCBI taxonomy): Eukaryota > Metazoa > Chordata > Lepidosauria > Squamata > Lacertidae > Darevskia > Darevskia armeniaca. The sequence goes on along the minus strand of JAWWNF010000633.1, from coordinate 409,245 downwards.
AAGAGCAGGGTCCCTTTCAACTTGTGGATGTTTGAGAGGCGATTTATTGAAGTTTTCCATAGGTGCCGCAGGAGGTACTGGTGGGCACACTCCTGTGGGTGTTGTTTGACGACACCTGGCGTGGATACAGGTCAAAATGTGCCACATGGCACTGTTGTGGGGATGCCCCTACAATCAGGTTTGCTAATGGAGCCCACTGTTTGGCAGCCCTCACATGTAACTGATGTTTCCCCCCACAATCACCACACAGACCAGAGGTTTGAGGTCCAACCTCTGCCCCCCTCACACCCTGACCCTCTGAATGAGAAAATGTAAAGTTATTCCGTCACGTGAGTTCTCTCGTGCTTGGTAAGCTTTGACCTCTGGCTGTAGCTCTTCCCGCAAGCCGAACACTGGTAAGGCTTCTCTCCCGTGTGGGTCCTCATGTGGAGCGTGAGGCCTGAGCTCTGGCTGAAGCCTTTCCCGCAAGCTGGGCAGGCGTATGGCCTCTCCCCGGTGTGGGTCCTCTCGTGTTTGATAAGGCCCGAGTGGTGCCGGAAGCTTCTACCGCAGACGGAGCACTTGTATGGCTTCTCGCCCGTGTGGGTCCTCTCGTGGGCCACGAGTGTTGAGTTGTGGCCGAAGGACCTGCCACACTCGGCGCACGTGTACGGCTTCTCTCCCGTGTGGGTGATTTCGTGCCTCACCAGGTCCGAGCTGCGGAGGAAGCTCTTCCCGCACTCGGAACACCGGAAAGGCTTCACCCCGGTGTGGGTCCTCTGGTGCAGGATAAGGTTGGACCGCTGGCTGAAGCTCTTCCCGCAATCCCCGCACGCGTAAGGCCGCTCGCCGGTGTGGATTCTCTTGTGGAAACGGAGGCCGGAGCTCTTACTGAAGCTCTTCCCACAAGTCGGGCATGTGTAAGGCTTCTCTGCCACCAGAGTTTTCTCTGTCACAGGAGGTGGGCTGTCGCTCCGGCAGATTCGCTTCCTGGCCTCAAAGGGCGCATACATCTCCTCTGCAGCGTGGGTGCGCTTGTGTTTCATGAGGCTCGAATGGAGGCTAAACTTTTCCCCGCAGGTTAAGCACGCGTAACGCTTCTCTCCTGCGTGGATTATTGCACGCTTAACAAGTGCCAAGCCCCTGTCGAGGTTTTCCCCGCAGTCTGAGCATCTGCAAGCCTCTTCTTCCTGTGCGTCATTTTGCTCATGCTCAGCTGGGCTTAAACTGGGGTGCAAGCTTTTCCCGCAGCTCAAACAGCAGCAAATCTTCTCAATTGCCACTTGGGCTCCCGCGCGATGCTTCATAAACTCAGCTCTCTGACTGGACGTCTCAAACTCTGAGCGTTTGTGGGGCTTGCCCTCAGCATCGATTAAGAAGTCCGCATCGTCACCAAAATCGCCCCCCTCTTCCTCACAGGGCTCCACCTTCTCGAACGCAGGCCTCGCTGGGGTGTCCTTCACATCGTCTACTCCAAGGAAAGAGGCATCTGATCTTTTGTCTGGGCTGCATTCCTGCTTCCTCCTTGTCCTGAGCCATTTCTTGGAAGTTTGTCCTGGTTTTGGATGGTGCTGGGAAACACATTTTTCTCTTCTGAGCAAGGCTCCGTCAATCTCTGTTTGCTTTGGATTTCCCATGGAAACCTCGTTTTCACTGGATCCCTCGAGATCACCTGTTAAGAGACAACATCCAAATAGAGATCTGTATGAGTGACACGGTTCTGGGGCTCTGTTTCTGCCCAGCAGGGCAAAGGAAGTCTCTAGCTTTCATGGTTGCAAAGGCAGGTTTCAAAGCAACACAAAGGGAAGATCAAACCTGGCAACTAACCCATGTGCTGCACTTACCACAGACGCTCTCATCTGCTGGGTCGTTCTCTTGCTCAGGTTCACTGTCCAGCTGTGTCTGGTTGGAATCCAACAGGATCTGCTCATCCTCAAGGGAATCCCCAGCTCCTTCCTCAAACAGCCCCAAGACCTGGAAAGGCAGCAAAAACCCAACAGTAAGGACGGGCGAATCTGTCAATTACAATTCTTTTCAGTTTCCCGTTTTTCTAATTGTAAGTTCCGCTCTTCACTCTCCCTTGTCAGTTTGCTATTATTATTTTTCTGGACGAGATACCACAACACACTTTTGTATGCAATTTTGCATAAAATACACATTTTCGCAGCGCATCCCCCCCAACAATATAATGCATTTCTGGCTGTTATTTTCACTACTTTTTATGCATACTTCTTTACCCCAACATATGCATTTTTGTACATGTCACTTGGCCAGAACTGCCTGGCGAAACTCAGAGAAGTGCAAATTTCGAATGAGTTGTAGTCCAAAAACAGCTGGATATGACTGAATATATAATGATAATAATCATATCGTCTGGGCAGCCCAGGGCATCCATACACACAACCTAGGCTTGAGCCCCGAGGTCATCACACTCCAATGTCTCTCGAGATAGGGAGAAGGCAACAACCACAACAATACAGTGGTACCTCGGGTTAAGTACTTAATTCGTTCCGGAGGTCCGTTCTTAACCTGAAACTGTTCTTAACCTGACGCACCACTTTAGCTAATGGGGCCTCCCGCTGCCGCCGCGCCGCCAGAGCACAATTTCTGTTCTTATCCTGAAGCAAAGTTCTTAACCTGAAGCGTTATTTCTGGGTTAGCGGAGTCTGTAACCTGAAGCGTATGTAACCCAAAGTACCACTGTACTAGGAAGCAGGAGCAGTGAGGGGGTGACCTGGGGCAAGCAGAGGCTGTGTGTGGCCCCCAGGCCTGAGGTTCCCAACCCCTGAGCTAAATGCAGCCCAGCTTGCATGTCTGAAGCACCACAACTTCAGAGGCAGAGCAGATGCAAAATGCCCCATGTTCAGCCTCACGCATCTCCGGTCACGGCTGGGAAAGCCGCTGGCCAACCGGTGCCAGCAATATTGGTCTGTAGCAGCTCTCAGGCCTTGCCCTCTCCCTCTCGGCAGCCTCACCTCCTCTTCCTGGTGCTCGCCCTCTCGCTGCCTCAGCAGGAACTCCTCCGCCAGGGCCACCGCCTGCCCGCAGGTCTCCGGGCTGCTTCCCTTCACCCAGCCCTGCATCTCCACGGGCAGGACGGCAAGGAACTGCTCCAGGATCACCAGCTCCAGGATCTGCTCCTTGCTGCGCCTCTCCGGCTTCAGCCACTGGTGGCAGAAATCCCGCAGCTGCCCGCAAACCTCCCGGGGCCCCTCAGCCTCCTCGTAGCAGAAGAGGCGGAAGCGCTGGCGCTGCCACTCCCTGCAGCTGGCCTCCCCGCGCAATATGGCTGCCTTCATCTTCCCGTAACTCTCTCGGGCGTTGGGGCCGCCCAAGCCCTCCTCGGCTGCTTCTCCCAGCCGGGTGGCCCACTGGTTGGCCTCGCCAACCCCCTCAAAGTGGGCCAGTAAGGCCTTGATGTCTCCCCAGGGCATGGCGGGCTCTGTCGGCTGTGAGCAAGGGGCCTGCTTCTCCCCGGGGGACTCCAGCCACCCAGTCCCCTGGCTCTGGAGCAGGCCCTCCTCTGCCTCCTCTTTAACCCGGGGGATCGTAATCCTCTTCATAAGTCTCCTGACGCTCCCGGGGTGAAGGATGCCGTGAGGTGCTTTCCTGCGTCTTCCAGATCCCTCAACTTGTTCAGGGCCCGTGAGGTCCTCCTCATCCATTTGGTCTCCATCCAGAGCAGCCTGGCCTCCCAGAATCCTTTGCTGGTCAGCCATTTTCTTTCCCGAGCTACGGGACAGCCTTATCGCAAGTCAAGCCTCACGCCACTCTTCCTCGCCTTCTTATAACTTCAGACTTTCAGATAAATGGCTCGTGTCGCTACCTTACATCTGTCCTTCAAACAAGCTGCACACTCATAGATGATGGGCCTGTTTACAGAAAGAGACATAGATTTTTTGGTTTGTTTTAATTTTTGGTTTGTTTTAATTTTTATTCATATATTAATATGATAGATGCAGAACAAATATATATATACTAGTAAATTAAGCCCGTTAGAAAAACGGGCGCTAGAAATTATTTGGGGGGAGCGGCGGCTCCCCTCCTTTTGTTTTTTAACCCCGCCGCCCTCCTCTCTCTCTCTGGTGGCCAGCGGCAGCAGCGGCGCTTTGCGCCGCTTCCCCCGCGCTTTCCAGGCCACACTCCGCCTCCTGAGAGGACGGAGGCCTCGGATCCGAGGCACGGAGGCGGCTGGCGGCGGGAGCGGCACTTCGCGCCGCTTCCCCCGCGCTTTCCAGTCAGTACAGGCGGCGGCGGGAGCGGTGCTTCGCGCTGCTTCCCCCCAGCTCTCCGGCCCCGACGCGGCCCCCCGCCCAGCAGCAACCTCAGGGCGGCCGGAGGATGTGGAGGAGGCTCCGTGCAAGGCGGCGGCGCTGCCCCAACTGACACCGCGCTTGCGTCGCCGCTGACTTCCGGACACGCCCCCCTCTCCGGCCGCTCCAATACCTGCGTCCCTGTTGGGGGGAGGGAACAGTAGAGCTGACCAATCCCTGCGTCCCTGTGTGACATGCGCAGTAGCGCACTTCCGTGACACACAGAAAGTTGGACGCAGGGACACAGGCACTTTATTATATAGGATATATATATAATATATAACAATTGAAATGTGCTAAGAGGAAGGCACGCGGTGGAAAAAGAATGGAAGAAGTTTAAGGAATATATTAGAAATTATTGTAAGATTCAAAGTTAGAAAAAAGCTGGAAGAAGTGGTAGTTTACAGAATAGAAATTAAGATTAATTAAGTAAATTTATGATGTATGATTAAGATAAGTTAAGACAGTAATATGAGTAAGGAAATAGAAAGTTTTAAGTTAGTATAGAGAAATAATATTAGTAAAATAACATAATAATAAATGATGAGAGGAAATTGCTAAAGATGAATTACAATGAAACGTAGTATGAGTGACAGGAGGAAGTCTAACTAAGATGATAAGGAAAGAAGAAGGGAAAATTAAGGATCGTTGTGTTTATTGTTTGTTGTTGTATTTGTTTTATCATATGTGATCTGTGTTAAGTTTGTGTTTATATGTTTGGAAAACCCAATTTTTTTTATTTATTTTTTTAAAGAAATGTGCTAAGAGGAAGGCACACTTGGCAAATCCACACCATGGTCAACTCCTGCCCGGAAACCTATGTCCCCACTGTGGAAAGACGTGTGGATCCAGAATTGGCCTCCACAGTCACTTACGGTCTCACTGTTAAGACTGTGTTCATGGAAGACAATATTACTCGGCTACGAGGGATCGCCAAAGAAGAAGAAGACTCCAAAGCACATAGTGGAAGCAGGAAGCAGATGCAATAACCAAGCAGAAGCTGATTGTGGCAGGTGACATTTGCACAGATACGTATTGGTGTTTGTTTGCTTTTTAAATGACTGGAGGGTGGGTGGTTGGGGGTGCCTGGTCCCTGGTCCCTGCAGCCCATTACCTCCCTCTCCTGGTGTCTCCCCCCCTTCTGATCTTGCACCCACCCCTTTAAAACTCACCTCCCTTCCAAAGGTGCAGCAGAAATAAATCCAGAGCGAAACTCTTTTGCAGATCAGCCAAGCAAACCGAGGCTGGGGATTCAAAAGGCAGGTTCCCTCCTGGAGAAGGTGGAGCAGGAAGGAGACTGGAGGGTTTCCCATTCTCCACCCCCCCCCCCCAGCCACACACACACACACACAGAGAGAGACACACACTTTTAAGAAAGGAAAACCCCCAGATTTCCGGCCCTTCTCTAGTAACTACAGCCTCTGTTGACTTAACTCTTTGCAGCATCCCAAGAGCTCAGTTAAAAGGATCAAGGAGTTTGGCAGGGCGAGGAGAAGGAGGAGTTTTCTCTGCCAGCCAGAATTTTATTTATTTGTTGCAATTATATCCCTGAATTTGTTGCATTTATATTTATTTGTTGCATTTATATCCCTGAATTTGTTGCATTTAGACTCTTTCCAGCCACTGGCCTGCTGCTTTACAGTGCTGGGCTTTTAATTGTTTCGCTGTTGCTGTCGTGGGCATAGCCAAAGGGGGGGGGCAATAAAAACCAATAGCAAGCTCAGGTTCTGCCCCCCCCCCCAACAAAAGAAATGCAGGAATTAAATAAGCCTTTAAACACTAGTTCTTTTAAATCACCAATGAACAAGCTTAGCAATGCAATTTTAGGACCACCCGGCCTGCTGCGATACTTTCTTAGTTCATCATTCATGAACTTCCGAATAATACCGAACCTTCTCGCAGAGGCAGTGTGGGGTAGTGGTTAGAGTGTCAGACGAGGGAGACCAGGGTTCAAATCCCCACTCGGCCATGCAGCTCATGGGGTGACCTCTGGCCAGCCACTGCCTCTCAGCCTAACCTACCTCATAGGGTTGTTGTGGGGATTAAATGAGGAGGACCCTGTATGCCCCTTTGAGTCCAGCGCCGAGGGCCTTCTGGCAGTTCCCTCGCTGCGAGAAGCCAAGTTACAGGGAACCAGGCAGAGGGCCTTCTCGGTAGTGGCACCCGCCTTGTAGAACGCCCTCCCATCATATGTCAAAGAGAAAAACAACTACCAGACTTTTAGAAGACACTTGAAAGCAGCCCTGTTCAGGGAAGCTTTTAATGTTTAAGAGATTATTGTATTTTAATATCCTGCTGGAAGCCGCCCAGAGTGGCTGAGGAAACCCAGCCAGATGGGTGGGGTATAAATAATAAATTATTATTATTATTATTATTATTATTACTTAGAGAAGAAGGTGGGGGAATGCAATTTGTTGTTGTTTTGTTTTTACATGTGTTTGAAACCGCCCAGAGTTACTGGGGCAACCCAGCCAGATGGGTGGGGTATAAGCAAAATTATAAATAAAATTATAGTACTGTATAAAATTATAAAAATCTATCTGTGCGTATCAAACACAGCTCTTCCTGAGTTATGGGGGTTTCCTGGGGAATCTTGCGTCTTTCATAGCACAGTGGCAGGCAGAAATTCAGCAGGCAAAGCTCTCCCCTTGCATGGAAATGCAATGCTGTGCCTGGCTGCACCTGTTAAATGTCTGCCTGTCACGCTGCTGCTTAAAAGCCAGGGCTTTGTTTATTTTTTTTAGGAGCACCTGGCCTTGTGACAGTGATGGTGGCTTGTCCCAGAGAGAGGGGGGGGTGTATGCAATAAGGGTTAAAACAATAAAGCGTCATCCAGGCAGTTCTCTGCTTCCTAGAGAGGCCAGGAAAGGTGGGAAGCTGCAAGGGAAGATCTTCTTTCCTCTTCCCTTCAATGCCCTGGCGAGGAATCCTTTCCTGTGTTTTGCCACAGAGGAAAACCAGAGCCTTGGCAGGACATTCCCAAGAGGGTTTGCAGGGCAGCAGATGCAAGGAGCTGGTGAGTTGGAGGAAGGAGAATGGGATGATCTTGGGGGGGGGGGAGGAGAAGAAAAGAAACTGTGCTGGGGGGGAAATGTGCACTTATCCGAAATTTGCAGTGGCGTTCCCCAGTCAAAAGGATATGTATGAAACTGCATATATTTGTGAGACATAGAATATAGCAAAAATGTGCTCCATTAGTGAAAGTTTTTATATATATTTTATATATATTTGAAATTTTATATATATAATTTCAAAATGCAAAAAAAATACAGAAAATAAAAAAAACAGACACACAAAAATCCAGAAAATACAGAATCCAAAAATACAGAAATCCAAATACAAAATCCAAAAATACAGAAAAGAAAAAAAACAGACACACAAAAATCATAAATACAAAAGACATAAATACAAACAAATCCCACTTTCCCCCCTCACCCCCCCCCACCACCCTGTGTTGACTTCAAGCCTTTTTCTGAATTACGGTTTATATATCTTAAGGTAAAGGGACCCCTGACCATTAGGTCCAGTCGTGTCCGACTCTGGGGTTGTGGCGCTCATCTCGCTTTATTGACCGAGAGCCGCCGTACAGCTTCCGGGTCATGTGGCCAGCATGACTAAACCGCTTCTGGCGAACCAGAGCAGCACACGGAAACGCTGTTTACCTTCCCACCGGAGCGGTTCCTATTTATCTACTTGCACTTTGACATGCTTTCGAACTGCTAAGTTGGCAGGAGCAGGGACCGAGCAATGGGAGCTCACCCCGTCGCGGGGATTCGAACCGCCGACCTTCTGATCGGCAAGCCCTAGGCTCTGTGGTTTAACCCACAGCGCCACCTGGGTCCCTTATATATCTTAGTCCTTATGTATACCTGTATCTATACATTTTCTTTTCTTTTTAAATATTTTTTGGAGCCCTTCACCCGTCTGCTAGAAGATCGACTTTTTCTACAAAATTTGCTAAATATTCTTTAAACATTTCCCAATCTTTATCTGTTTTTGGATCAGATGATCCTGTTTTTTTCGCCAAATTTTGATATGTTATCAATTTAATTTGCCAATCTTCCTTTCTTGGTACTATATCGCTTTTCCAATTTCTCGCGATTAGGAGTCTAGCGGCTGCAGTTGCAGACATCATTATACATCTGTCTTTTTCTTTAATTTCCTCATTTAACATTTCTAATAATAATATTTCTGGATCTTTCCTGAAGGAGTATTTGAGTATCTTTTTTAATTCTTTATAAATTTCTTCCCAAACTTTTTAAATTTCTTTACATTGCCACCATATGTGTAAGAATGTTCCAATTTCTTTGTGGCACCTCCAACACATCTACTACCTGTGTATATCTTCGCCAGTTTCGCCAGGGTTAGATACCACCTATATTGCATTTTAAATACATTTTCTTTCAAATCATAATTTGGCGTAAAATTTATATCCCTTTTCCATAATCTTTCTCATCTTTCTAACATTATTGTTTTCCCCAAATCCTGTGCTCACCTTATCATTACTTCTTTTATCTGCTCGTCTTTTGTTTCCCATTCCAATAACAAATCATAAAGATTTTTTATATATTTATATATCCATTAGTGAAAGTTGTTTGCCAGAAATGTACATATTAGGCAAAAATGCATAGAAAGGTTTGTTTTAGGTCAAATGGGCACTAACAAAGTTTTATATGGAACGGTTTTGTTTAAAGGAAATTGCCAAAGGATTCCGTTTCCAGCATGACAATGTACGCCAAAATATTGTCATGCTTTCTCATCATGCAAACCGAATAAACGTAACCGGCTGCGTTCTAACACAAATAAAGTCTGTTATTCACTGTGTCATATTAGCATTTCAACAAAGATGAGATATACAGTTCAACTAAAGGACCAGAATACCCTGTGGATAAGTTGTCTCTCCAATCAGCTCTTAAGAGAAAGTTCAAACATACGTTAAAGTCTTGTCACATGTGTTAGAACATGTAGTCCAAAACCCACCATATATGGGTGTTGTAATTCCACAAGACAGAAGTTCAAACATATACTAAAGTCCATTCCGACGAGGATTTCCGGAATATCTTATCCTTGTTTCGCCATCCTTGGCTTCATCAGTGATATGAATTCTAGATAATACAAATAAATGCAATATTGTGATCTTATACATTTTACAGAGATAATATAAATGGCATAAATACCCTGTTTCTCCTAAAATAAGATGTAGCCATAAAATAAGACGTAGCAGGATTTCTACGCATTTGTGAAATATAAGCCATACCCCGAAAATAAGCCATTCCCAAAAAATAAGACATAGTGACGCAGTGCCTCTCCCTTAAGACTACCTGGATAGGCGTGGCTATGCAGCGTACCGACGCAGAGCGGTTAAAATAAGACATCCCCGAAAATAAGCCATACTGTGTTTTTTTGAGGGGGGAAAAATATAAGATGGGGTCTTATTTTAGGAGAAACACGGTAATTATACATATCAAATAAGACGTAACATGACAGTGGATCTACAGCATAATGGTGGCTACGATGAACACAACTGTTACAAACAAAGGTTATATGGACTAACACAATACTGATCTTGGTTTCAGGTGTTGGCCATCTACAGAATCATAAAGTCTTTCTTATAGTGACCCTGGTGGTACACCAAACATAAAACAAACTACAGTTAAGTTGAAATGTTGTGTTGCCATGCTTTCTCATCAGGCAAAAAACAAAGAGGTGTGAACCTTGAAATGGGAAGAGGGCGCAGCGCCTCACATCTTGCAACATGAGTGGCAGCGGCCAGAACCCATGAAAAAGGTGGCAAAATTGCCGCGAGAAACACCACCAGGTTGAGGGGGATACAAACAGATTTCTTCGGGAATGAAATGTCACGGAAACAAGTGATTAAACTTGTGCCATATGCCATTGCATGTAGCCATAAAATAAGCCGTAGCAGGATTTCTACGCATTTGTGAAATATAAGCCATACCCTGAAAATAAGACATACCGTCTTTCCCCCTTTTTAAGACACCGTCTTATAATTTTTTTCCTCAAAAAAACACAGGGTGACTTATTTTCGGGGGGATGTCTTATTTTTATTACGTCAGTATGGTACGGTACAGCCTCCCCCTGCGTGCTAAGCAGGCGGGGCAGAACTCCGCAAGAGGCGCGTTTCCCCCCCGTGCCTCTCACTGGTTCGCTGGCTCCCTGCACACGCAGGAGGGGCTGAGGAGACGACGGGAACAATGGCGGCACCATGGCTTGCTTTTGGGGTACGCCTCACTTCTCACAAAGGTAAAAAAAACCCTGCCATGGCTTACTTTATGACTACGTATTAAAAAAGGGGAAACAGGGTAGTGACGCGGCGCCTCTCCTTTAAGACGGTCTGGATAGGCGTGGCTATGCAGCGTACCGACGCAGAGCGGCTAAAATAAGACATCCCCCGAAAATAAGCCATACTGTGTTTTTTTGAGGGGGGGGATATAAAACGGTGTCTTATTTTAGGAGAAACACGGTAACAGGGAAATGGAATAAACTGCAGTGTGAAGGCAGCCAAAAGCAGTCTGCTCCAAAAGTAACTGCGCTTTAACAGCTCTTTCTCCTTCTCTCGGTTATCTTCTTTCAGGGAGAAGGCCCCTAACTTCTCTTTCGGTACCAGTTTGGCTCCGATTCTCTCGTCTGGATGCTTAGCCACCTGCCCCGGCACAATGTTTCCCTCGGATGTGTGCTAAGCCCTGCAAGTTTGAGAGCCACAGCTGAGGGAAGGCCAAGACAAAATGGCCACTGAGGAAGGACGTGCATCGCCATCCCTGAGCCTGCAGTTCCGGGTTGCGCTCGGACAGCACGGCGGGATAAAAACGGAGGCCCAGGACCCGGCTGACGCCGACGCTCACGATATCCAGACGGTGTGCATCGGCGAGCCTCATGGGTGGACTCTCTCGACCCATGTCAAGCCGGAAATGGAGGAAGTGCATTGGGAAACCCGAGAAAACGAGGTGTTCTTGAAAGCGAGGCCGTCCCCTCGCTCAGGGTGGGGAAGCCTGCCGCCGTGTCAGGAGGCCCTGCCTTGGGACGGGGTCAAAGTGTTCCCAGCCTCCTTTGAGGGAGCATTCACAACCTGCAAATGGCTGTCCAGAGAGTGGGGGTTTCGGCAGAGGACACCCGCCTCTGAAATGGAAGGGCAACGAGTGACTGGCACACCGGACAGTGCCAGAGCGAGGAGGGGCAGCAGGAAAGGGAAGGCCGCTGGTCTTCTGAGCGGTGCGGTCGGGGCAGAGGCCCGGCGCCAGCAGTTCAGGCGTTTCTGCTACCAAGAGGCCGAGGGTCTGCACAATGCCTACGGCCAGCTTCGGAGCCTGTGCCATCGGTGGCTGAAGCCGGAGAGGCACTCGAAGGAGCAGATTTTGGAGCTGGTGATATTGGAACAGTTCCTGGCTGTCCTGCCCCTGGAGATGCAGAGCTGGGTCAGGGAACGGGAGCCTGAGACCTGCGCCCACGTGATCGCCCTGGCCGAGGATTTCCTGCTAAGGCAACAAGAGGCAGAACAATTGGGGCAGGAGGTGACTGGGGCGGGGGGCGGCCTGAGGTTTGGGAGGTTCACACGGGAATTTGCTAGATTGGGTGGGGGGGCGAGTGCCTGGATCTGTTGATAAACCAGAGTTTGACCTATAGAACTTGAGTGGGCGGGGCAAAGGGGGGCAGGAGTGAACTGGAAGTGTGGTATAGTGTGTAGACCGCAGGGGTCAGCAAACTTCTTCAGCAGGGGGCCGGTCCACTGTCCCTCAGACCTTGTGGGGGGCCAGATTATATTTTGGAGGGGGGAAATGAACGAATTCCTATGCCCCACAAACAACCCAGAGATGCATTTTATTTCATTATTATTATTATTATTTTAAATATAGTAGATTTTATTTCTATTCGTAATTCATTACAATTCAGATCTACATTGCATATAAATATAGATAATAACGAGATCAATACATATCTTTTACATATCTGTTTTCTCCACTTTCACCCATCACCCATTTTCCCTTCACCCTTGTCACTTCCCTCCATCTCGATTTCATTAAATCCTTTAATTTATTGTCCTCTTGCATTCCCTACTTCACCTCATCCCATTTTTTCTATGCATTACTACTTATCTACATTTAATGCTAATTTATATACTTCACATTTTAATCTAGGCACATTAGCATAGACTATATTTTTGGGGGGGAAATGAACGAATTCCTGTGCCCCACAAATAACCCAGAGATGCATTTTAAATAAAAGGACACATTCTACTCATGTAAAAACACGCTGATTCCCGGACCGTCCATGGAACGGATTGAGAAGGTGATTGGGCCGGATCTGCCCCCCGGGCCTTAGTTTACCTACCCATGGTGTAGAGCAGTGTGGTGTAGCGGTTGGACTCTGGCCACATCCACGGTACACACTGTAGAATCCTAGAATGGTAGAGTTGGAAGGGACCACGAGGCTCATCTGTTTCCACCCCCTGCAATGCAGGAATCTTTTACCCAACCTGGGGCTCGAACCCATGACCCGGATGTTAAAAGTCTCATGCTGTACATTCAAAGCACATTCATCACACTTTTCGCAGTCATGGCTTCCCCACAAAGATTCCTGGGGGCTGTAGTTTTGCCCCTCACAGAGGTATAATGCCATCCAAGCTCTGCTTAAAAACCTCCAATGAAAGTCCTGATGTTTAGTTAGAATCTCCTTTCTTTTAACTTGAATCCATTGGTTCATTGTATTGCCCAGAACAGGACACAGTGTTCCAGGTGTGCTCTGACAAAGGCAGAATAGAGCCATACTATTACTTCCCTAAGGGACCCAGGTGGCGCTGTGGGTTAAACCACAGAGCCTAGGGCCTGCTGATCAGAAGGTCGGCGGTTTGAATCCCCGCCACAGGGTGAGCTCCCGTTGCTCGGTCCCAGCTCCTGCCCACCTAGCAGTTCGAAAGCACACCAAAAGTGCAAGTAGATAAATAGGAACCGCTCTGGTGGGAAGGTAAACGGCGTTTCCGTGCGCTGCTCTGGTTCGCCAGAAGCGGCTTAGTCATGCTGGCCACATGACCTGGAAGCTGTACGCCGGCTCCCTCGGCCAATAAAGCGAGATGAGCGCCGCAACCCCAGAGTCGTACGCGACTGGACCTAATGGTCAGGGGTCCCTTTACCCTTTACCTATTACTTCCCTTGATCTGGACACTAGACTTCTGTTGATGCAGCTTAAGATGGCGTTAGCTCTTTTTGCTGCTCCATCACAATCAGTCATAACATTCCATTGCAATTTTACTTTATGAAATTACGCGTTTCTTAACAAAAATCGGGGGGAAATTCCTCCCACCCCGGTCTCCCTGCCGCCTCTAGTGGATCCTTTCCCTGTCCCAGCTCTGGCAGAAACCTTTCCGCTCTTCTTACAGGAGCTGGGACCCTTTGTGGAGGTGATGGTGAATTCTCCCGAGGGAGAGCAAGTTCCATTGGATGCTTTGCAGAGACCGCTCTTCAAGGAGATCAAGCAGAAGGGCAACAGAGATGCAGAAACACTCGGTATGGAGTCACTGAACCAGCAGGAGTGGGAGGAGGGAGGCTGAGGAGCTAATAACACCTGAAGGAGCGTCTCCACCCCCATCGTTCAGCCCGGACACTGAGGTCCAGCTCCAAGGTCTTTCTGGCGGTTCCCTCACTGCAAGAAGTGAGGTTACAGGGAACCAGGCAGAGGGCCTTCTCGGTAGTGGCTCCTGCCCTGTGGAACACCCTACCACCAGATGTCAAGGAAATAAACAACTATCTGACTTTTAGAAGACATCTGAAGGCAGCCTTGTTCAGGGAATTTTTTAATGTTTGATGTTTTATCGTGTTTTTTATATTCTGTTGGGAGCCGCCCAGAGTGGCTGGGGAAATCCAGCCAGATGGGAAGGGTATAAATAATAAATTATTATTATTATTATTATTATTATTATTATTATTATTATTATTATTAAACTTGTAAGCAAAAGGAAGGCCACACCACTAATTCAAAGCACTTGTCCTGGCTTCCCCCAAGGAATCCTGGGAACTGTAGTTTGTTAAAGGTGCCAAAAGTTGTTAAGAGACACCCCCACCGGCTTTATTCCCATCACAGAGCTACAGTTTAACAGTGGTTTAACAGTCAATCAATCCCTCTTCCACAGTAACTCTGGGAACTGTAGCTCTGAGAGGGGAATAGGACGCCTCCTAACAGCTCTCAGCACCCTTAACCAACTACATTTCCCAGGATTCTTTGGGGGAAGCCATTACAGTTGTACCTTGGTTCTCGAATGGAATCCGTTCCAGAAGTCCGTTTGACTTCCGAAAATGTTCAAAAACCGAGGCGTGGCTTCCGATTGGCTGCAGGAGCTTCCTGCACTCAATCGGAAGCCGTATTGGATGTTTGGCTTCCAAAAAAACGTTCACAAACCGGAACACTCACTTCCGGGTTCGTGGCGTTTGGGAGCCAAAATGTTTGAGTCACAAGGCGTTCCAGAACCAAGGTACAACTACTGTTTAATGTGGTATCGTACAGGTGTGGAGGACTCCCTGGTCCTGAATGGGGTAACTGTGCCCCTGAAGGACCAGGTGCGCAGCCTGGGAGTCATTTTGGACTCACAGCTGTCCATGGAGGCGCAGGTTAATTCTGTATCCAGGGCAGCAGTCTACCAGCTCCATCTGGTACGCAGGCTGAGACCCTCCCTGCCCTCAGACTGTCTCGCCAGAGTGGTGCATGCTCTAGCTATCTCCCGCTTGGACTACTGCAATGCGCTCTACGTGGGGCTACCTTTGAAGGTGACCCGGAAACTACAACTAATCCAGAATGCGGCAGCTAGACTGGTGACTGGGAGCGGCCGCCGAGACCACATAACACCGGTCTTGAAAGACCTACATTGGCTCCCAGTACGTTTCCGAGCACAATTCAAAGTGTTGGTGCTGACCTTTAAAGCCCTAAATGGCTTCGGTCCAGTATACCTGAAGGAGCGTCTCCACCTCCATCGTTCTGCCCGGACACTGAGGTCCAGTGCCGAGGGCCTTCTGGCGGTTCCCTCACTACGAGAAGCCAAGTTACAGGGAACCAGGCAGAGGGCCTTCTCGGTAGTGGCACCCGCCCTGTGTTTCGCCCTCCCTTCAGATGTCAAAGAGAACAACAATTACCAGACCTTTAGAAGACATCTGAAGCCCTGTTTAGGGAGGCATTTAATGTTTAATAGATTACTGTATTTTAATGTTCTTTTGGAAGCCGCCCAGAGTGGCTGGGGAGACCCAGCCAGATGGGCGGGGTGTAAATAATAAATTATTATTATTATTATTATTATTATTATTATTATTATTATTATTATGACTGCTTTGAATGTATAAGGCGGGAAGAAGTGACATTAGATGGGAAACTGCTTCGATTTTTAAATTATTCTTAAGTGGCATCTAAATCTTGTTAAATAAATCTAAAAATGATTTGGCCGGGGGGGGGGGGTGTCGATGACTCAACTGTGTCTTTTCCTTCAGACAGCACTGCGACTTCTCAGGAAGAGGAAGAGGTCGGGCAGCAAAGAGGTTCGGAGTTAGCAGAAGCACGAAGGATGTTCCTGGGCAAATCCGCCAGCCGCCTCACACTGAGGTGCGAGAGCTTCGAGGAAGCTTGCGGATCGAAGCGGCAGCAGGAGTGGCTTCCCGCGGTGACATGGGGGGAGCTGTCGCACCGGTCGGAGGCCGGCGGGCCTGTTCCTGAGGCGGCGCTCCACGGCGTGGCGGTCAAGTACCTCTGCCCCGAGTGCGGCCGGAACTTCCAGCACAAATCGACCTTAATCCGCCACCAGAAGATACACACGGGCGAGAAGCCCCACGTCTGCCTGGAGTGCGGGAAGAGCTTCCGCCGCAGGGACAAGCTGATCCGCCACCAGAGGATCCACACGGGGCAGAAGCCCCACGAGTGCGCCGAGTGCGGGAAGAGCTTCCGCGAGCGGGGAAGCTCACCAACCACCAGAGGATCCATACCGGCGAGAAGCCCTACGCCTGCCCGGCCTGCAAGAAGACCTACCGCTGGAAGGAGGAGTTTGTGAAGCACCTGAGGATCCACACGGGCGAGAGGCCCTACGGGTGCCTGCACTGCGGCAAGGCCTTCATCAGCAAGGCCCACCTGGTCTCCCACCACCGCAGCCACACCGGGGAGAAGCCGTACGAGTGCGCCCAGTGCCGCCGGCGGTTCTGCAGCAAGCAGAGCCTCGCCAAGCACCAACGGGTCCACGCGGAAGAGAGCGCCTACGAGTGCCAGGACTGCGGGAAGGTCTTCCGCTACGTTTCGAACTTCGCCAAACACCAGAGACTCCACACGAGCGACAAGATCCTTTAGGGAGGGATAATTATACAGTGGTCCCTCGACTTACGAATGACCCGACTTCCGTATTTTTCGAGTTACGAGTGAAAAAAGTGGCCGCTTACGAATTTTTTCGACCTCCGAATGGAAATCGTTGCCGTTTCATATGCGGTTTCATATGCGGTTTTAGATGCGGTTTCCTCGACTTACGAAGTTTAGATGGGTTTTTTTTCGACTTACGAATTTTTTCTCCCAATGCATTCCTATGGGGACTCGACTTACGAATTTTTCCGACCTACGAATGCCCATTCAGAACGGATTAAATTCGTAAGTCGAGGGACCACTGTAATAATTTATTTTTTGTACCCTGCCCATCCGACCAGGTTGCCTCAGCCACTCTGGGCAGCTTCCCACAGAATACAGTGGTACCTCGGGTTACATACGCTTCAGGTTACAGACTCTGCTAACCCAGAAATATTACCTCAGGTTAAGAACTTTGCTTCAGGATGAGAACAGAAATCAGGCAGCGGCAGGGGGAGGTCCCATTAGCTAAAGTGGTGCTTCAGGTTAAGAACGTTTTCAGGTTAAGAACGGACCTCCGGAACGAATTAAGTACGTAACCAGAGGTACCACTGTATACTAAAACACCACAGACCGTTGTTGCACGTTAAAAGCTTTCCGATGCAGGGCTGCCTTCAGATCTCTATGGAAAGTCGTATAATTATCTCCTTGGCATCTGAGGGCAGGATGCATGAGTGTAGCCAGGATTTACGTTGTGGGTGTGTGGCCAGGACACACGCCTGTCATCCTCCTCTGTCTGGCTCTGTCCAGCAGATTCAGAATGAAACATCTCAACAAACTTAAGTTACTTTATTTTGACCCCAAGTGCTCGGAAAAATCTGTCAAAACCTTCAGTTATTTGAAAGCTAGGAAGTTAAATAGAAAATTAACATCATCGACTGAGGGCTTTCGGCTGTATAGAAACTTCCAGTTGTTTCTAGGCTGGCCCTGCAGGTGCGCGCTCTCAGGAGAAAACGCCGGAAACGATGAGAAGCTTCCAGAATTGAGCTACCTGCAACGCGATTGGTCAGTTCATGGAAGCCATGCAGATCGCTCAGTTGGGGTTGCCAGTTGTGTTGCACCACATCATCCAAGTGACCTCAGCGAGCATTTCAAATTTAAATATTCTGATTATTTCTTTTAATTATTTCTATTTATTTACTTGATGGGGGGGGGCAGCTGCCCTCCTGCCCCCTCGGCTACGCCCATAGGAGGGCGTTCCACAAGGCAGGTGCCACTGCCGAGAAGGCCCTCTGCCTGGTTCTCTGTAGCTTCACTTCTCGCAGTGAGGGAACCGCCAGAAGACCTTCGGAGGAGGACCTCAGTGTCCGGGCTGAACGATGGCGGTGGAGATGCTCCTCCAGGAACAATTATCATTCCATGATAAAAATCCACTTCATCTTTGGCACTGTCAGACACCACAGCCACCAGGTTTCTCTCTGAGGCCCCCAAAATCCTACCAGCCTGCAGACATGAGAGAATCTACTTGCTCGGTGGAAGGGCTACTTATCTCATCTGCCTTTCATGCAGAAGGTCCCGGGTTCAATTGCCCAAAAGCATTTTCAGGTACAGCAAGGAAGAGTCTGCCTACCTGAAACCCTGGACAGCAGCTGCCAGTCAGTGTAGACACTACTAAACTAGTCAGGTTCAGGAGAAGGCATCTTCCTATTATCCTGTTTATAACTGCTTATAAAACCTATTGCCTCGTTTTTTCCTTGTATGCTCGAAACCTTTGTAGCCACATAAGGCTAGACAGCTGTGCATTTCTTTTTTTGTCTGAATGTGAGGAATGATGGTCTATTTGTACAAACTAAGCTATTCTAGCTAATTTGAGCAGGGAGGCCCTCTGCTCAGTGGACAAACATTTTGAGAAGCAATTTACACAGCCGACCACCAACAGATTTCAGTGACTTCAGTGACAGAAACCACTTAAACCACTCAAGGGACAAATGTGGACTTGCCTCGGACAAGAGTCATTTTAAAAAGTCTTGATAATGGAGAGAAAGGCTTCAGAACGTTTTGACCGCAGAATCACAGCTGGACGGTGGAAGCATGAACGACCGCAGGGAACGTTTTTAGAGAAAAACTTGGATCTGAACTGGCAGGTCCCTTCCCAAACCTCGTGGTCTCAATCCATGACATTGTGAGCTGGTGCTTCTACTGTATGTGCAGTTTAGGAAACGCTGGTAAAATTAGTAACGCACTTTCTCAAATGTTTCTGTTGTGATTATTGCTGCTCCTCTTTGGTGTTTCTTTGTGTGACATACATGGGTATTATTATTATTATTATTATTATTATTATAAATTATTACCTGCCCCTCACCCTAAGATCCCAGGGCAGGTTACAGCAATTTAAAAACATCATTAATTTTAGAAAGAGTGTAAAACAACTTGGAATTACAAAAATAACTCGAATCCTGAAAATATACACCTCAGGGTCGAAAGCATTGTTTGTTATAAGACCATGGTTCGTGTGGTAAAGGTGAACAGGGTCTGTACCTTTAAAGCACATTCTTTCCCTCAAAGAATTCTGGGCCTTGTAGTTTACCCCTCACAGTTACAATTCCCAGCAGCCCTTAACAAACTACAGTGCCCAGAATTCTTTGAGGTGGGAAGAATGCGCTCTGAATGTGCTTTAAAGGTGGTGTCTTGTATGAAGCGTAGGAAGGCTTTCTCTCATAACATTAGAAACGGGGGTCATCCAGTGAATCTGACTGGCTGGACTTTCAGGCAATGAGGAAGGTGGTAGAGCATCTGCTCTGCAAATAAGCAGCGCGGTGTAGTGGTTAGAGTGCTGACCTAGGACTTGGGAGATCAGAGTTAAAATCCCTGACACTCCCCGGCATCTCTAGGTAACATTGGGAGAGATCTCCCCTTCTGGAACCTTGGAGAGCCCCTGGCAGTCTGCGTAGAGAACACAGATTATAAAAATCCGCTTGGTAGCTTCCTCAGTTTGTCACGGGTTCCCAAAGTCATGTGGCTTAAAGGCGTTGCTTATTTTCACTTGTGATGCAAAGAGGGCATCTATTGGGAAAGATCAACAACACAGTCCTCTCAAATCGGCTCAGAAGGAAGCCTGATGGAATTCGGCAGGGCTTTCTCTCGGGTAAGTGGGGTTCGGATCGCAGCCTAAGACGCCTGCCTTGACGCTGGCTCTGCTAAAACAGAAAATACGTTCACATATCATGGAATCATAGAATAGTAGAGTTGGAAGGGACCCCCAAGAGTCATATAGACCAACCTCCTACACCAGGGGTAGGCAACCTAAGGCCCATTGGCCGGATGCAGCCCATTTGCCACCTCAATCCAGCCCGCGGACAGTCCGGGAATCAGCGTGTTTTTACATGAGTAGAATGTGTCCTTTTATTTAAAGTGCATCTCTGGGTTATTTGTGGGGCATAGGAATTCGTTCATATTTTTTTTTTCAAAATATAGTCCGGCCCACCACATGGTCTGAGGGACGGTGGACTGGCCCATGGCTGAAAAAGGTTGCTGATCCCTGCTCTACACAATGCAGGAATCTCAACTAAAGCATCCCTGACAGATATGATCAGTGATTGGGGGGGGGGGGGGACAAATGCAGCCTTTCCCCAGGCCATGCCCCCCAACCGACTTTGCTTCAAATTCTCCCTGAGTGTTTGGGCCTGGCTGATGTGTCCTTGAGCTCCATTGATGTCTCTTGATTGCCTGGATGGAAGGTGGGGAGGGTTGTGCCCACATGTGTGGCCACCATTCACTGTGCATTCACTGTTCACCTTCTTTGCTCCACCCACTTCTGCCTCCGGCCCCTCCCACCACTTGCATATGGCCCCCCAGAAGGGAAAACCTGGAAATGGTTCTCTACCCTCGCTCTATTCCAAATCGGGTTCTACACCCCACTGGGTGAGTAGTGGCGGCGGAATGTGTTCAGGCAGAAATTCAACCAGTGCCACTTCCCCAAACATTTTCTGCCTACGTGCCACATGGATTTCTGCCCAGCCCTCCCCCCCCCCAACACACTGGGCTGCTCTGCTGCAACTACAACTGACGGGGATGTGAGTTAATGCAGCAAGTACAAAGTGGTGCAGAATGAGATGTTGCAGGGCTACAATTCCCATCATCCCTGGCCATTGCCCGTGCTTGCTGGGGCTGATGGGAGTTGTAGCTGGACATCTGGAGGGCCAAAGGCTGACTGAAGCAGAGCCTTCAGCAGCTATGGGGAGCCTCTGGCCCTCCACATTTCTGAATACAGCTCCAGAAACTCTCCCTAGCCCCAGTTTTCCACACTGGGGAGCTGTAAACCTTTGACACCCCACCTGTCTGGCCTCCCCTATTCCCCAGCACTGGGATCAGCAGATTGCTGTGCAGCAGGGACGTAAATCAAGCTGTCCCCAGAGGAACCTGCTTCTTTTCTGCATGGGCAACTCTCTGCTTCTAGCCTACCTCACAGGGTCGTTCTGAGGATGGTGTGAGACCCAACGGCAGTGCCCTGGGACAAGTGGAGAATAAACAGTATAGTCAATAATAATAAACATCACATATAATAAAGTGCAAGTGTCTCTGCGTCCAGTCCCTGTGTCCATCCCTGTGTCCTACTGCGCATGTGCCCCACGGACACAGGGATTGGAGCGCAGAGGCGGGTCGCGTGCTTAGGCTGCGATTGGCCGAAGAAAGCACTTGCTGGCGCCAATCGGAGAGCACTGTTCTGAGCGGCGAAAGACATGGAGACGGGCTGGGGGCTTTTCCTGCGGGCAGCGGCGTAGCTCTGCCTGGCCGGGGCAGCCTCTGCCTCGGCGCCCCCTCAGCGCTACACCCCCGATTTGAAGCGGCGGGAAATGTTTGACCACATATGTTATAGCGCCCGTTAATTTAACAGGCTACATGTCTACTAGTAGAATCATATAATTGTAGAGTCTAGCATCGTGTATTCACAATGGGCAACCAGATGCCCCAAAGGAAAACCCTTGTGGAAAGAAGACACAGTACCAGCCAAAGAAGATTGGCAACAAAAACTACTGGAAACAAAATAAAAAAATTCCTTCCAGTAGCACCTTAGAGACCAACTAAGTTTGTTCTTGGTATGAGCTTTCGTGTGCATGCACACTTCTTCAGATACCTTGGTATGAGCTTTCGCGTGCATGAACACTTCTTCAGATACACTGAAACAGAAGTCACCAGACCCTTATATATAGTGAGAGGGTGGGGAGGGGTATTACTCAGAGGGGTGGTGGGAATGGGTGATAGGCTGATAGCTGTGGTAAACCTGTTGATGACTGTTAACAACTGCAATTGGTCTTACAAGAAAAAGCAAGGTGTGAGAAGGTTAAAAAAGCTTTGTCATGTATAATGAGATAAGAATCCAATGTCTTTGTTCAGACCAGGTCTCTCCATGGTTTTAAGCTTGGTAATGTTTGGTCTGACTATGACAGACCAACACGGCTATCTACCTGTAACAAAAACTACTGGAGTATGCAGAAATGGCGAAACTTACCGGCAAGATAATAAACCAAGAAAAGAGACTCTCGGGTTAGAGTGGAAATGCTTTATTGACTGTTCTGTCATGGGTGCAGCATCTATGATTTCAGCTCTTCATGTAATCAGCTCTGAGTAGTGATTCAGCATGCTAGCAAGGATATGCTAGGAGTCAAGCCTAACAAGAACAATCTTCTTTATTGCAGTAGGAACATGACTGAGTAGAGGGAAAGGGCGAGCTCCTTTTATACTCTCAGGAGCAGGGGTTGGGGAAAGGATACATTTAGATTTTGGCTGGACACAATCAGAGTAAGGATCCAAATTGTGCTAGCAAGTTAACCAATAGCAAATGTCCCCGCACCCGTTTGAATCACCCTGGAGCGGGAAAGGCAGTTACAGAGCTAACAGTGAAACTCATGCATACATATTAAACCAATACATAACATTGACTATTTAAAAAATCATTGTACACAATGGGAGATGCGGTTGAAAAAGAGATATTATACCTGTAACTAATATTAATAATTGTAAACTGTAGCTAATATTATAGCAGGACATAGCTAAGCCACGGGCCTCGATCCTGCAGTGGGGAGGGGGCTGTAAAAGAGGATTGGGCAAAATCATGCAGGAATAGGCTACCAGTTGACTACTAGCCACAATGGCCTATGCTCTGCTTCCATGGTTGTTGGAAGAAGAAGAAGAAGAAGAAGAAGAAGAAGAAGAAGAAGAAGAAGAAGAAGAAGAAGAAGAAGAAGAAGAATTTGGATTTGATATCCCGCTTTATCACTACCCGAAGGAGTCTCAAAGTGGCTAACACTCTCCTTTCCCTTTCTCCCCCACAACAAACACTCTGTGAGGTGAGTGAGGCTGAGAAACTTCAGAGAAGTGTGACTTTACCTTTACCTTTAAGGGGTCCCTTTACCTTTACCTTTAAGGAGTCAAGGGACGCGGATGGCGCTGTGGGTTAAACCACAGAGCCTTGGGCTTGCGGATCAGAAGGTCGGCGATTCAAATCCACGCGATGGGGTGAGCTCCCGTTGCTCGGTCCCAGCTCCTGCCAACCTGGCAGTTCGAAAGTGCAAGTAGATCAATAGGTACCGCTCCGGCGGGAAGGTAAACGGCGTTTCCGTGCGCTGCTCTGGTTCGCCAGAAGCGGCTTAGTCATGCTGGCCACATGACCCGGAAGCTGTACGCCGGCTCCCTCGGCCAATAAAGCGAGATGAGCGCCACAACTCCAGAGTCGGACACGACTGGACCTAATGGTCAGGGGTCCCTTTACCTTTACCTTTAAGGAGTCTCAAAGCGGCTAACAATCTCCTTTCCCTTCCTCCCCCACAACAAACACTCTGTGAGGTGAGTGGGGCTGAGAGACTTCAGAGAAGTGTGACTAGCCCAAGGCCACCAGATTACGAGTCCACGGCTCTTAACCACCACACCATGCAGAGGCAATAATGAGAGCCAGTGTGGTGTAGTGGTTAAGAGCGGTGGACTCGTAATCTGGTGAACCCGGTTCGCGTCTCCGCTCCTCCACATTCAGCTGCTGGGTGACCTTGGGCTAGTCACACTTCTCTGAAGTCTCTCAGCCCCACTCACCTCACAGAGTGTTTGTTGTGGGGGAGGAAGGGAAAGGAGATTGTTAGCCGCTTTGAGACTCCTTCGGGTAGTGATAAAGCGGGATATCAAATCCAAACTCTTCTTCTGAATACCATTTGCTGGAAACCACAGAGGTGGGGAAAGTGCTATTTTGCCCTGGTCCTCCTTGAATATTTCCCACAGGCCACTGTGACTTGAAAAAGGATGCTGGGCTGTGATCCCAAGGGATGCTAAACAGAAATGGCCCTCTTGTAAGATTTAAAGATAGAAAAAAGTTGGAAGAAATTATAGTTTACAGATTAGAAAATTAAGATTAAGTAATATAGGCGTTAGAATTTGGTTAAGACAACTATAAGATAAGAACATAAGTATTAATAAGAAAAAATAGTTAACGATGAGAGGAAATTACTAAAGATGAAAGACAATGAAACGCGGCAGGGGGGACGTGAGGAAGTCACCCCAAAATGATTTGGCAAGATGAATGGGAAATATGATATAGGTGTGTGTTTGTATATTGTATTTTGTATTGTATTTTGTTATGTTTTGTTTGTAATTCTCTTATGTTATGTTGAAAAACCCTATTAAACTATTAAATATAATTTAAATCAGGGTGGATAAAAATCAATGATTTTTAAAAAATAAATAAAAAAAATCGGATTTTTTTGATTTAAAATCGGATTTTTTTGATTTAAATTGGATTTTTAAAATAAAATGCTTTTGGAGGAAAAAGCTTTCTAAATATAGTCTTCTATTTAAGTTACATTGTAGTCCAAAGGCTATTCATCAGGAAATAAGGATTTGTTTTAAGTTTATCAAATGTGCTAAAACTCAGTCTAAGTTTTTTTTAAAAAAATGTTTAACCACATCAGTTAACAAACATGGATACACATGCTATCATGTTATTGTTTTAGTTAAATAAATTGTTTAAATGGTTATTAAGGAAATGATTATTTTTCTCCTTCCAATAAAGTACAGCAGAAAAGTTGTCCAAATATAAACAGTTAACTTATTAAACCTCACCATAACTTCATAATTATCTGTCTATGTATTTCTAGTAGTATAACCAAATCAGTAATTTTTGATATAACTGTAAAAAGCTACTCTGAAAATTTATTATTCCAAAAATGAAAACCTTCATATGGTTGTAAATATTAAGATTATACCAGCAAGAATGAGTCATTCTGTAAAAAAAAAAAAATATTTAAATCAAGTCTTACTGACTAGTGATTTAAATCAAGCCTTACTGACTAGTGACTTAAATCGTGATTTAAATCGTGATTTAAATCAATTTGATTTAAATCAAAATCCACCCTGATTTAAATAAACAGAAATGGCCCTCAGCTTTCTGAGCAGTTTGCTTTATGGCCGTTCACCAAAGGGGTTAAGTTCATGGAGACTTGCATTTCCTAGAGATACTAAGAGGCTTTGGGAGCCGAGGGATGCGAAGAGAGCGCAACTCACTTCCTGCCCCGCCTACTGTGGGAAAGCAGGGGTTTAAATTTCCCAGGCGCTGCAGGAGGAGCAGTGGTGCTGATCCCCCCACCTGCCCTTGTTCTTTTTAGGAAAGATCAGGTGAGTGGGGGGGAAAGTGGGTTTGCAGCGAGAAGAGATGGAGAATTTCAGTAGAGAGATTTATCCGGTTGGGCTTCCATGCCTTTCGTAACTGGGTGGCAGGCAGAAGTTGAACAGGTGAAGCTTTCCTCCATCATGGCATTTCTGTGTTTGGGAGCAGCTGTACCTGCTGGATTTCTGCACTGGTGTTAGCTTGTGCCTTTTTGCACGCGCACACACGCCCTTCCTCTGTTGGATCGCTCTGAATCAAGGACCTGGGGAGATCGCTCAGTCGGTAGAGCAGGAGATTCTTAATCTCAGGGTCGTGGGTTTGAGCCCCACTTTGGGCAAAAGATCCCTGCATTGCAGGGGGCGGGGACTAGATGACTCTTGTGGCCCCTTCTAACTCTGCAATTCTGTGATTTTATGCTTCTTGGCTTGATAAAGCATTCAGTGGCTGCCAGCCACAATGTCTGTGTTTTCCTTGCACTGGCAAAGGCAGAATACGCCTCTGGATACCAGTTTTTGGGAATCACAAGTCGGTGCTGTTTACGCTCATGTCCTGCTTGGAGTTCCCCATTGGAGCATCTGGTTTGGCCACTGTGAGAAGAGAATGCCAGACTAGATGGCCCATTTATTTACTAATTATATTTTATATCCCACCTTACCTACGAGGAACTCAAGGTGGAAGACATAGTCCTCTCCAGCTTATCCCCACAACAGCCCTTGGGGGTAGGCTAGGCTGAGAATTGCTGACTGGCCCAAGATCACCCTGTGAACTTCATGGCCAAGGGGGATTTGAAACCCTGGTCTCCCAGGTCCTGGCCCAACACGCCTTGGGTGTTATTCCCTAAAAGAGCTGTGGGTGTTGATTGTATTGAATATGTATGAACACAGGCATGGAAGGAGAAATATGGGCAGGAGGGTGAAAATAAATAAATAATAATAATAATAATTTATTATTTGTACCCCACCCATCCTGGCTGGGGTCCTCCCAGCCACTGTGGGCGGCCTCCAACAGATATTAAAATACATTAAAATATCACAGGTTAAAAACTTCTCTAAACAGGGCTGCCCTTCAGGTATTTTCTGAATGTCAGATAGTTGTTTATCTCTTTGACCTCTGCTGGGAAGGCGTTCCACAGGGCGGGCGCCCACTAATGGAAGAAAATGTCATAGTTCAGGGGTAGAGCCCCCGCTTTGCATGTGGAAAGTCCCAGGTTCATAGAATTATACAGCTAGAAATTAGGTAAAGGTAAAGGGGACCCCTGACCATTAGGTCCAGTCGTGTCCGACTCTGGGGTTGCGGCGCTCATCTCACTTATTGGCTGAGAGCCGGCGTACAGTTTCCGGGTCATGTGGCCAGCATGACAAAGCCGCTTCTGGCGAACCCGAGCAGCGCACGGAAAACGCTGTTTACCTTCCGCCAGAGCAGTTTCCTATTTATCTACTTGCACTTTGACGTGCTTTCGAACTGCTAGGTGGGCAGGAGCAGGGGACCGCGCAACTGGAGCTCACCCCGTCGCAGGGATTCGAACCACCGACCTTCTGATCAGCAAGCCCTAGGTTCTGTGGTTTAACCCACAGCGCCACACCTGAGCTAGAAATTAGCAGGGAGGTAATCTATTCAATGCTTTTGGTTCAATGTGTCCCTGTGCGGCCTCTGCTTAAACATCTCCAGCGACGGAGAGGCCATTGGTTTCTTGTGATATTTATCCAAAATCTGCATCTTCCCTGCGGTTTCCCTAGACAGGTTTCTAGTCTTAGGGGTGTTGCCATATTTCAGAAAGTAAAAACCAGGAAACCCCAAAAGTTATTGATCTTTTTTTAGGAAGACCCCAAAGTTGTTGTTGAGCTTTTTTTATATATAAAAAAAATCAAACCTCAAAAAAACCACGATTTTGCAATTGACTTGCCTAAGATCAAGGGCAAATTTTCAATTCTGCATTTGAAATCCTAGTATATGTGGCAGCCCCTATATCTAGTCCCAATCCCTGGGGTGACAGAGAATGACATTCACGCCATTTGAAAACACTCTTATTCCATTTTAAGAGTCATGGACAGTTTGCTAGGAGACACACACACCCCATTCCCCTCACAGATCTACAATCCCCCAGGAAGAGGGATTGATAGTTAAACCACTCTGGAACTGTAGCTCTGTGTGGGGAATAGGGTTCTCCGAATGACTCTCAGCACCCTTAGCAAGCTACAGTTCCCAGGATTCTTTACAGGAAGCCATGGCTGTGGAATGGCATTAAGTGCATATTGGGCCTTGCTTTGATCTAGCAGTGCTTGTCTTATATTCTTATTAAATTAGTATATCTCTCTCCTTCTCTTTTTCTCCTCAGGAAGATTAAACCTTCCCTTCCAAACCGCTTGCATGTCTGCACACCCTGCAGCTTCATGAGGTCAAAAGCTTCACAGCCTGGGCTTGTGGAAAGAGCTGGTAACTTGGGCTCAGGCGGACGTTTGCCGGGAAGAAACAAAATGGCAGCCAAGCGAGGGACGGATTGGTGCTGGGTCTCCAGCCCGAGGCTGGGCCTCAACAGGGAGTGAAAACGGAGCAAACCGGACCTAGCGGTCCTCGACCCAGGAGTGGGGAACAGCCCTCATGTCATGCAGGCCCAGGAATACCAGGGAATTCTGGGAGAGAAACGTGTCAGGCCACATTAAGCAGGAGCCACAGAAGGGGCTGCAGCAGCCATGGGAGGCCCAGCTGCAGGAGTTCCTCAGAGCGATGGAGTCTTCCCACTCCGAGCCGCACCAGCGGACGTTGGCATTGCGGAACGACGCCCAGCCCGTCCTGCCTCCTTCAGTGGGAATGGATGGCGCCAGGCCGCATCTGAGGAGAGAGAAGACAACCCCTCTCCTGCCAGGGCCCTGCAGAGAAGCCGCACAGCCAGCTAACAGCCTCTTGGCCAAAGAGACAGGAGAGTCCCGGGAAAGTCAAGGAAGAGGAGGAGAACGGCGTGGCCGTTGGCATGGATGCCGAGCGGCAGCGCTTCCGGCAGTTCGGCTACCGGGAGGCCGAGGGGCCTCGAGAGGACTTGCAGCCGCCTCTGGGATCTTTGCCACTGGTGGCTGAAGCCGGAGAAGCGCAGCAAGGAGCAGATCCTGGAGCTGGTGATCCTGGAGCAGTTCCTGGCCGTCCTGCCCTTGGAGATGCAGAGCTGGGTCAGGAAAGGCGGGGCCGGAGAGCTGCTCGCGGGCGGTGGCCCTGGCGGAGGATTTCCTGCTAAGGCAGCGGCCCGAGGAGAAGCGGCCCCAGCAGGTGAGCGTCTGCTTCTCCCTGCTACCTGTGAGGCTTTCGGAGTTGTGGAGAGGGCAGAGATGGGCCACATTCACAGCATACATTAAGGCACTCTAACTGCCATGGCTTCTCCCAAAGGATTCTGGGAGCTGAGGATGCTGAGCGTCGTTCAGAAACCCCCGTTTCCCTCACAGAGCTGCTGTTCTCAAGAGTGCTTTAACAGTCACTCCCTCTTCACAGGAGCTCTGGGAAATGACGGCCTCTGAGGGGGAAAGGGGGCTTCCCAACAACCTCTCAGCTCCCATAACCAACTCCCATAATTCTTTGGGGGAAGCCATGACTATTCAACATGGTCTCATAGTGTTTTAAGTGGGGTGAACGTTGGTCTTAATGGACGGACAGTAGCTCAGTGGCAGAGCTCTTACTTTGGATACAGAAATATTCACAGGTTCATTCCCTGGCATCTTCAGTTCGAAAAAGGGCCTGGACCGCAAGGGATGGGAATAATCCTTCTCTGCTTGTGACCTCGATAGCTGCTGCCAGTCAGAACGGGACAGCACTAATGGGCTAATGGTCTGTCTGGAAATGTTGGCAGTTGCCTTATATTTAGTCCTTTGGGGAACAAACTTAATTCATTGTCCACACTTAGCAAGCAGAAGGTCCCAGGCATCTGAAACCCAGGGTGGGTGGGTGTGCTTCTGGCCTGTGAATGGTCTGAGTATGCCGTAACCGAAATAATCACACATTTTCCCCCTTCCTCTTCCACCACCCACCTTTTTCTTTTTTCATTTTAGTGTAAGCTCTTTGGGGCAGGAGCCTGTCCCTCTTGTGTTCTACGAAGCACCGTGCCCCACCGGGGCTGGGGCTGGATAAGTAAGAACAATCTCTCCTTCTGTTTCAGGTGCCGGGGGTGTCCAAGGAGGGGGCTGCCAAGATCCCTGAAGTGGAGGCATCTCCCTTGGGTGCCTGGCCAAGGCCTCTCTTCAGAGAGATCAAACAGGAAGGGCGACAGGGATGCGGCCTTGCTGGGTAAGGATTCCTGGTGGCAGAGTTTTAACCACACAGTTGTTAAACATTTTTTTATTTGTCACCAGTTAAAAGGTTAGGTCAGGGATGGAGGTCTATCAGCAGTCATTCCATTTCAGTTCATAAATAAGCTGTTCCCTGAACTTAGGTTGCCCACTAAAATTGGATCTCTTAAACAAACTCAGCAAACAAGATGAATTTTTAACAGGGAGAAATGTAAAGTACTGCACTTGGGCAAAAAAAAATGAAAGGCACAAATACAGGATGGGTGACACCTGGCTTGAGAGCAGTACATGTGAAAAGGATCTAGGAGTCTTGGTAGACCACAAACTTGACATGAGTCAAAAGTGTGATGCAGCAGCTAAAAAAGCCAATGCAATTCTGGGCTGCATCAATAGGAGTATAGCATCTAGATAAAGGGAAGTAATAGTACCACTGTATTCCGCTCTGGTCAGACCTCACCTGGAATACTGTGTCCAGTTCTGGGCACCACAGTTCAAGAAGGATACTGACAAGCTGGAACGTGTCCAGAGGAGGGCAACCAAAATGGTCAAAGGCCTGGAAACGATGCCTTATGAGGAACGGCTTAGGGAGCTGGGTATGTTTAGCCTGGAGAAGAGAAGGTTAAGGGGGGATATGATAGCCATGTTCAAATATATAAAAGGATGTCATATAGAGGAGGGAGAAAGGTTGTTTTCTGCTGCTCCTGAGAAGAGGACACGGAGCAATGGATTCAAACTACAAGAAAGAAGATTCCACCTAAACATTAGAAAGAACTTCCTGACAGTAAGAGCTGTTCGACAGTGGAATTTGCTACCAAGGAGTGTGGTGGAGTCTCCTTCTTTGGAGGTCTTTAAGCAGAGGCTTAACATCCACCTGTCAGGAATGCTTTGATGGTGTTTCCTGCTTGGCAGGGGGTTGGACTGGATGGCCCTTGTGGTCTCTTCCAACTCTACGATTCTACGATTCTAAATCACGGCTTCTGTACCTACAAGAGGGGGATTACAGGCCTCACTCAGGTGTTCTGTGGTGGCTCACCTGGCACCATCATTACATGTCCTTACGCGCCAGACAAAAAACATTCCTTTTTACCCAGGCCTATGGCTATTAAATAATCTATGGCCTGTAAAAGTGTGGGGGAGAGGAGTGTTATTATGAGGACTATTTTATTATTAGGCTGTCTGTCAGATTGCTTTTTATTATGCTTCTATTACGATTTTGCCATTGATGTTCCATAATATGTTTTTAATGTTGTACACCGCCCTGGCATGTTTTGATAAAAGGGCGGTATATAAATTGAATAAATAATAGTATTAATAAGAATTAATTTTATGCAAGCTAGGTGGGGGAGAGTGCAGCCTATATTCAGACTAATATGGTATTTTTTTTGGGGGGGTGGCACATACTGGCGATAGAATTGGCAGTGGAAGTGGCCCAAGAGGGCTGCCCCCACCCCCCTCATTCTCACTATACCTTTAAAGCATAATCATGTCACTTTAAACAGTTGTGGCTTCCCCCCTAAAGAATCCTGGGAAACTGTATTTTGTTAAAGGTGCTGGGAACTCTAGCTCTGTGAGGGGCCTCTCAGAATTATTCAGTGCAGAATTAAATCCTGTGGAGGCCCTTGGGAAGTTGAAATCTCAGGGCCTAACTTGCAAATTATCACCTAATACATTTTTGATTTTACCAACAATTTTAATAAACCAATTTTATTGCACAATAGTATTTTATTGCACCATTGTCGCAGGGCCCCTCAAAGGCACGGGGCCCATAGGCCGGTGCCTGCTCTGTTTGGTAATCCGGCACAGGAATTATTACATTAAGAGGAGGATATCTGGGTGTGTAGGAACTACCATACAAAGATGAAATTCACATCCATTGCTCCTCCCATGTTTTCCTCTGGTCCTGCCCAGCACTGGCATATGGCCCTCAGAAGGTTCTGCAGAAGGGAATGTGGCCCTCACACTGAACAAAGTCTAAACAGAGAACATTGTCCTTCAGGTAACCTGGTGTCAAGCTCCTCAGGGCTCTGCACATTAATAGCAAGCCCTTTGAACGTGGCTTCGTGGCTAACAGGCAAACAGCCAAATAACATTGAGATTCTCTCCTTATTTCAGCAGGTGGTGGGCAGGAGCAGAACATACAAGAAAATGCCAGGAAACGGGAACCGCACTGGGCGTTGTCAGGAAGAGGCGGGACGAATGCCTCTGGCTGGCCCAATCGGGGCGAAGCGTCTGCCAGCCAGGAGGAAGCGTACCCCGAGAAAGAAGGGGGACAAGTTTATAAATTCCCAGGGCAGGTACGTGGAATTCGATGGGAATGTGTCCCCAGCTCACCGTCCCTGCCCCAAGCGAGTCGCAGAAGCCGGGTCACGAGAGGCAGAAGTCCTGCGCCCACTGCGGGAAGGACTTCCAGCTGAAGTGCAACCTGCAGGCCCACGAGAGGACCCACACAGGCGAGAAGCCCTACAAGTGCTCCGTCTGCGGGAAGGGCTTCAGCACGAGGGCGTACCTGATCACCCACGAGAGGATCCACACGGGCGAGAAGCCGTACCAGTGCTCGGACTGCGGCAAGAGCTTCTGCGACAACTCCAACCTGATCGTCCACCGGAGGACCCACACGGGGGAGAGGCCCTACAAGTGCACGGACTGCGGCAAGAGCTTCCGGGAGAGGCCGGTGCTCATCCGGCACCAGCGGATCCACACGGGCGAGAAGCCCTACAAGTGCAGGGACTGCGGCAAGAGCTTCAGCCAGAGCTCGGGCCTCCTGGTGCACGAGAGGACCCACACGCGAGAGAAGCCCTACACGTGCACGGACTGCGGCAAGAGCTTCGGCGGCAACTCCAACCTCAGGGTCCACATGAGGATCCACACAGGGGAGAAGCCCTACAGGTGCTCGGACTGCGGGAAGATCTTCAGCGACCGCTCGCTTCTCATGCGGCACCAGAGCACCCACCAAGGGGGGAAGCGTTAGAGACGGTGTGGCGGGGAAACAACACACAAACTGGAGTTTCATAGTTCCACACTGTCTAGGAAAATGACATTTTGATGCACACATGTTCGCCACTCACACGTAGGTTTAACGTGCTGTGGTACCGCTTTAAACAGTCATGGCCTCCCCCAAAGGATTCTGGGAGCTGTGTTCTGTTAAAGGTTCTCAGAGTTGTTAGGCGAGACCTCTATTCCTTTCACAGAGCCACAGTTCCCAGAGCTCCCTGTGAAGATCGAATAATAATAATAATAATAATAATAATAATAATAATAATAATACAGTGATCCCTTGACTTACGAATGACCCGACTTCCGTATTTTTCGAGTTACAAGGGATCAAAGCGGCCGTGCGCTTCCGAATTTTTTCAACTTCCGAAAGGAAGCTGTGGCCGTTTTAGATAGGGTTTCCTCGACCTACGGAGTTTAGATGCGGTTTTTTTCGACCTACAAATTTTTTCTCCCCAATGCATTTCTATGGGGACTCGACTTACGATGTTTTCGACCTACGAAGGTCCCGTCGCAACGGATTATCTTCGTAAGTCGAGGGACCACTGTAATAATAATAATAATAATAATTTTTTATTTATACCCCGCCCATCTGGCTGGGTTTCCCCAGCCACTCTGGGCGGCTCCCGACAGAACATTAAAAACACAATAAAACATCAAACATTAAAAACTTCCCTAAACAGGCTGCCTTCAGATGTCTTCTAAAAGTCAGATAGTTGTTTATTTCCTTGGCATCGGATGGGAGGGCGTTCCACAGGGTGGGCGCCACTACCGAGAAGGCCCTCTGCTTAATATCAAATCACTCTGGGAACTGTAACTCTGCGATGGGTGTAGAGGCCTCTCAGCATCCGTAGCAAACCACAGTTCCCATGATTCTTTGGGGGAAACCATGACTGTTTATAGAGCCATAGAATTGTGGAGTTGGTCCTGAGGGTCATCTAGTCCAACCCCCTGCAATGCAGGAATCTCAGCTAAAGCATCCATGATAGATGGCCGTTCAAACTCTGCTCAAAAACCTCCAAGGAAGGAGAGGCCACAACCTCCCGGGGGAGACCGTTTCACTGTCAAGCAGATTTTACTGTCAAAAACTTCTTCCTGATGTTTAGCGGGAATCTCTTTTTTTGTAACTTGAATCCGGCAGAATGTGGCTGTAGTTGCCTTACGACCCACCCTGATTACGCCCAGACGCATCTTTCTGCCTTTTAATATGAACCACATGCCAAAATGGCTGAGTGGGAAGACCTAGAAAGCGTCTAATGTCCACAACCAGGCAATAAATAGCTTTATCAGGGCTGACCAAGATGCCAGAAAAGCGCAAGCCAGTGTGGTGTAGTGGTTAAGAGCGGTAGACTCGTAATCTGGTGAACCGGGTTCGCGTCTCCACTCCACATGCAGCTGCTGGGTGACCTTGGGCTAGTCACACTCCTCTGAAGTCTCTCAGCCCCACTCACCTCACAGAGTGTTTGTTGTGGGGGAGGAAGGGAAAGGAGAATGTTAGCCGCTTTGAGACTCCTTCGGGTAGTGATAAAGCGGGATATCAAATCCAAACTCTTTTTCTTCAAGGTCCACAGAACTCTTCCATCAGGTTGGACGTTAAGCAAAGCAGGAGGGAGAGGGAGGGAAACGCTGGCTCGCTCACTGTGTAGCCGCAGAGTCACATGCTTTGAAAATCCGAATAGGAGAGCCACAGCAAATGCACAGGGAATCTCTGGGATTAGGGAGGAGAAAGTGTGGGGCAGCAGCCTTTGGAGGAAAACACCATGCGGACGAGGGGGGATTAAAGGATGCGCAAGCGATTCACAATTCACATTAAGCCGAGGTATGGCCAGACCATGTAACTTAATGCAGACCTCATGGCTACAGCATCTAAGTCAGGGGTCAGCAACCTTTTTCAGCCGTGGGCCGGTCCACCATCCCTCAGACCATGTGGTGGGCCGGACTATTTGGGGGGGGGGGAGTGAACAAATTCCTAGGCCCCACAAATAACCCAGAGATGCATTTTAAATAAAAACACACATTCTACTCCTGTAAAAACACCAGGCAGGCCCAACGAATAACCCAGAGATGCATTTTAAAGAAAAGGACACATTCTACTCATGTAAAAACACGCTGATTCCCGGACTGCTCATGGGTCGGATTGAGAAGGCAATTGGGCTGCCTCTGGCCCACGGGCCTTAGGTTGCCTACCCCTGATCTAAGTGGTTCCTCACTGCCCTTTCCCTCCTACCCTCTGCTCTACTTAACTTCCAGCCTGATGAAGATTTCTGGAGCAGCGGAAAGCTTTGCTGACCGCTGAGTGAAGGGTTTGCTAGTGTGGCACCCATGGGTGCGGTGGCGCCCTTTGGATTTCCCCCTAGCACCCGTGACTCTCCACTCAGGAAACGCTCTCTTTCGTTGCGAGGTGGTGGAAAAATACACGGAGCTGGGGTGTGTGTGATGGGAGTCATATTCCTTCCAGCAAAAACCTGGAAGGCCGCAGCTTCGGCAGCCCTGTCAAAGAGACTAGTCCTCAAGCAGACGGCAGCAGGGGTGGCGTGCTGTTCACAGTTCCACTGCCCCTTTTGACACATGTCATTTAGCAAGGGGAACGAAACCCTCGTAGTAGCTTAGTAGCGGTTAGGGGTGCAGGCCGAAGTTTCTAGTAGGTTTTAAGTTTGTAGGGTATAAATCTGTAGCATGTAAACGTTCCTTGCCACTTCTAGCGGGAGGGAGGTGGGTTTGAAGGGTGAAGAGTACGAAAAGCGATGTGCTGTACTGACAAATGCCGATTTGTATATATGCAGAGTTTTAAGCTTAAGCTCTTCTCTCCCACTGCCCAGCCTCTATGTCAGCAGTTCTTCCAGGAGTGGCTCCATGTTTTGGGATTAGCTTTGCCCTAGGATGGGGAAATTTGTCATTAGAAAGACGTATGACTCACATAGCTAATAGATTATTATTATTTTTGTTCCTAAGTACCGGTAGCTTAGGGGTTCTATGATGATCAGATTTGGTTTGTTTGGTTTTTGCCCCAATCCAAGAATTTTAGAGAAAATGTTTTTATGGACCTGTAAGAAACACTGATTATAACAAATAAAAAGGAGTTATTAAAAAATGTGAAAAGGATGGCTTGGACATGATATACTTGGCCTCGGCCCAGTATACCTGAAGGAGCGTCTCCACCCCCATCGTTCTGCCCGGACACTGAGGTCCAGCTCTGGGGGCCTTCTGGCGGTTCCCTCCCTGCGAGAAGCAAAGCTACAGAGAACCAGGCAGAGGGCCTTCTCGGTAGTGGCGCCCGCCCTGTGGAACGCCCTCCCAGCAGAGGTCAAAGAGATAAACAACGACAGTGGTACCTCGGGTTAAGTAGGCTTCAGGTTAATTACGCTTCAGGTTAAGAACTCCGCTAAGAACAGAAATCGTGCTCTGGCGGCGCAGCGGCAGCAGGAGGTCCCATTAGCTAAAGTGGTGCTTCAGGTTAAGTACGCTTCAGGTTAAGAACGGACCTCCGGAACGAATTAAGTACTTAACCTGAGGTACCACTGTATCTGACATTTAGAAGACATCTGAAGGCAGCCCTGTTTAGGGAAGTTTTTAATGTGTGATATTTTAACTTATTTTTAATTTTGTTGGAAGCCACCCAGAGTGGCTGGGGAAACCCAGCCAGATGGGTGGGGTACAAATATATTATTATTATTATTATTATTATTATTATTATTATTATTATTAATCTTTGAAAAGGAAAAGTGTATTTATCATTGTGAACTCTTAATACTGTGGTGGTTTGTTTGTTAAGAGAGTCAGTGCAGTGTTTAGAGTTGGGGTAATCACTGTGGAACCTTCCAGATCTAGTTGGGCCACAGCTTCAGATGTGGGAGAACGAGGAGATCCACTTGGAACCAAAAAGATCCTTTATGGAGGAGCAATCCATCACTGGGGGGCCACAACAGAGAAGGCTCAGAGCAACTTATAAAGAGCAGGCATACTCAAGGTGTCTGGACTACAACTCCCAACATCCCTGGGGGCTGATGGGAGTTGAAGTTGCAACACCTGGAGGGCACCAGGCCGGCTGCCACCCCTGCATTAGACAATCATTACAGTGGTACCTCTGTTTAAGAACTTAATTCATTCTGGAGGTCCGTTCTTAACCTGAAATTGTTCTTAACCTGAGGTACCACTTTAGCTAATGGGGCCTCCCGCTGCCGATGTGCAATTTCTGTTCTCATCCTGAAGCAAAATTCTTAACCTGAGGTACTATTTCTGGGTTAGCGGAGTCTGTAACCTGAAGTGTCTGTAACCCGAGGTACCCCTGTACTATTATTATGAGTCTCTGTAGGGACTCAGAGTGCACTGTCAAGGCTGTGTCATCTGCAAACAACGCCTCTCAGATAAGGACCAGCGACGCTTTCCTCATGGTGCAGAGACGTGCCAGATTGAACAAACCCCAGTCGCTTTCTTGAATGGATGTGACTGGAAGCAAACAGTGAGGTTGTGTATCCGTAGCAGTGACCAGATGGGAGGAGTGCAGAGAGAAGAAACGTGGTGGTGCTTCTGCAGCAGCACAACTGGACGCCTTCCTCTGCCCCAGCTGCAACAAAACATGTCCCTCCCCTATCGGTCTCTACAGCCACAGATAGGTGCCAAAAATATTTATTTATTTATACATACATACATACATAAATACTCACTCCACTGTCTTCCCTGGCAGCTTACAGATAATAAATAATTTTATTATTTGTACCCTACCCATCTGACTGGGTCGCCCCAGCCAGTCTGGGTGGCTTCCAATGTATATAAAAACAATACAGTGGTACCTTCGTTTACAACCACAATCCGTTCCAGAGGTCCGTTTGAAAACTAAAACAGGTTGTAACCCAAGGCGTGCTTTCGCCAAATTGTTCATAATAATAATAAAAAAGGGTTGTAATCCAAAAAAAGGTTGCAAACTGGGACACGCACTTCGGGTTTGACGTGTTTGTAATCCAAAACGTATGCAAACCAAGGCGTATGCAAACCAAGGTACCACTGTAAAACATTGCACATTACACATTTAAAAACTTCCCTATAGAGGGCTGCCTTCAGATGTCCTCTAAAGGTGATATAGTTATTCATCTCCTTATCATCATCCTCATCCTCCTCCACCCCCCGCCCTATTGCACATTCTTTGCACGAAAATTATTAAAATGCCAATATTATAAAATTAAGAGCATAAAATGTACGCGTCACAGCTATCTGAATTTGACCGGGACCTGCCCAGAGATGTCGTTTGTCAGGATTTTACAACAGCGAGCGACCCCCGAGGGCTAAATGGAGCCTCCTGTGCCAGAGGCAGTCTATCTCTAAACACTTGCAACAGAAAAAGGAGCCGGCTCCTGTGCTTGCAGTCGCCTGGCTGGCCACTGTCAGAACAGGCTTTTTAAGGAGAGGTGAGCCTTTTGGGTCCTATCCAGCAGGGTTGGGGGTTTTGGGGGGGTGGGGGTGGGGGGAGTTGGGTGCGTGGAAATGACTTTCTCAGGGTTAAGGCGACAGATTCCTGTTTCCCAGAACAGCCTGGGTGCAATGGGAGGAAGGGGAGGGAGAGGAACCGAGGACATCACTTCCTATCCTGCCGGCCATAGGGGGCGTGGGGCTGGGGGGCACCGGCAGGGCCCTTTGCCCAAGTAGCAACCCAGAAAGAGGGCTGGGGGGGGGGACACGTTGCCCCGTTGATGCCTCCTGCCTGCCTGCCCCCCTCCACCTTTTGCACGAAGATCCTTGGTGAGTGCAAGGCGTGTTGCAATTGCAGAGGGAGGGATTGCAAACAAAGCTCTTGGGAAAAGTCCAGGGAGACGAGAGAGCAAAAGATCTGGGGCTGCAGGGACTTTTAAATATATATATATTCTTATTGTTTTCATGTTTTCAGCTGTTTCTCAATTATCTCATGTGCAAATCGTGGTTTTTGGGAGGCGATTAAACAAAGCAATGGTTCTAATGAGAAGAGGAGCGGGAGGTGGTTGGAAGAAAAGGGCTGCGTGTTTGCACAAAAACAAAAATTTAAAAAACGAGTTTTAGGGGAGGGATTAGCCAGCCCCCGTTTTCATCCAGGCTCCGTATAGGGCTTTAATGTGCTGCGACCCCAAAGCTGGGGCAGTGCAGGGGGGCAGCCAAGGATGTAACAGAATAATAATAATAATAATAATAATAATAATAATAATAATAATAATTCATGCACCAGAGGGAGTGGGCTGCAAGCCACAAAAGCTAATGCCAGCCTTTGCCAACCTGGTGCCCGGCAGATGCTTTGAACTACAACTCCCCACAGCCCTGCTTTGTGGGGCTGGGGCGAGCTGATGCCCGCCAGATGTTTTGGGGATACGACTCCAGCCAGAGCCAGTCCGAAACATCTGGAGGGCATCTGGAGCTTAGGGAAGAATAAGTAACCAGTTAATTGAATTTAAATTTCACAATGTTTATAGACCGCTTATATAATAATAATAATAATAATAATAATAATAATAATAATAATAATATATTTATACTCTGCCCATCTGGCTGGGTTTCCCTAGCCACTCTGGGCGGCTTCCAACAGAACATGAAAATGCAGTAGTCAATTAAACATTAAAAGCCTCCCTAAACAGGGATGTCTTCTAAAAGTCTGGTAGTTGTTTTTCTCTTTGACATCTGGTGTCATCAAACCTCAGAGCTGCTTACAAAAAACAGTGAAACCATAAAATTAGGGTGTTTAAAAAACGAACAAATTCGAGAATTTTGGAATAATGTATATGAAGAATTTAAAAAAGTTATTTAAAATAACATTTAAAAAAAGATCAGAAATATTTATTTTACCGGTAAGTATATTTCCAACTGAAATAGAAAATCGAAAAGACCGTTGTTCATGTATGGGATAACGGCGGCCAGAATTTTAGTGGCAAGAAATTGGAAAAATACTAAAGCACCTAATATAGCAGACTGGCAAACATTAATGGTAGAATACTTGCAGCTAGCAAAGGGGACGGGAAGAGTTAGAGGCCAAACAAAACAAAAAGTCCACAAGGAATGGAGAATAATTAAAGAATATTTGAAGAACCATGGTATGAAGGGTAATCTCCTGGTAGACCTAGACTGAGCCTTGTAGTATATAAAGGTAATTGACAATTTACATAGAAATACGATAAAAAAATAGAAGAAATAAGTAACTGTGCGGTAAAAGTGTATTTAACAGATAACGTACAATGAGAATGTTTGGAAGTCTTTTTAAAACCTCAACTACTTTTTCTTCTTCTTTATTTTATTTTTATTTTTCTTCTGTTCTTTCTTTTTTCATAAATTGTAGTGTTGTGTATTGTGAGCGGTACCAAAGTATCTTTGCTTCAGTTGCCATCATTTTCTTTTTTGTTACAAACAAAAACAGAGAGTGTTGTACAAATCCTCTATAATAATCTCCCTATGTCCCTGCGTCCGCCGTCCGTGTGTCAGTGGAAATCGCAACTGCGCATGCGCTCCACTAACACACGGATTGGAGCGCAGAGAGGAGGAGGAGCCTGAGGTTGGAGCGCAGCGCGAGCGAAGCGCTTGCGCTTCGCGAGCCTCCGAACCTCTCCGCTTCAGCCGCAATGGCAGCCGCTCCCCGCGCGCTGCTGCTTCTCCACCTCCCTTCTTTCTCCCCGCCTCAGCCGCCCGTGGCGGCGGCGGAGAGGGCGGCCGTCGCTGGGGCTGCCGGCGGGGCAGCGGCAACAGGCGGCTCCGCCATGGTGGTGGCTTGGCCGCCTGAGGCGGGGAGAACGAAGCGCCTCGGGTACCCGTCGCCGCCGCTAGCGCCCATTATTAATGGGCTTAATTCAACTAGTGTTGTATAAATGTATATTTTTAATAATAATAAAGATTGAATTAAAACAAACACACAGTTAAAAACAAATGCTTAAAACATTAAAAAATAATTAAAATGAACTAAAACCAGATTTGAAAACCTGGCAGCCTCCCTGAAATGTATTCCAGGGGGCTGTTTGGAAACCAATTCTGTTTGCATAATTACTCCGAAGTAATTTCCTCAGTATTCAGTGGGGCTTACTCTTTGGTAGGTAATTTAAAAATAAAAATAAAAAAATAGTCAAGTAGCACCTTAGAGACCAACTAAGTTCGTATGAGCTTTCGTGTGCATGCACACTTCTTCAGATACTCTAATTTTTTTAATTATTTTGACTGCGTCAGACCGACACAGCTACCTACCTGAATCTAGAATCTTTGGTAAAGGTAACCCTGACCATTAGGTCCAGTCGCCAACGACTCTGGGGTTGCACGTTTATCTCGCGTTACTGGCCGAGGGAGCCAGCGTTTGTCCACAGACAGCTTCCGGGTCATGAGGCCAGCTTCTGGCGAACCAGAGCAGCGCACGGAAACGCCGTTTACCTTCCCGCCGGAGCGGTACCTATTTATCTACTTGCACTTTGACGTGCTTTCGAACTGCTAGGTGGGCAGGAGCAGGGACCGAGCAACGGGAGCTCACCCCGTCGCGGGGATTCGAACCGCCGACCTTCTGATCAGCAAGCCCTAGGCTCTGTGGTTTAACCCACAGCGCCATCCGAATCTTTGGTAGGTGTGTGTAAAATTGTAGCAGTTAAAGGTAGATAGCCGTGTTGGTCTGTCATAGTCAAAGCAAAATAAAATAAAAAAATTCCTTCCAGTAGCACCTTAGA
The DNA here is from genome assembly GCA_034641395.1 of Darevskia armeniaca. NCBI lineage: Eukaryota > Metazoa > Chordata > Lepidosauria > Squamata > Lacertidae > Darevskia > Darevskia armeniaca. The sequence continues at coordinate 368,087 of JAWWNF010000633.1, read as the reverse complement.
GACCAACTAAGTTTGTTCTTGGTATGAGCTTTCGTGTGCATCTGAAGAAGTGTGCATGCACACGAAAGCTCATACCAAGAACAAACTTAGTTGGTCTCTAAGGTGCTACTGGAAGGAATTTTTTTATTTTATTTTGCTTTAAAATTGTAGCCTTAAACCTTTGTTCTGCCTGCTTTTGCTTCTAGCCCCAATACTTTTTGTCAGGTAAACTGATTGTTAACAGTCCCCACTGAATGGTATTCCCCCCAATGGGGAGCAAATGATTAGGAAATAACTGGTGAAATGCCTTGAATTTTTATTATTGCATGTGTATCCCACCATTTTCTCCAAGGAAATGGTTCTCCCTCATTTAATCCCCGACAAGAACCCTGGGATTTAGGTTACTTTGAGAGGCAGTGACTGGCCCAGGGTCACCCATTGAGCTTCATGGATAAGTTGGGATTTGAACCCTGGTCTACCTGTTCTTAGTCCAACACTCTAACCACTGCACCACACTGACTCTTTATTTTCCTTTTTGGAATGTGAGAGCTTATCAGAATTTGGGACGCCCTTCTTCTCCCCTCACCCCACTCTGAACTTTGAGGAAGATTTCTGATGTCAGGTGTGTGTCAGAACATTTGCTTTACAGGAGAAGGTTCCAGGTTCAATTCTCAAGGACTCCAGTTAATATTAATTATTGTTATTGTTATCATTTATTTCAGTTCTATGTTGCTTTACAGTTTTAAAGAAAATATCTCGAAGCGGTTTACGACACATTTAAAACATCAAATAAAACAATCGATATTTCAAAATAAAACATTGGAAAGGAGGTCAACTCCAGAATGCACATTTAATGCAGCAAAGTTAATAACAGAAAATAAATCGGAAACATCTCAAAAGAAAAAATTACTAAAGGAAGTCAAATATAAAATGCATGTTCAAAACAACCTCTGGCTGTTGTTATGTTACATTTTACGTTACAGAAAAACAGTAAATGCAGATTTTAAAATAAAGTAATATGCCCAAGCGTCCAAAAAAAGTTATTTATGTATGCTACCACTGCTGCCCGTGTTTTATTAGCCCCCCAAAAGGGAAAACGAGCGAGGTCCCAACTAAAAAAGAAAAGTTGACAGAATATGCACAGCTTGCAGACTTAACATATAGAATAAGAGAGCAAGAAGAACATACGTTTAGAGAAGATTGGGAAACGTTTATTGAATATATGGGGAAATAATTGTGTATACCTGAAAACATTGGCAGCATTAAGATAAATTCAACAGTGTAAATAAGTTTAGATGGATGTAATAATGGAATACTGAATGGTTTAGTTTATATAAAATATGCAGGGATTTATGATATGTAACATGAACCATGGAAAGAGAAAAAGGGAAGTCACTGATATTATAAGGATGTTAAAATGAGTATTTCAAATTTCTAAACAGAAAATTTAATATATATTTTTATAAAAAATAAAATAAAGTAATATGTTAACACCATAAACTTTGGTGGTTTTGCAACTACTGGTCTTTTGCACTGACATTTCTCTCTCCTCGCTTCATGTTTCTAGAGTATCTCATAACCTTTTTAATGGTGCTTACTCCTTCCCTTAGGGAGAAGCTAACTGGGAACAACTTTGGGCCTCTTTGGCCTGCGGTGTGTGTTGTTTTGAAGTGCCCAGCCACCCTTCCAAAAGTCAGCGTTGGACTAATGGTCACCCCGGTTGCAGGCGCCCGGCTTGGCCTGAGACACAAAATGGCCGCCGAGCAAGGCAGCGCCAACACCCCAAGCTTCCAGTTGCCGGTGGATCCGAAGGTGGGGACGAAAATGGCAGAAGAGGAGCAGGCCAGCTACCTTGCTGGCAAGGCTGCGGGTCCTTGCATTCTTCAAGCCGGGAGCATGTGGGGCCTTGAGAAGAGAGGCGGGGAAGATACCCTGAGTTGGACCAGCAGCGTCTCCAACACTTGGCATCAATATATCCGGCCATTTAGCCACCACGAAGCTGAGTGGCCGCGGCAGGTTTGCCGGCAGCTCTGGGAGCTGTGCTGCCGGTGGCTGAAGCCGGAGAGACACGGCAAGGAGCAGATTTTGGACCTGGTGGCCCTGGAAGAGTTCCTGAGGGCCTTGCCCCCAGAAATGCAGAGCTGGGTCAGGGCGATTGGGCCAGAGGGTGGCTCACGAGCGGTGGCCGACAATTTCCTCTCAAGGGAAAGAAGCGGTGAGGAACAAGAAGAAAAGGTAAGAACGGTGTGCCGCGAGCAATCCAAAGGGGTTGAGAAGGTACATGCAAGATGGGTGCTTGCTGACCACTGTTGCGCCGTTCCTTTTTTTCTCGATGATCGGGCAGTGGGTGCCGTTTCTTAAGTAGCCAAAACTGCACCACCCACGAAGGGGCAGGATCAGCAGGCTTAGGGAACCCCAGTCTATCCACAGAAGTAGTTGTTGTTTAGTCATGTCCGACTCTTCGTGACCCCATGGACCAGAGCACGCCAGGCACTCCTGTCTTCCACTGCCTCCCGCAGTCTGGTCAGACTCATGTTGGTAGCTTCGAGAACACTGTCCAACCATTTTGTCCTCTGTCGTCCCCTTCTCCTTGTGCCCTCCCTCTTTCCCAACATCAGGGTCTTTTCCAGGGAGTCTTCTCTTCTCATGAGTATTGGAGCCTCAGTTTCAGGATCTGTCCTTCCAGTGAGCACTCGGGGCTGATTTCCTTCAGAATGGATAGGTTTGATCTTCTTGCAGTCCATGGGACTCTCAAGAGTCTCCTCCAGCACCATAATTCAAAAGCATCAATTCTTCAGCGATCAGCCTTCTTTATGGTCCAGCTCTCACTTCCATACATCACTACTGGGAAAACCATACCATCTGCAGTGACAGAAGTATCCGCAGAAGTACAAAAAGGCTTTATGAGGGGTTCCGGAAAACCTTGAAAGGGGAAAATATCAAAAGAGCCCATAGAGGAATGAGCCTTCTTAGGTGACATTTGAGCCATACCTCTGAAGCGCTGTGACACCACTTTAGACGGTCATGAATTCACCCAAAGAATCATGGAAAGTGGGTTGGTGTTTTTTAGGATGCCCAGAATTGTTAGGGGACAATTCTAGGCATCCTTTAAAAAAAACCAAAAAACCACTTCCCAGGAATCTGGGATGGTAGGATGAAAGGAGTCTGTCAACTTGCCAAGGAAATGATAAGGTTCATTATTGAGTCGTCTGCAGTTTGACAGACCGCTCTTCTTCCCAGGGTGAGAGGAAAAATGGCGAAAATGGGTTATTTATTGGGACAGAGTGACTTTTGCAGCTGTTGTTAAAGTTGCAAAACAACGAAGCATGGGACAGAGCGAGGAAGGAATTTCTGGAGCAACAATGGAATATCGGCTTTGCCCAAGGCATGATGGAGAACAGCAACAACCGGGGGAAAGACAGACATAATATTTTACAAGGACAGGAAGAAAAAACATGGACAGAATAATTTCCACACACAGGAAGAACAAGGTTATAGTTTGAGTGCCTCACTTGTAGTTTTATAAATCATTTAATGTGTCAACACGAATAGAAGTTGTTAATATTGCAGTTGTTGTATAATGGGGTTATTATTATGACTGGAATGTAATTGAAATTAATAAGATTTTGGACCGCAGAAATAAAGAAACTCATCAACCATCAATTCTAGCACGTGGCGGCCACTTTATCTAAATTATATAATTCTGTATTTGAACGATTGGTATTGGTAATTGTATTATAAATTGGCATTGTTATAATGAGGCTATTATTGGATTGTAATTGAAAACTAATAAAAAGTACTATTAAAAAAATAAGAAAAAGAATTGTTAGGGGGCCCCTATCCCCATCACAGAGCTAAAATTCCCTGAGCAGTTTAACATGCAACCCCTCTTCATGGGGAACTCTGGGAACTGTAGCTCCGCCTGCTTTCTAGCGGATCTTTGCACCCATGAGGACTAGAACCTTAAACAAGCCTTAAACAAGCGCGGAAGCAGCATTCTTTGCTCAGCTCCACATCCCGTTCTTTTCCTACGCTCCCTGGGAATGGTGGCACAGCCCTCGCTTGATAACAACCCTGTGACCAAATGAGAAATTGCGCTGCTGAGAAGTTGACGGTGCTCTCTCCTTTCAGGAGCAGGTGACTTTTGAAGAGGTGGCCGTGTATTTCTCCAGCGCCGAGTGGAGTCTCCTGGATGCCGGCCAAAAAGCCCTGTACAGGGAAGTTATGCTGGAGAATTACGGGAACGTGGTCTCCCTGGGTAAGAGCACTGTTCAAAAAGCACAGAATATGAGTACAGTGGTACCTCGGGTTACAGACGCTTCAGGTTACAGACTCCGCTAACCCAGAAATAGTACCTCGGGTTAAGATCTTTGCTTCAGGATGAGAACAGAAATCATGCTCTGGCAGCGCAGCAGCAGCGGGAGGCCCCATTAGCTAAAGTGGTACCTCAGGTTAAGAACAGTTTCAGGTTAAGAACAGACCTCCAGAACGAATTAAGTTCTTAACCAGAGGTACCACTGTACTGGTTACTGGTTTGGTTCATCTCAAGATGTTTTTGGCAGCTGCATTTCAACACCTTCCCTGCTGGAGGCAGGAGATTCATAATCCACCTGACCTCACAGATGACACTTTCATATTTAAAGCTCTATGATAGCACTTTAAACAGTCATGCCTGCCCCCCCAAAGAATTCTGGGAGCTGTAGTTTATTAAGGGTGCTAAGAGTTATTAAAGGTAAAAGGACCCCTGACCATTAGGTCCAGTCACGGACGACTCTGGGGTTGCGACACTCATCTCACTCTGTAGGCCGATGGAGCTGGCGTTTGTCCGCAGACAGCTTCTGAGTCATGTGGCCAGCATGACTAAGCCGCTTCTGGCAAAACCAGAGCAGCGCACGGAAACGCCGTTTACCTTCCCGCCGGAGCGGTACCTATTTATCTACTTGCACTTTGACATGCTTTTGAACTGCTAGGTGGGCAGGAGCAGGGACCGAGCAACGGGAGCTCACCCCGTCGCAGGGATTCGAACCGTCGACCTTCTGATCAGCAAGCCCTAGGCTCTGTGGTTTAACCCACAGCGCCACCCGCGTCCCGCTAAGAGTTATTGGGAGGCCCCTATTCCCTTCGCAGAGGTAAAAGTCCCATAATTCCCCGGGAAGAGGGCTTGATTGTTAAACCAGTCTGGGAATTGTCACTTTCTGAGGAGAACAGGGGTCTGCTGTCAGCTCTCAGCAACCTTAACCAACTACAGTCCCCAGGATGTTTTGGGTGCGGAAGCTGTGGCTACTGAAGGGGTATAAGAATTCTTTAAATGTATAGGGGGACGCGGCTGGGGTCAGCTCCACATTTGAGGGTAGACATGGCAAAGTACTGTTTTTGGGGGACGGGGTGAGCGGATGTGGGGGACTCCCTGGTCCTGAATGGGGTAACTGTGCCCCTGAAGGACCAGGTGCGCAGCCTGGGAGTCATTTTGGACTCACAGCTGTCCATGGAGGTGCAGATTAATTCTGTGTCCAGGGCGGCTGTCTACCAGCTCCATCTGGTACGCAGGCTGAGACCCTACCTGCCCGCAGACTGTCTCGCAAGAGTGGTGCATGCTTTAGTTATCTCCTGCTTGGACTACTGCAATGCGCTCTACGTGGGGCTACCTTTGAAGGTGACCCGGAAACTGCAATTAATCCAGAATGCGGCGGCTAGACTGGTGACTGGGAGTGGCCGCTGGGACCACATAACACCGGTCCTGAGAGAACTACATTGGCTCCCAGTACGTTTCCGAGCACAATTCAAAGTGTTGGTGCTGACCTTGAAAGCCCTAAACGGCCTCGGTCCTGTATACCTGAAGGAGCGTCTCCACCCCCATCGTTCAGCCCGGACACTGAGATCCAGCGCCAAGGGCCTTCTGGCGGTCCCCTCATTGCAAGAAGTGAGGTTACAGGGAAACAGACAGAGGGCCTTCTCGGTAGTGGCGCCCTCCCTGTGGAACGCCCTTCCAGCAGATGTCAAGGAAATAAGCAGCTATCCTATTTTTAAAAGACATCTGAAGGCAGCCCTGTTTAGGGAAGTTTTTAATATTTAATGCTGTATTGTTTTAACATTTGACTGGAAACCGCCCAGAGTGGCTGAGGAAACTCGGCCAGATGGGCGGGGTAAAAATAATAAATTATTATTATTATTATAAAGTGGGGAAGAGTTGTAGCTCAGTGGCTGAGCAGAAAGCCTCAGGTTCAATCCCTGTCACCTCCAGGCAGGATTAGGAAAGGCTCCTTGCCTGATTCCCCGGATAGCTGCTGCCAGTCAGTGAAGACAATACTGAGATAGATGGACCCATGCATCAGGTAGCTTTCCTGTGGAAGAGTCTAGCCACTTTTCTGGTGTCTGAAGAGGGCCAGTAAGGTTGAGTGGAGCCCTTTTCGAGAAGTCACGAAAGTAAAAAGGTTGTGTTGATGCTTTTTTGTTTCGTTTCCTCTGAAGGACTTTGGCTTCTCAAACCTGAATTTGTCTCTTGGCTGGATGAAGAGGAAGAAGAAAGTGAGATATTTGTCCAGGGAGCTGCTGAAAGAGAGGAGAGATCAAGAGGAAGGAGTTCTTTGGGTATTTATTCATATTCACTCTTATTTGATTTACACGCTGCCCTTTAATAGGTTCCCAGAGCAGCTTACAGAAAGTCCAAACCACACTAAAACTACACACACACACACACACACACACACACACACACACACACACACACACACAAATACTGTATGCTAAGCTATCTGCAGAATTAAAACAAAACACCAGGCAGCATTTTTTTTAAAAAAAAACCCAGACAGAAGATTTTAAAAACCAACAAAAATATTATGTCACAATTCTCTGCTTCTTTCGGCAGGGGTTGAGAAGGGGTGTGAGAAGCAGACGAATGGGCCGGAAAGTTCTAGAGACATGGAACTGTGCAGTGAGGCTTTGTTGAGAAGAGCTGAGCCAGAAGATGCGCTCGGTAGCGCATGGGCAGGAGGCGCCGAGGAGCAACTGGGGAGCCGCTCACATGAAAGCCAAGCCCAGTTCCTTAATTGCCTGGAAGGATATGGCAAGCCTGAGGATTATTTGGCCCAGCTGGGAATCTTCCAGAGCGAGGGAGCTTTCGAAAGCATGAGGGCCTTCATGCAGAATCCTGACCTCCTTGTCCCGAACCAAGCGAGTCTTCCGGGTCGGAGGACCCACCAATGCTTGGTGTGTGGGAAGAGGCTGGCCAGCCGAGGGAAACTCATCATCCACGAAAGGACGCACACAGGAGAGAAGCCGTTTGCGTGCTCCGACTGCGGGAAGTGCTTCAGCCAGCAGGCGCACCTCAGCGGCCACCGAAGGACCCACACGGGGGAGAGGCCCTTCCAGTGCGCCGAGTGCGGAAGGAGCTTCAGCGACAGGACCTCCTTCAAGAGGCACGAGAGGATCCACACGGGAGAGAAGCCCTACGAGTGCACAGAGTGCGGGCGCCGCTTCAGCGACTGGACGGCCGCCAGGAGGCACATCGCGGCCCAGATGCGCACCAAAGCCCACAAGTGCGCGGACTGCGGGAAGGGCTTCCAGAACCTGGAGGAGCTCCTGAAGCACGAAGAAGGGCACCCGAGCGACAAGCCGTACACGTGCTCGGTCTGCGCGCAAGGCTTCAGCAAGGCGCAGTACCTTTTCAGGCACGGCATAACGCACGTGAGGGAACGGCGTGAGCAGCAGCAGCAGGACCAGAGAGGCTCCCCTCGCGAAGGGGAAGCGGCCCCGCAGGAGTCACCGGTGTGCGCGAGGGAGGGGCGCGAGGGCCGAGGGTGCAGCGAAGGCTCGCTCGCCAAGTGCGCCCTGAAGCGCGCAGGGGCCGGGAAGGCCTTTGGGTGCTCGGAGTGCGGGCGCAGCTTCAGCCAGAGGACCAACCTGGTCATCCACTGGCAGACGCACACGGGGGAGAAGCCCTACGAATGCGCTGAGTGCGCAAAATGCTTCGGCACCCGGACGTCCTTGCGGAGGCACCGGAGGATCCACACCGGGGAGAAGCCCTATCAGTGCTCGGACTGCGGGAGGTGCTACAGGGACGGGACGTCCTTCCGGCGGCACAAATTGACCCACACAGGCGAAAAGCCGCTTCCGGAAAGCTTTCCAGCTCCTGCCCAGCTCATTAAACAGGAAGAAACCCACATGGGGGAGATTCTCTGGGGCAGCCCCAGTTGCAGGGAAACTCCAGCTCAACAACCGTTCTAAAGGAGGAGGCTTCCGAGAAGGAAGTCGCATAACTGCAGGGGTAGGGAACCTGTGGACCTCCAGATTTCTCCCCCCAATTATTTTTGCCGGGCTACAACTCCCTTCCTCCCTCACCACTGACCATGCTGGCCGGGGAGCTGGAGTCCAACACAGACCTGGAGGGTCATTGTGTCAATGAAATACAAACTCTTGCATTGGGGTAGAAGCTGTTACTTATAAACCTGCCACATCCCCTCAGACCACCTATCCATTTGAATTCCCCTTAGCCAAATTGTAGTTCAGCAACATTTAGAGTGCTCACAGCAGCCCCCCCCATCCCTGGTTTCGCCTTTCCTCGAACCCCCAGAAAGTTCTAGCGGCCCATTTCCACCCCAAGTCGTAATTGTTAAGTTTCAGACCTTTGGCCATGTTTACGCCACACATTTTAAGACGCCATGATACCACTTTGAAGTGTCATGGCTTCCCAAAAATAATTCTGGGAGCTGTCGTTTGTTAAAGAGTTGTTAGGAGACCCTTGCTCCACCCCCAGATGTACAAATTTAATAAATAGTAATGATAATGGGAATAGTAACTCTGGAAGGGGAATAGTGGGGTCTCCTATCAACTCTCAGCAGCCTTAGCAAACCGCAACTCCCAGAAGTCTTTGGAGGGAAGCCATGATTTTTGAAAGGGCATTGATAAATGGATTGTGTGAAGGTGGTCTTGGTGCAAGTGCCTCAGTTTGAATGTGTGCCGGCTCAGTTACAAAGCAGCCTGGTATCTATAGGCAAAGACTGCAGCTTCTGAAACTAAGGAAATCTGGAAATTAAAAATAAAAAGATCTTGTTTTAAAAGGGATGCATCTTACATCTTGTTTTGCCCCTCTAAGATTTGAGTATGCAGCAGAATGGGGGCTGGGGCAAAACACCCAAAAAAATGGGAAGGGGGGCAAGCTATGGTGTTCAGTGAAGCAAAATTCTTCATTGTAGCTTGCTCTATGGGTTTTGGAGTTTAGAACTCCTTCAGGAGCTCTAGGTGGAAACAACAGGAAATCAAGCCTTGTTAAGAACAGTTGAGGAAGTTGGGTATGTTTAGATTGGATAAGACGAGACTGAGAGGAAATATGATAGCCCTCTTCAAATATCTCAAGGGCTCTCACATGGAAGATGGAGCAATGTTGTTTTCTCGTGCTCCAGAGGGTAAAATCTGAAGCAATGGCTTCAAGTTACAAGAAAGGAGATCCTGACTAACATCAGGAAGAACTCCCTGACGGTAAGAGTTGTTTGACAGGGGAGCAGTCTACCTTGGGAGGTGGTGGACTTCCTTGAAGTTTTTAAAGCAGAGGTTGGATGGCATCTGTCATGGATTTAGTTGAGATCCCTGCAATGCAGGGGGTTGGACTTGATGACCCCTGGGGTCCCTTCCAGCTCTACAATTTTATATGTAATTCTATGGATCTCTGAATCACCTCCCTGGCTGTTAAAGGTGGCTGCAGCTGTGTTTAACACAGCGCACCTCCCACTCTCCTTTAAACAGCTGCATGCCATCTGCGCTGCTTTTTCGTTCAGCTGCCTGCCCTACTGTTGTATGTTGGAGATAGCTTCCCTCCCCCCCCCCCCGAGGTAGTCATATGAACTGCAATCTTAACGACAGCCTTACGTTTTTATGTATATAGGAAAACATTTCCAGCCTTGGGAAATCATTGGATATTATTTACTACTGGTATCCATGCCTCACATTTCTGGAAACAAAGTTTTTGATTTCTGATATTCAGCCAATTAGGAATTTTATTTCACTGAGTCCCAGACCCATTTTTAAGCACGTGCATTGGAGGCAGTGTGTCTTGATGCACCACAGTCACACATTCCCCTGTCTGCTACCCTGAATACCGGTTTAAAAGGAAGCAAATGTTCTGCAAATGCTCAGTTGGGCAACATTATGGTGGGTTGCTACTTTCATTTTCAGTCATGGGACTGCTTAAAGAATATTGGGAACCTGTTGTTTGTTAAAGGTGCTTGTTGGGTGATCTCTAGCATTCTCACAGATCTATGGTTTTTAGAGGGGGTTAACTCTCTTATTATTTATTAAAATTATTAGCCTTTTTTGACACAGCAGTTCAAAGCGACTTAAAATATTTTAAGCAAAAACATGCGTATATATAAAAACCATCATTTTAAAAAAATATATCTAGAAGAAAAATCTATTTCTTAAAAAAAAAAAAATTAGAACATCCCACCCAAGCAAAAAGTTAAAACACAAAGGATTGAGGAGGTGCTTCTGCCACAAAATGGTGGGTGGGTTATTGGGTTATTTTTGTTTTTATTTTTATTATGCATTTTTTGTTTTTATATTGTGATTTTAGATTGTGAATTACCCTGAGGCCTGCAGGTATAGGGCAGTATACAAATTTAAGCCATAACATCACCACCACTATTATTATTATTATTACTATGATGATGATGATGATGATGATGAAACCAGCTCCTCACGCACACAGGAGGGAAGGACGCCTCGTGATAAACCCTCGCTTTTCGCCCCGCATATGGCGGAGGTGAGGGCAGGGAGCCGGAAGTGTTGGTGGCTGCCAGGCCTGCGGTCGTTTCCCGTGTCTCTAGCCGCGGCAGCCTGGGCGGACCTGATTGGCTGCCGCCGCTCCTTATTTCCCTCGCGGCCGCCGTAGCCCCACCTACAGCGGCCATGTGCGAGGCGGCGCGCGAGGGTCCGGGAGACGCCGTGCGGCGCTTCTTGCGGGAGCATCCCGCGCTGCGCCTCCTGCCTGCGGGGGACAAAGTCCGCTGCGCCCTGACCGGCCACGAGCTGCCCTGCCGGTTGCCGGAGCTGCAGGCCTACACGAATGGCAAGAAGTACTCGCGGCTGGTCCAGGGGGCCGGGGCGCTGGACTACGGCGAGTATGGGCCGCACATCGTGCCCAGCACCAAAAACCCCGCGCAGCTCTTCTGCAAGCTCACCCTCCGCCACATCAACAGGATCCCGGCGCACGTCCTCCGCCACGTGCAAGGCCGGCGCTATCAGAAGGCGCTGAGGAGGTACGAAGAATGCGAGAAGGAGGGCACCAAGTACGTCCCCGCGTGCTTGCTCCGGAAGCCCCGTGCCCGGGACGATCCCCCGGCAGGGATCCACCGGCAGTCCGATCGGAATGGATCCTGGGAGCATCCGCCCAGCAGCGAGAGCAGCGGAACGGACGACAGCATGAGCGACTTGTACCCGCCTGGGCTTTTCCCGGAGAAAAACCCGGCAGCCAAGGGAAGGAGCAGCGACGGAGAGGTGGCAGGGCCAGCGGTGGTGGATAAAAGTGTCGCGGAGGGAGAGAGAGGGGATCCCATGGAGGTGGATTTGCAAAAAGGCACCAAGAGGGCAAAGAGACAAGCAGGCCCCTTCAAGAAGAAGTTCAAAAGTTGAAATCAGAGACCCAGGAGCTTTGGGAGAGAAGTCAGTGGGAAGGAGACATTTCTTGACACCACCAAACACCGATTGTGTGCGGCGAGGGGCTGGGGAAAGAAGACGGGTTTCGTCTGGCCTAATTCTACCCCCCCCCCAATAAATAAATATGCATGTCTAGTGGCTAGTGATGATGGGAACTGTAGCCCAGCCTTAGCTGGAGGCCCAAGACTGTTATAGATATTGCTCATACCTTTGGGGTTAAAAAAAATAACCCCAGTTGGAAAACAGGCATCTTCCCATGTGCCAGGGTTAAGTGCAGTGGTTGAACAGTGTTTAATAAATTAGTTCAAAAATCTTGGGTGATTTCTAGTTCATTGGACCATCTTCTGTCAGGTCACAACCTGAGGCCCATGGCATTTTTTCTTTTTTCTTTTTTTTTTTAAAAAAAATATTTATTGAGCTTTTTTGAGATTTTACAGGCATACATCATTAAGGTTAAACTTTCTTGAGCTCCTCCACTCTCACTCAGAGGAGCCCATTTACAACAATCCATTCACCCCCTCTCACAGAGGATTACATATCATATTTTGTTTGACCTTGTATCATTTCTTAATCTTGCCCTTTCTTGTCCCATTTCCCTGGGTCAAGCCATTAGCATCTTACATTGTCATTTTGGACTTCCCCAGCTCCCTTACATTGGTTACATCGTTAATTCTTGTTTCTCAGGTTCTTTCATCAGCATTAAATCATACTCCCATATCTAATAGCTTCAAATCTTAATATATAATCTTTATCATCTTAACTTTTCTCTATTTCTATTTTAGGCCTTGGCCAATTTAACCTTTTGTTCCCAATCTACTCTTTTTCTTCTTCTCCCCCTCCCCTTCCCCAAAAAGAAAACTCAGCTTTACATTCTTCACGTTCTACACAGCTTCACATATCCCATGGCATTTTTTCAGAAATCCAACCCTTTGCTTACAGATCACAATTGTTGGGGGAAATAAACAATTCAAATTCCACTCTGTGCATGCCAATGTTTTATTGGTATATTTTATACTTAAGCACAGCGGCATGTAAACTTCTGAATACTTTTGGGGAGAGATTGCCAAGGGTCAGGGTTTCCCAAACTTGGGTCTCCAGCTGTTTTTTTGGACTACAATTTCCACCATCCTTGACTACTGGTTCTGCTAGCTAGAGATGATGGGAGTTACAGTCCAAAAACAGCTGGAGAGAGACCCAAGTTTGGGAAGCACTATTTTAGATGAACTGTGAACTTTGTTTTGTAAAGGGTCAAACCTGAACTGGAACGAATTCCTTTTTAAAGCAAACTCCAATTGGTGCAGCTTCAATGACAGGACAGAAAATGCAGGAAAACAAATCGAGAGTTCTATAATTGGGTGGGAGCTGGGAGGCTAGAATAAAGCTTACGAAACTGGCAGTAAGAGAACATACACACACAAATCTGTGCTGCTCTTTCAAAAAAATTTTTTTTATTTGTGGATGGTGTGTTAAACCATAAGTACAGTTCTGCACAGGCTGTGAATGTAGGCGCACCAAAAAGAGAATATGAGGAAAGACACAACTCAAGTCTCCTAAGGAACTCAGTTTTTAAAAATGCAAATTTCTAGTCCTTGTGGATTCAGAGGTGCTCGAAAGACAATGTGGGTGATGCTTGCTAAAATCACAGAACGCAGTAAGGGTCCATCAGAGATCACAGGGCTGGAAGCTACCTGCAGGGTCCTGCATATCTCCTTCCTTCTCCCCATAATTTACCATATCTTTTTGCAAAATAGAAATAAACTGCAGACTAGGTTATGCCAAGCAAGGTGATAATTTATTCAGGTAGCAAAACTCCCCCCCCCCAAAGTTCTAGAAGAATTTTGAGTACCTGAAAGTGAATTTCTCCCCCCCCCCCGCAAATATTTATTTCTCCATGGATTATACATAGCTTCAGAAATACAGTATGGAATAATTGAACATGGACCACACTTGGAAGTCTCTCCCTCCTGAACCACCAACACAGTGCTCTCATGACTGGGAAAGGAATACTCCAATCTGACATGAGCTTTCAGGGGTCTCTACCCACACCTGTTAAAAAAATGGTAAAAAAAAAAATCTAGAATAAAGGTGGCAGTCATAACTAATGTGTGGGAGAACGTTTTTCTAAGATAGGGCTGCTATACATCCTGATTTTCCTGGACATTACTGGGATTTCACATTCCAAAGGTGGAATTGATGTCCGGGGTGAATTTCTGAAAGATGGCGCTTTGTCCTGAATCTGGGGGTTGTCTTAAAAAAGCTCAGCTTGGCTATTGGCCATGGCAGCCAAATGGAGACTCCATCTCTAGGGCCAGTCTACCTCTGGGTATCAGTTGCATGGGAGGGATGTGTCCTTTATGCTCTGCTATTACCCACCCAGAGCACACTGGCTGGATGTTTGGAGGAATTATGGAAGCTGGACCAGATGGGCTCCTTGGCCTGATCCAGCTGTTCTTACATTCTCAGAACACATTTTAATAACTCGAGGACATCCAGCAAAGCAGGATGTTGGAAGATTCAGGGCAAGCACAGAGTTTAACTATGGAACTCGCTCCTGCAGGATGCAATGGCTTTAAAGTATTTAAATCAAATTCATGGGGCATAAAGCTGGCTAAGTTCTACCTCCACTGCCGGAGGTAGTTTACCTCTGGATAACAGCTGCTGGGAATCACAAGTGGGCAAAGTGCTATTACATGCAGGTCCTGCTTTTGGGGATCCATTTGGGGCATCTGTTTGGCCACTAGGAAAGCAGGATGCTGGCTGGGCCTCCTATCCGATCCAGGCTCATCCTTGTTGGAGGAAGAGCTCTACAACCAGCAGGGATTGTGTGGCTGCTGTATTCATACTGCCTGACCACCCTGAACAAACGTATCAGCACCAGTAAGTCGATACTGAGACACTTGTGGATCAAAATTTTTATATATTTCCAACCCCAAGGTATTAAAATTTCGACCCACAACAGTCTCAGCATCTATTTACTTTCACACACCCTACCATTCTGCAATAGTCCAAAATCCACACCTTTTTAGCTTATATGTTTATGGCTGATTTGGGGTAAAGGTAAAGGACCTCTGGTTAAGTCCAGTCAAATTTGACTTTGGGTGCAGCACTCATTTCCGCTTTCAGGCCAAGAGAGCCGGCGTTTGTCCGCAGACTGCTTTCCGGGTCATGGCCAGCATGACTAAACAGCTTCTGGCACAGCAGGACACCGTGACGAGTGCCAGAGCGCACGGAAACGCCGTTTACCTTCCCGTCACAGTGGTACCTATTTATCTACTCACGCTTGTGTGCTTTCAAACTGCTAGGTTGGCAGGAGCTGGGGCAGAGTAACGGGAGCTCACCCCATCACGGGGATTCAAACTACCAATCTCAGTGGTTTAGACCACAGTGCCACCCACTGATTTGGGGATAGTTTTATCAGTCCTAGGGACCCGGGTGGCGCTGTGGCTTGCCAATCAGAAGGTCGGCGGTTCGAATCCCCGCAACGGGGTGAGCTCCCGTTGTTCAGTCCCTGCTCCTGCCAACCTAGCAGTTTGAAAGCACGTCAAGTACAAGTAGATAAATAGGAACCACTCCGGCAGGAAGGTAAACGGCGTTTTCGTACGCTGCTCTGGTTCACCAGAAGCAGCTTAGTCATGCTGGCCACATGACCCAGAAGCTGTACGCTGGCTCCCTCGGCTAATAAAGCGAGATGAGCGCCGCAACCCCAGAGTCATCCGCGACTGGACCTAATGGTCAGGGGTCCCTTTACCTTTATCAGTCCTGCTAGCCAGCTTCCCATTGAGGCATCTGGCTGGCCATTGTGAGAACAGGATGCTGGACTAGATGGGCCACTGGCTTGATCCAGCAGGCTCTTCTTATGTTCTGTGTGTAAACAGGTGTTAATCAAACTTGAAATAGTCCATCAGCTTCTTTTGCCCATGGGTTCTGCTAAATAGTATTTCTTAAAACAGTGGGCCAGGAATCTCAATCCAGTCTCAGGTGACGCTCAGCGCCATCACCTGCCCAGTGCTTTCTCCTCACTCGCCTGCTTGGTTCCCGAACTGTTGGATCAATGTCAGCACCATAATTTTATTGCACACCGGGTCAAGTTTCCTGGGAGACAGAAATTTAGAGCAGGAAGAAATGAAGATCTCCTTCCTCTGGAGGGAAACGGCCAGAGGAAATATTGAGGGAAATCAGATATTCAAAGGTTACTGGTAATATTTCAAATAACAATAATAATAATAATAATAATTTGCCCTCCCCCTAAGAAATCCCCACACACCTGAGAATAGCAATGAAAGGAAAGAAGGAAGAAAGCTGTTATAGGAGGAATTAAAGAAACTGGCAGCTTAGGGTGGGCATAGGCAGTGATGGCTAACCTTGACACTCCAGATGTTTTAGGACTACAACTCCCATCATCCCTGACCACTGATCCTGTTAGCTAGGGATGATGGGAGTTGTAGTTCCAAAACATCTGGGGTGTCAAGGTTAGCCATCACTGGCATAGGGAATGGTGGAAGGAGGAAAGAAGAAGAAAAAGCAGGAGATGAACAAAAGTACTTGTGAGAGGTGCATGGAGAGAAAGGAAACATAACATAATTTGACTTATCCACTTAGAGCAAAATTCTGCCAAAAATGAAGCTGTCATGATACTTCCATGATACTGCTCACAGCTTGAGGAAAGCTGAACTGTGGAACTCTGTGTTACGAGGAAATTGCTAAGGCAAAGAATTTAGAAACTGTGAGATCAGGGAGCAGTGATTTTCAGCTGATTGTGCTAAACTTCATCTCAGATCTGCCACCGTTTTGCGAGTGGCTCTGCCCTCGTACCTTATGACTGGTGGGTCTCACGTTTGTTGCTGGTGGGTCTAAGTAAATTTCAGCCCTTTTAAGTGTTTGCTGGAGGTGGACAGTTTTGAGACCATCCCTGCTCTGGTGAGAAACTAGCTCAGCCTGGCTAAAAAAAATCTGCCCCCCTAATCTTGTTTCTGCACCATTTTTGCTTTCCTGTGTGCGATGATCCGTCAGCCACCATGGAAGCTTTTCCTGCAATCTGTCCCTTTGTACAGTTTCTCTCTGCTGTGGAGCCATAAACGTGGTTGAAGCTTTTACCCTGCACTCTCGATCGCTGATACGGCTCCTCTCCTTGATTTGGATTCTCAGATGAGTAAGAAGGTAGAGGATGCAAACCTTTACAAGGTTTCTCGCGCCGCGTGGATTTTCTTGTGCCTGAAAAGGTGCGAGGGGTCGCTGAAGTTCCGCCCGCATTCGGGACACACGAACGGCCTCTCCCCCGTGTGGATTCTCCGGTGGTTCACAAGCTGCGAGAGCTGGCGGAAGCACTTCCCGCAATCCAAACACGTGTACGGTTTCTCCCCTGTGTGGATTCTCTGGTGTTTCACAAGCGGCGAGCGCTCTCGGAAGCACTTCCCGCACTCGGAGCATTTGTACGGCTTCTCCCCCGTGTGGATTCTCTGGTGACTAATAAGGGCCGACCTCCTCCGGAAGCATTTCCCGCATTCCGAGCACCGACACGGCCTGTCGCTTGTGTGGGTCCTTTCGTGCACCAGCAGCTCGTTCCCTGTGCAGAAGCTCTTCCCACAGGCCAGGCATTTGTACGGCCTGTCTCGTGTGTGGGTCCTCTTGTGCCTGATGAGGTGCGAGGGGTCTCCGAAGCTTTTCCCGCAGTCGGGGCAGCTAAAGGGCTTCTCCCCCGTGTGGGTTCTCTCGTGGTTCATGAGCTGCGAGTGCTGGCGGAAGTCCTTCCCGCAAATGGAGCATTTGAAAGGTTTCTCTCCCGTGTGGATTCTCTGATGTTTAATGAGGACTGATCTGCTGCTAAAGCTCTGGCCACATTCTGGGCATTTATATGGCTTCTCTCCCCTGTGGATTCTCTCATGGGCAAGGAGACCTGAATTGTGGTTGAAGCTTTTACCACACTCTGAGCACTGATACGGTTTCTCTCCTGTGTGGATTCTCATGTGAGTAGTAAGATAGGCACTGGTGCTAAAGCTCTTCCCGCAAACAGAGCACTCACAAGGTTTCTCTCCAGTATGGGTTCTTTTGTGTCTGTTGAGGTGAGACGGGTCGCTGAAGGCCCTCCCACAATCTGAGCATGCATATGGCCTCTCCCCTGTGTGGATTCTCTGGTGGCTCCCGAGCTGAGAGTGCTGCCGGAAGCATTTCCCGCACTCCGCGCACTTGTAGGGCTTCTCTCCCGTGTGGATTCTCTGGTGTTTCACAAGTTGCGACTGCTGCCGGAAGCACTTCCCGCACTCGGAGCATTTGTAGGGCTTCTCGCCCGTGTGGATTCCCTGGTGGTTCACGAGCTGGGAATGCTGTCGGAAGCATTTCCCGCACTCCACGCACTTGTAGGGCTTCTCTCCTGTGTGGATTCTCTGATGTTTCACGAGCTGCGAGTTGTATTGGAAGCACTTCTCGCACTCGGAGCATTTGTGTGGCTTCTCCCCTGTGTGCATCCTCTGGTGGCTAATGAGGACCGACATCCTGGTGAAGCTTTGCCCACAGGCAGTGCACTGGCACGGTTTTTCGCTCGTGTGGATTCTCTCATGCATGAGAAGCTCGTTCCCTGTGCAGAAACTCTTTCCACACACCAAGCACTTGTACGGCCTCTCTCTCATGTGGGTCCTCTTGTGCCTGATGAGGTGCGAGGGGTCACCAAAGCTTTTCCCGCAGCTGGGACAGCTGTACGGTTTCTCTCCGGTGTGGATTCTCTCGTGGTTAACAAGGTGAGAGTGTTGGCGGAAGCCCTTCCCACAAACGGAGCATTTGAAAGGCTTCTCTCCCGTGTGGATCCTCTGATGTTTAATGAGGACCGATCTACTGTTAAACTTTTGGCCACAATCTGGGCATTTGAACAGAGCCCTGTTGTCTTGGATTATTCCATGTGCCAGAAGATCAGGCGTCTCCCTCAAGACTTTTACACACTCCGGGGGTCCTTTTTCGTGCTGATCCTCAGGGAGACCCTGCTGGAATATTCTGTCCTCCAGTTCCTCGTACCTGCCCTGGTGATCAATCAAGTTGTCCTCCTCTTCTGCTAGGCAGTTTCCCTGCTGGCTCTCAGAGGCTTCATCTCCCAGATTGGGGCTCCAAGATAAATTCTGTTCCACTCCTCTCAGCAGCATCGCATGTGGTTCCACTTCTGCAGGATTTCCAGCCTGATGTGGCTCATTCCCACACATCCACTCATCACCTGCCGGAATAAGAACAGAATTCCAATGTGCGTCTTTTTTTGGAGAGAGATGGAGGGGCAGAGAAAGGAAGGAAGGAAGGAAGGAAGGAAGGAAGGAAGGAAGGAAGGAAGGAAGGAAGGAAGGAAGGAAGGCAGAAGGCAGGAAGCAAGGAAGCAAGCTCTGGCTACATCAGGCATCCCCAAACTTGGCCCTCCAGATGTTTTGGGACTACAATTCCCATCATCCCTGACACTGGTCCTGTTAGCTAGGGATGATGGGAGTTGTAGTCCCAAAACATCTGTAGGGTCGAGTTTGGGGGTGCCTGGGCTACACACTAGGAGCAGCTGCACGGAAACAGCCACGGTGCCACATGCCTGAATTACATCCCAGTTGGACTACTGTAAGCTGCTCTACGTGGGGCTGCCTTTGAAAAGTGCTTGGAAGCCCCACCTGAAACATCATATACGAACTTGCCTGGGTGCTGAGATCCTCAGGTGAGGTCATTCTCTCTGTCAGAAGCACAGAGCCTTTTCTGTGGCAGCCCCCATACTGTGGAATTCCCTCTCAGGAGATGTTTAAACTGCCTTCCTTTTTGTTATCCTAAGGCAGTGATGGCTAACCTTGACACTCCAGATGTTTTGGGACTACAACTCCCATCATCCCTGACCACTGATCCTGTTAGCTAGGGATGATGGGAGTTGTAGTTCCAAAACATCTGGGGTGTCAAGGTTAGCCATCACTGTCCTAAGGCCTTCCCATTAACCCAGGCTTTTGAAAACCAAGGTGCAGGCGATGCAGACCACTAGGCCACTGTCAGGGCAAACTGCATCTTAAGGCTGGCTTTAAATGTGTTTCAATGTACTTTTAACTATTGTTTTCGGTCAGGATAGTTTTACTCCTTTGTATCTGACACAGTCAAACCTCGGGTTGTTGAACATAATCCAAATAATTAAATAATCTCTGCCTTTAAAAACAAACCAACCAGGGTATGTGTGACTCTAAATTCATGGAGATTATGACCAGTAATCATGGTGAATAACAGCAGAATGTCTATAGTTCCCCATCGCTAAAGCACAGTTTCCCAAAGTGGTCGATACTGATCCTTTGGGGTCAAATTGAAAGGTCCCAGGACAGAATGAGAGGGCAAATTAAGCAAAGAGGATTCTTGCCTGAGAAGGTGGCAGCTCCATCATTGGCCTCTTGCTTGATATCCTGGAAGAGCAATCCCTGCCAAGCGTCTTGAAGAGAGTCCTCTGTCTCGAGGAGATTCATTTTTTTTTTCTTGCTTCTGCAAACTCAGAACCTAGCAACAGAGCAGCAGAGATCTTGTTCGGTAAAGAGGTGCAGAAAAGGAAAGAGGAGCATTGATCATAAAACCACTCTGGGAATTATAGCCCTGTGAGGAAAATAGTGGGGGGGGGGGGTTTGTCTCCTAACAACTCTGAGGATGCTTAACAAACTACAGTTCCCAGAATCCTTTGGGGGGAAACTTTGACAGTTGAAAGACCCTCTTGCCCTGATGGGAGAGGAGATTGGACACTACATTAAAAAAAAGCAATTGGTAATTTCCCTTCTTTTGAATCTGTTTTCCGCATAGTTCTGTCTACACACCTCTGTTTTTTGCCTTTATAAGTAAAGGAAATCCCTTCAGGGAATTCCCATCTGAAGCGGATATTTTTCTTTTTAAGGGCCTCTGTCAAAAAACTATAATGCTCTCTCTTCTTCAAGATCTCTTTTAAAATTATAATCCTCTCATTATCTATTTCAAGACTTTTTTCATAATATGTCTGGAAACGGGGTTGAGCCAGAACCACTCCATGTAGTGGTTCCACTTGTTCCCTCCAAAAATCAATGCGTTGCCTGAAAATATTACCCTCTTTCTGCAGGGTATAATCATAAATCAATATTCTTCATGCGGAATGCTTTTGCCAAATGGAAACAAAGAATAATATCAACATTCAGAGACAATGAATGTTTCCAAATCTTAAGAAGAGATCGTTGTTGTTGCTGAATTATTATTATCTGTATTCCCGCCCCACCCCCCACAAAAAAGCTTCAATTTCAGTTGAGAAAATTGATGACTTTGCTGTTTCCTCCCTGCACTGTAAAGATTTTGCTGTGGTTTGAGCCAGTAACGTCAGCTGGGAAACCTCTATTGGCCGTACGGATGTGACTGAATCCCCCAAATACCCCCAAACTCAAAAATAGCGACAGTCTGGAAGCGATCCCAAGACTTCTCAAACGATCCTCATAGCAAGGCATCGATTTGGACACTACAACCAAAATATCGGAAAATAGAGGCCAACTTTTCAGCTTTCTGCTGTCAAGAGACTGGCTGTTAAGCAAACAAGAAGGTGCGCGTTATTAAATATAGTATTTAGTAACAGCTTTAAGAGGGAGTGTTGGAGGAGATTGCAGATTTCCATCTGGGGCTGTGGAGACAAGTCAATTTTAGTTATCTATTTTTTAAATATATATTTTTAAACAAACGAGGGGTCAGCCATTGTGTGCTCTTTTCTCCCAGCAGCCCTCGGTGTAACCTGAAACTTGCAGAGCAAACTACTACGCCCTTACCCAACTGAGCTTGCAGTCTCCTCCCCATAGAAGACTGGGATTAAAAGGCATTAAATGCGGGCTTTGTGGCCGCAACATCGCCAGGCCCTTTCCCCCACCCCTCTCCTCTCTCCCCTGCCCCTTGTTCTGCTTAGCTTCCAGCCTGACGAAGAGCTCTGCTGAACCCGAAAGCGGGCGCTTTTCACACTCACCGACATCACCTCCCACCAGCTGCCCTGCTCTCTCGGGTCCTCCAGCCAAGGTTGAGCGAAGCCGGAAGAGGCTCTGGCGGCCTCTCTAGGAACGAAGACTCGCTCTCCTTAACCCTGTTTACGGGAGGAGGAGGCGGCGGTGGGGTGGGAGAAGCATTTTCAGAGTCTTGTGACAGCTGAAAGGCTGCCAACGTAAGATGCCACGATGCAGCCTTCCCCAAGCTGGTGCCCTCCCATCAGGAATCCCCTCCCAGGAACCAGCCATAAAACAGCTCAGCCGCTTAGAGCATGGTGCTAATAATGCCAAGGTTGCAAGGGGACAGCTGCATATTCCTGCACATAGCTGTCAACTTTCCCCCTTTTTTAAGGGAAATTCCCTTATTCCAAATAGGATTCCTCGCAAGAAAAGGGAAAGGTTGACAGCTACGTTCCTGCATTGCAGGGGGTTGGACTAGATGATGCCCAGGGGTCCCTTCCAACTCTTGTATTTTATTGTTCAGTCGTTCAGTCGTGTCCGACTCTTCGTGACCCCATGGACCAGAGCACGCCAGGCACGCCTATCCTTCACTGCCTCTCGCAGTTTGGCCAAACTCATGTTAGTAGCTTCGAGAACACTGTCCAACCATCTCATCCTCTGTCGTCCCCTTCTCCTTGTGCCCTCAACCTTTCCCAACATCAGGGTCTTTTCTAGGGAGTCTTCTCTTCTCATGAGGTGGCCAAAGTACTGGAGCCTTAACTTCAGGATCTGTCATTCTAGTGAGCACTCAGGGCTGATTTCTTTAAGAATGGATAGGTTTGATCTTCTTGCAGTCCATGGGACTCTCAAGAGTCTCCTCCAGCACCATAATTCAAAAGCATCAATTCTTCAGCGATCAGCCTTCTTTATGGTCCAGCTCTCACTTCCGTACATTACTACTGGGAAAACCATAGCTTTAACTATACGGACCTTTGTTGGCAAGGTGATGTCTTTGCTTTTTAAGATGCTGTCTAGGTTTGTCACTGCTTTTCTCCCAAGAAGCAGGCGTCTTCTAATTTCGTGGCTGCTGTCACCATCTGCAGTGATCATGGAACCCAAGAAAGTGAAATCTCTCACTGCCTCCATTTCTTCCCCTTCTATTTGCCAGGAGTTGATGGGACCAGTGACCATGATCTTAGTTTTTTGGATGTTGAGCTTCAGACCATATTTTGCGCTCTCCTCTTTCACCCTCATTAAAAGGTTCTTTAATTCCTCCTCACTTTCTGCCATCAAGGTTGTATCATCAGCATATCTGAGGTTGCTGATATTTCTTCCAACTCTACGATTCTATTATTCCAAGCTGCTTTACCCTACTGCCTGCCTGCCTTTCTCTCTCTCTGCAAATGACTGAATTTGCTCCAAGGCTGCCCAGGGTTGAACAAAGTGACTCTCACCTCTCACTCTTTGTATTTAACCCTTTAGGAAAACGGGGAAGGAAAAGCAATTCCACCAGAATAGTCATTGCTTTTGTTTCCGTGCCTTCAATGGCCCCACGGCAGGCAGAAATCCAAAAGGTGCAGCTCTGCCCCATGGCAATAAATTCCCAGACTCAGCTCTGGGTTTCCAAGGGCAGCGAAGTCAGGGACTGCGCTGCGACCAGCAGCTTCGTAGAATCACGGAGCCGGAAGGGATCCAAGGGTCATCTAGTCCAACCCACTGCAATGCAGGAATGGGCTGCTTTATGCTTGCTGCTTTATGACCCTTGGGCTTTGGTACATAATGCAGCGGTCTGCATCTGTTCATCCCTCAGCAGCCTGTGTGAAGGCCTGGGGAGGGGGCAGGGGAGAAACAGCTTCGTTCCTTTGCCCTTCGTGGAAAAGCCACTCTGTACATGCTCAGGGGCACCCAAGCCTTGTTGCAAGGAATGTAAGGCTATTCCCAACAGAATATTTAAAATGCGCTAAAACATTAAAAACTTCCCAAAACAGGGCTGCCTTCAGATGTCTTTTAAGTCAGACAGTTGTTTATTTCCTTGACATCTGATGGGAGGATGTTCAACAGGGCAGGCGCCACTACCGAGAAGGCTCTCTGCCTGGTTCCCTGTAACCTCACTTCTCGCAGCGAGGGAACTGCCAGAAGGCCCTCGGCGCTGGACCTCAGTGTCCGGGCTTAACGATAGGACATCCCTGTCATACAGTGGCAGGGGGAAGCCATCACCCTCAATGTTATTGGACTCCAGTTCCCTGCCCCTTTACTATCGGCCATGTTGGTGAAGGCTGCCAGGAACTGGAGTCTAGCAGCCTCTGGAGGACCAGAAGTTCCACCTCCCTGTTGCCTTATGTGGTGGGGAGGGCAGCCTTCAGCTTGGGGCAAAACTAGGCCTGCCAGGTGTCTTAATTCTACTCATGAAGTCATTTCCCAGGAGGGTCAAGCCCTCCTGCCCCACCTCTGATGTCATGTGATGTCCGTTGTGCCGTGAGCAAAGTCGTGTTTGCAAAGGAGCAACTGGGAGCCTTAAGACACCTGGCAGGCCTTAGTTGTTCCTTTGCCAAAAGTAGGGCTTGCCCTCAGTACTGAAAGCAAGCCCTACTTAGGTAAAAAAAAAAATACCCTTGCAGTCGCAGCTTGAATTGAAACTGAGGCACAGGGGAATCCAGAGCACATTTAGAGCTTATTCCTCTTGAAGGTGAATCTTTTGACATCGTATGATGCCCAGGGATTGACAGGAGGGGAGCCCAGTCCCGCCTGTCAAAAATGATCCCCCGAGGGTGGTGCTGATGGGAGTTTAACACCATTGGGGAAAGGCAATCCTAGGCTTTTAAACGGCTGGAGGGTATTCAAGGTTTTTTAGGGACTTTAAATTGGTTTCGTTATGAAGGTTTTATTGGGTGATTTTCTATTGTTTCTGAACTTTTGCATTAAATACACACATGCATGCTATATTTTTCTGGTTTTGTACTGAAGGTTGTTGACTGCTTTGTCATTTTAACACCGCGCAGAAGCCTCTTTGGGCGGGGAGGTACATTGTCTTTCATATGTCAACCAGGAAGGAAGCCCGCTTGATCTTTATGAATTACAGCAGTACCTCGGGTTACAGACGCTTCAGGTTACAGACTCTGCTAACCCAGAAATATTACCTCGGGTTAAGAACTTTGCTTCAGGATGAGAACAGAAATCGGGCAGTGGCGGCGCAGCGGCAGCGGGAGGCCCCATTAGCTAAAGTGGTACCTCAGGTTAAGAAGTTTCAGGTTAAGAACGGACCTCCAGAACGAATAAAGTTCTTAACCAGAGGTACCACTGTACTTCTTTCAGCACTTCTTTTAACCTATTTGCTGAAATGTTAGCAAAAAGTTTATAATCATTACAGTATTGAATAACGAAATTGGCCTATAATTTTTCACCATAAATGGATCAGCACTTTGTTTTGGAATTACTGTAATACAGTGTTTCCCCAAAAATAAGACACTGTTTTATATTTTCCCCCCTCAAAAAAACACAGTATGTCTTATTTTCGGGGGATGTCTTATTTTAACCGCTCCGCGTTGGTACGCTGCATAGCCACACCTATCCAGGCCGTCTTAAGGGAGAGGCACCGCATCACTAGGTCTTATTTTCGGGGTATGGCTTATATTTCGCAAATGCATAGAAATCCTGCTACGGCTTATTTTATGGCTACGTCTTATTTTAGGGAAAACAGGGTATATGCTTCTTTCTAAGAGATTGGTAATGTTCCTTTATTTAATATGTTATCCATACCATTCTTCAACAGCTGATCTTTTTTGGGGGGAGGGGTAATTTTTTGCTGTAAGTCCATCCAGTCCTGGTGATTTATCTAACTTTGATTGACTACTGCTAATTGTATTTCCATCATGGTAATTGGGGCATTCAAACTGATCTTTTTTCCCTTTCGGAATCTTTGGTAATTTGTTCTGCCTTAGATACTCTTCAATTTTTCCTAGATCTTCTTTTCCTGCTCAATATAAATCCTTATAAAATCTCTTCTCAGTTTGTTGATTGCATTTTGACCTTGTTTCGTTTTCAGTTGCCATGCCAAAAGCTTCCCTGGTTTATTTGCAAATTCAATTTTTTAAAAATTTTTTTATCTTCCATCCTATTTCTTGGTTTATTAACATTGAAAATTGGATCTGCAGCATCTTAATATTTTGCTTTATCTTTTTTTAATCATCTTTATTAATTTTCCAATAAAAACAGCCAACTAACATATAACCCAATCACAATCCAATTAAAAACAATAAGCTAAAATAAAAAACCAAATTACAGTCCAAATTATTATTATTTTTTCCGGGCTCCCCACAGTCTGGACCTCTGAAGCATATCTCCAATCTTCATTCCTGCTTTCTTCTGTTATTCTCATATTTTCCACATTCCGATCTTAATGCTTTAAAATTCTCCATCCCTGGTTATTCGATTCTCAATCATGTCAGAAATCATAAATCCTTTAATCAATCAAGTACAGCTTTATTTGTATGTATATATTTTTTCCACTGTCTATTTGTCAGCGCAGCTTTTCCTGACTTCATTCCAATCTTCCAATCCGGGCTGGTGTCCAAATTTATCCTTTGAAGTTTAATGACGCAGCAACTTTTACTGTTAATTTACTGGGTATCCAAATAGAGTAAATTCTTCTGACAGATTGATTTGGTTCGGAGAAGAAAGTATACCATCTGTCTAATGGATGCTTAAGTCCCCAAATGTCAATTAAATTTATATTTTCTACATGAGTCAGTTTTCTCATGTGTATTAACTTTTGATGGGTTCTGAGGAAAGAGCTCTGACGGAAGCTCTTTCCACACTCCAAGCAATGATAGGGTTTCTCCCCTGTATGAATTCTTTGATGGGAAGTGAGACTGGAACTTTGACTGAAGCTCTTTCCACATTCGAAGCACTGATAGGGTTTCTCCCCTGTATGAATTCTTTGATGGGAAGTGAGATGGTGGCCGTGACTGAAGCTCTTCCCACATTCTCTGCACTGATACAATTTATCTCCACTGTGAGTTCTTTCATGTAAAGTGAGGCTATCATTATGAATTGTGAAAGTTTGTGGGTCATAAATTCGGTGACCCATGAAGTGCTGCTGCCCAGAGCCGTAAATTTCCTGATTAACGATCCAGTCCGACTTTAATGGCCGCCCGGCATGCTTCTCCCTCAAGCTGCGCATTGGAATCTTGCCGGACGTAGCAGAGTTTAGCACAGCGACTGGATGGCATCTGGTCTGTGTCTAGAACGGCGTCTCAAATAAATCAGCTCAACACCGGTGCTTCTAAACCAACAGAAACTTTTATTTCAGTAGCAAACATAAACAGAACATCCGAGAGACGCGAGCTGCATGGCTGAGACTCTCTGCTTCTCAAAAGTGAAACCAAGAAACTGAGAACAAAAGAAAATGCCCAACACTGTGGGCAAGGCACCCAGCATCAGAACACCTACTGGTGAACAGTTAACTCTGTGTTGACCAGAAGCCTAACACAAATGAAGCTATTTATTTTATGGGAGGTGGAATGGGAGCTCTGACGGATGTTCTCTCCACTCTCTGAATATTTATATGACTTCTCCACTCTGTTGAGTCTGTTGTGGTCCCCCTTCTTCTTTCCTTCTAATTCATCACCATCTGCAACGAAGAGAGAAGCTAATTAGAGCCTCATGAAGAAATGGGATTATTGAGCAAAGTTAATGAATGCTTGTGATAGAGGAAGAACTGAAGAGAGTTAGATGTGAGGCCTTCCTATAGTTCTCACTGCCTTTGTTGGCTGGTATTAACTGACATACAGTATTGCTTGGCTTTTATCTGGGATAGATATTGTTTGGCTCAATCATGGAATCCACTCCATCTCCGAGGTCAGTCACCTCTGGTCAACCAAATGCAGACAGAAGCAAAAAGAAAAACAACAAACCTGACAGAAGTTATTTCAACTTTCCTAAAAACTGTGAAGCCGACATTTACGAAGGCCTGGGTGGTTCAGACAAGCCTGGTCATTGTTTAAAAAGGCATGACTAGATGAAGAATATTCAAGGAGGAAACAGTTGATATCCCTCCATTCAGGGTTCATGGTGGTGATGTTAGAATCCCAGATGCTGTTGGCCTCCCTCGAAATAGTGGCGGTTCATCATATATAGAGGTATGTCTGGAATTTCAAAACTGATCTTATGATCCAACAGGGAGTTTTACCAAGAGGGTCCATGATCCTCCTTCTTGACTTCCTTATGCAGAGCTCTCTGGTCAGGATCCAGCAATGTCCACACCTCGTCTGTGAATCAAACAGCAACATATTCACCTGCACATACGCCATCAGCAGTTGCCTCAATCTGGTTGGTCTAAATTTAAATTTATACGTAAATCACTTTCTTCACTTTGAACCCCCCTCCCATGTTCACGAGTTGACCAACTCTGTATTGTTTCATTACTAACAGAAGAGGAAAAATGACTATGACACACTTACAGGTGATACTCAAAAAATTAGAATATCGTGGAAAAGTTCATTTATTTCAGGAATTCAACTTAAAAGGTGAAACTAACATATGAGATAGACTCATGACATGCAAAGCAAGAGATGTCAAGCCTTTATTTGTCATAATTGTGATGACTGTGGCATACAGCTGATGGAAACCCCAAATTCACAATCTCAGAAAATTAGAATATTAAATGAAATCAACAAAACAAGGATTACAAATAGAACAATATTGGACCTCTGAAAAGTAGAAGCATGCATATGTACTCAGTACTTGGTTTGGGCCCCTTTTGCATCAATTACTGCCTCAATGCGGCGTGGCATGGATGCTATCAGGCTGTGGCACTGCTGAGGTGTTATGGAAGACCAGGATGCTTCAATAGCGGCCTTCAGCTCTTCAGCATTGCTCGGTCTCATGTCTCTCATCTTTCTCTTGACAATGCCCCATAGATTCTCTATGGGGTTCAGGTCAGGCGAGTTTGCTGGCCAATCAAGCACAGTAATCCCATGGGCATTGAACCAGGTTTTGGTACTTTTGGCAGTGTGGGCGGGTGCCAAGTCCTGCTGGAAAATGAAGTCAGCATCCCCATAAAGCTCATCTGTGGAAGGAAGCATGAAATGCTCCAAAATCTCCTGGTAGACGGCTGCGTTGACACTGGACTTAATAAAGCACAGTGGACCAACACCAGCAGATGACATGGCTCCCCAAATCAACACAGACTGTGGAAACTTCACACTGGACTTCAAGCATCTGGCATTGTGTGCCTCCCCATTCTTCCTCCAGACTCTGGGTCCTTGATTTCCAAATGAGATGCAAAAGTTGCTCTCATCAGAAAAGAGGACTTGAGACCACTGAGCAACAGACCAGTTCTTTTTTTCTGTAGCACAGATAAGACGCTTCTGACGTTTCTTGTTCAGGAGCGGCTTGACAAGAGGAATACGACATCTAAAGCCCATCTCCAGGATCCGTCTGTGTGTGGTGGCTCTGGATGCACTAACTCCAGCCTCAGTCCACTCCTTGTGAAAGTCCCCAACACGTTTGAATGGTCCTTTCCCGACAATCCTCTCCAGGCTGCGGTCATCCCTGCTGCTTGTGCACCTTTTTCTTCCACATTTCCCCCTTCCGCATAACATTCCATTAATGTGCTTTGATACAGCACTGTGGGAACATCTAACTTCTTCTGCAATTACCTTTTGAGGCTTTCCCTCCTTATGGAGGGTCTCAATGATGGTTTTCTGCACAGTTGTCAGGTCAGCAGCCTTCCCCATGATTGTGATTCCTACTGAACCAGACTGGGATACCATTTAAAGGCTCAGGAACCCTTTGCAGGTGTTATGGATTGAGTAGCTACTGCACCTTTTCACAATATTCTAATTTTCTGAGATTGTGAATTTGGGGTTTTCAGCAGCTGTACGCCACAGTCATCACAATTATGACAAATAAAGGCTTGACATCTCTCGCTTTGCATGTCATGAGTCTATCTCATATGTTAGTTTCACCTTTTAAGTTGAATTCCTGAAATAAATGAACTTTTCCACGATATTCTAATTTTTTGAGTATCACCTGTAATCTAAACACAGCAGCCGCAAGAGCTCCTGACTAGGCATTCGGCTATGCAATGTTGAATGTTCTGTTTTCTCCAAAAAGAAAAGAAAAATGCAACACACGGAAGCCCCATCTGTGTTCAATCTGTAAAGCAGGAACAGGTTAATTTAGTTGTGGCTTCTAGTGCTGTACGATGGATCAGTAAGTTGTCTGACATTGGTAGGGCATCCAGATCACGGTTCTAGTTTTAGACATTTTGAGCTGCCAATACATTGTGGTTGGCAGGGAGCTGTGATGTATTCCTAGCTCAAATTGCCTGCAGATGACAAAGGCGCAGGCAGGCAGGTGGAGGAGCCCAAAAAGGTTCTCTCCTTCTCCATCTCAATTCGCCTGACTGCCTCCTCCCACCCCCAAGCTGAGAAAGCCCCAATACCTCTCCGGCTCCATCCATCCATCCATGTCCCCATCTCCACTCCCCTGGAACTCACCAGATCTCTCGGAGGTCTCTGGGAGGGAACGCTCAGAAGTTGTGGGGAGGGATGCAGAAGACAGCTTGACCAGGTCAACCGTACATCTTCCCCCTTCCATCCTCACTAGCTTTGCAGGATCTGTCTCTTTCATCCTTCCTGCAGAGTTGAGGAGCCAAAACAAGCTGCAGGGTCCTGGGAGAGGAAGAAGCAAAGGGAGCCTCAGAGGCCCTGCAGGGATTCTCCTGCCCCTGGAGAAGCACAAATGGGGCAGCCCCTCCCCAACAGAAGCCCCATTGCTAAACATCTCCAGTGGTTCCAATTTCACCTGTTTACTCCTCTCCCTACTTCTTAAGGCTGGCATGGTCTGCACAGTAGTGACCTAAGAGTAGATCCCCTTGAACTCAGTGGGGCTTATGGACAGAACTTGGTCCAAAAATCAGTCACCATCCTGTCCCCAAGCCTGAAAACTGCAACACCAGAGCGCGGGCAGAAAGAAGCAGAGTAACTATTACACGTAGGCGGCCTCATGCTAGGTGCTTTGTATGGAGAGCCCTGTTAACGCTCTGCCTCGTATTCAGGACATTTTGGAGGTGTTGCTGTATGTGGAAGCAGAGGAGCAGCTGATGCCACATTTCTGAATAATCTTGAGACTAATACGCCACTCCTCCATGTCACTCAAATATAGTATTTCACACTTACTCCATTGAAGTGCAAAGCAAAGCATTTACAGTTTCCTGGTCCCCGAGTCAAGTCAAATGCACCCCTTTGTCTTGCCTGGGCTTCATCCCACTAAGGTGAATGGGAGCAGCCGCCGGGACCATATAACACAGGTCCCGAAAGGCCTACATTGACTCCCAGTATGTTTTCGAGCACAACTCAAAGTGTTGGTGCTGACCTTTAAAGCCCTAAAAGGTATGGCCCTGTATACCTGAAGGAGCATCTCCACCCCCATCATTCAGCCCAGAAACTAAGGTCCAGCTCCGAGGGCCTTCTGGTGGTTCCCTCACTGCGAGAAGCGAAGTTACAGGGAAGCAGGCAGAGGGCCTTCTCGGTAGCGGCACCCGCCCTGTGGAACACCCTCCCATCAGATGTCAAGGAGATAAAGAACCACACAACTTTTAGGAGACATCTGAAGGCAGCCCTGTATCTGGAAGTTTTAAATGTTTGATCTTGTAGTATGGTTTTATTTGTGCTAGAAGCCGCCCTGAGTGGCTGGGGAAACCCAGTCAGATGAGTGGCACATTATTATTATTATTATTATTATTATTATTATTATTATTATTATTATAAAAGAGGCCTTCCCAGCCGACCCGGAGCTGGTGGTGGCGCACCGCCACGGTGGAAATGCGCCCAACAGGGGGCGAGGCCTGATGGGTGGCAGTCCTCTCCTGGAGCCCCCCCCCCCACAAGGGGGTCTTCACAGGGGCCACTGGTGGCTTCACCAGAGAGCGGGTGGAGTCTGTGGGCTTGCACAGTTTAGGGACAGGGGATGTTTAGCTGCTGATCCATCACAAAGTTGGAAACCAGATTTCACCCAGCCCTAGTGGTCTCAGGTTCCTTGGATGTTTATCTCTGTTATTCAATGCAACTTTCCCCTAAATCTGAAGGGGCCTCATTTGCATGCCCAGTTTTCCTTGACCCAAAGCCCCCTCCCCAAGAAGGCAGCATCTTGATCCAAAGGAAGAACAGAGCTGCAGACCTCCTGTGAACTCTCCCCCTCCCTGGCTTGGCAGACTGGACAAGGGAGGACCCTCTGCTCCCTGACTTTGAGGTCTCCCCCCACCAGGCATAATCTGAACAGGGACCCCCCATGCACCCCTGGGGCTTCCTTCTCCCCATTGCACCCTTAGGGGAAGATAGAGGAGACTTGGCAGAGAGGAATTGGAGGCAGGACCCTCTGCTCCCTGACTTGGGGGTCCCCCCCAATGCATGATCTGAACAGGGACCCCCATGCACCCTCCCTGCACCCCTGGGACCCCCTTCTCCCCATTGCACCCCCAGGGGGGAGAGGAGACTCACCGGATTCCAGGAGGGACACAGAGGAAGCTTTTGCTAAGGAGAGATAAGAAAGCAGCCTCTTCTCCACTTGGCAGGGGGTTGGACTGGATGGCCCTTGTGGTCTCTTCCAACTTTATGATTCTATGATTCCACTTGCAGGAAAGCATGGACTTCAGCTCCAGAAGACCTTGCTCTCCCTTGCCCTCCAATTCCTGTCCTCTCTAGGAACCCAACTCTGCTCCTTTTAACCCTTACAAAAGCCAAGGGCACCGAGCCTCCCCCTGCCCCCCTGAAGATTTCCTTCTTCTGCGCCTGCGCTCCTCCCTCCCTCTCCATCTGCCTCAAGGAGCTCAAATACTGTATAAGTCTTTGCCTGTGTCTTTGGCGGCTGGATGTGGGACCCCCAAAGGCCATCTAGTCATATCCCCTGCAGCAGGGCAGGAAGCTCTCCTGTTGCCAACGTTGCCCTGAGCTGGGATCTCACTGGTCGGCTCTGTCCCGATCCCAACGCCCTGCGGCTGTTTTGAGGACCCTGCTCTGCTCTGCCCTTGCTTTCCATTTTGGACGTACAGAATTGCCTTCAGATAACTCCATACCCTCCAAAATTTCTCCCATGAAAATCGGGACACCCCAAGGAAAAGTGGGATCAAATAAGAAACCGGGACGGCTTCTCTAAATCAGGGACGTCCCTAGAAAATAAGGACACTTGGAGGGTCTGTAGGATCACAGATCCGGGGCTTTGGTTCTTAGGAGCATAGGAAGCTGCCTTCTGCCGGTCCACCTCAGTATTGTCCACACTGACTGGCAGCAGCGCGCCAGAGTTTCATGCTTATGCGCAGGAGATAGGCGGCGCTGCTCTGAGCTGCGGCTTGAAAAGCATTCAGAGGTCGGTGGCAAGGCAGCTCCTGCGCTCCTCCTCCTCCAGCCACCTCCCCTCTCCAGAAGCAGGATGGCCAAAGATGAGGCAGAAGCTGGGAACCGGAAGCCTGAAGCAGCTGTTTTAAGCGAGACACAGAACTGTAGACTTGGGAGGGTACTCCTGGTGGTCATCTAGTCCAACCCCCCTGCAATGCAGGAATCTCACCCATAACAGACCGGCTCGGGGCTTCGGTGGCTTCTCCTCTTCCTCTTCTAGCTCCTTTGTGGTCTCGATTTCCCCAAGGGTAGCCGGGGCCGGGGGGCAGGTGGAGGCCAACCCCGGGGAGACTTTGCGTGGAGCAAGACGCCGCTGAGCACGGGCGCCCGTGGAGGTAGATCCTGGGGAGAGAAAAGGATCGGGCACTGGGCAGATCACAGAGCGGAGGGTTGTTTCTAAGGGAGTGGGAGATCCCTTTTCTGTAACCCCTATCATCCCCGAAAGTGTCCGGAGCTCACTCGCGAGACCTGGGTGGGAATTGAACAGCGCTCTGCACATGAGCCGGGAACAGCTCTCCTTTATCGACTGGCAATTTGCAGGGCTGGCCGATGCTGAAGTCCACAGGTTCTAGCCTGGGACTAAACAATTGACTGCTTGCACATTTGCAAAGCTAAGCAGGGTCTCTGGTATGGTTTCAAATTGTGAGGGGCGGTGTTTTGAGATTCCTGCACTGCAGGGGGTTGGTTTGGATGATCCTTGGGACCCCTTCCAACTCTATGATTCTGTCATTCTATGAAATAAGAGCAAGGCAAGCTAAAGTGGAGCACATCTAGCTGGATTTATTTGATGTTTTGGTGAGCCCAGGTGGCAGGTGTTGTTCTACTCTCAATTTCCTAATCCTGCATGCCTTTCAGGAAGGTGCAGTTGGTGCCCCAAACCTGGATCTAGGCATCCGGGACGTTTTCCTTTTACTCTTAAACCAAATTGCTGAACAAACCAACACAGAGTGACTTTACCATGCCAGAACTAATGTGGCAACCATGATTCACTTTGCAAAGAAATGGATTTAGAGAAGGCTCCCCCAACCTGATACACTCTTTGGACCACAACTCCCATCAGTCCCAAATGGCACTACAACTCCCATCAACCCCCACGCCAACCAGGGCTGATGGGACCTCTACGGCAAAACTTCCAGAGTCAGGGGAAGGTAGAGTTTGCAGCTCTAATTTTTTTTAAAAAAAAACCAGAAACTGCTCACTGTGTCTATATGTTGGGGAAAAGCTTCACCAGAAGCATTTCTGCCTTTTATGAAGCTGTCAAAAGCACAGGAGCACTGCGAGGAGGCAGCCTCTGAGAGAATGGAAGGCTTATTGTAGGTTTACAGGATTGGGGAATGAGCAGGCGGACATTCATTACATTGCAGGGGGTTAGGCTAAATGACCCTTTGGATCCCTTGTAATGCTATACAGTGGTACCTCGACTTACGAAGATAATGCGTTCCGACACGATTTTCGTAAGTTGAAAACATTCGTAAGTCGAATCCCCATAGGAATGCATTGAGCGAAAAAAATTCGTAAGTCGAAAAAATCCTATTCAAAAATTCGTAAGTCGAAAAAATCCTATTAAAGCGGCCGCGACTTCCTTTCGGAAGTCGAAAAATTCGGTTGCGGCGGCCATTTTTTTTCTTCCGGAAGTCATTCGTTACTCGAAAAATACGTAAGTCGAGTTGCTCGTAAGTCGAGGTACCACTGTAATTCTGAGTCTAAGGCATTTTATTAAAACATGCTTAATAGCTCTGATGAAAAGAAATGGGGGATTCTGGAGGGATACTTAGAGGCTTTGAAAATGCAAGAGGAGAGCCAAAAACCTGTAGGGGCATTTGAAATATTAAAATGACATGGCATAAATACTATAAACCGGCCTTCAGGATAAAACCTTGCTGTCTTTGTCAGAGTTGAATAAAATGTGGGCATGTGACCCAGGTGTGGCTCAGGGGATGTTTGGAGAAAGTAACAAGGGCATGGGTTCCTAAGATACCTGTGTAAGCCAGAAAAACAGAGGCTTACCTCTTCCACCATCCTGGTTCACTTCTACAGCTTGCCTCTCCTGTTTTCCCCATCCCCATTTTATGGCAATAATATTTGACCCGGGCACGAGTTCATGTGGCTTAGTTATGGAGTTTCTCAATCTCTGTCGTTCATTGTGTTGGGAACGTTGAAAACGCTTTTCCCGTGCTCGTAATCGTGCATCCCGAAGTCTGGTTTCACGTTGATCTGGTGTTTCCTCGGCACGTCTTTGAGCCATTCTTTGTCTTTGTTGTTCCTTTATTGATGAACGTTGTTCCTGGGTTTGTTTTGCAATTGAACGTCGTTTTGCATTTGCTGCCCGAGTGCGACGACCTAAGTTTGTTTTGCGAGGCATTATTTTCAGGTATTAAAGGAGATTGATTAAGCTGAGAAAGAAGAAGGAAAATAATGTGTTTTATATATATATATATATATATATATGAAATGGAAAAATGGCAAAGAGGGCGCTACATTTTTTTGCATAAAATCACATTTTTACCTGTGAAAGGTGCACTATCTGTACAATGCAAGTAATTCAAGATGGCGGCCAGCACTCTCCCTCCTTGCCGCTGCTATATCCTTGCAGTCTCCCTCCGACTCGGCCCTGACCCCGCTCGCCCCCTCAGCCCCGCGCCTTAGACCTCGCGCCACCCCGCCACCTCTTCCCTTCCTGGAAGCTGAGCTGCGGCCGCCTAATAATAATAATAATAATTATTATTATTATTATTATTTATTTGTATACCGCCTTTCTATCTTACAATACTCAAGGCGGTTTACAAGCAGAAGAAACAAAAAATGTACATCATATAACAATCTAATGCAATACAAAAATGTGTTAATAAAACAAAACTTTAAGCAACCTACATCAAAAAAGTAACATCCAACAATTATTAGAGTAATATAAAATAATATCAACATATAAAAGTTAAAGAGAAACCCACTCAACATTTACAATAAACAATGTCTAAAACTAATCACTAATAACTACTAACTAAAACTAATAAAAGGGACCCAGGTGGTGCTGTGGGTTAAACCACAGAGCCTAGGGCTTGCCGATCAGAAGGTCGGTGGTTCGAATCCCCGCAATGGGGTGAGCTCCCGTTGCTCGGTCCCAGCTCCTGCCCACCTAGCAGTTCGAAAGCATGTCAAAGTGCAAGTAGATAAATAGGTACCGCTCCGGCGGGAAGGTAAACGGCGTTTCCGTGCGCTGCTCTGGTTCGCCAGAAGCGGCTTAGTCATGCTGGCCACATGACCCGGAAGCTGTATGCCGGCTCTCGGCCAATAAAGCGAGATGAGCGCCACAACCCCAGAGTCGGACACGACTGGACCTAATGGTCAGGGGTCCCTTTACCTTTTAAAACTAATAAAACAACGGCAAGCCACAGTACATTAAATACAATACAAATTAAGAAGCAAAGACTAGACGCAGGCACCCCCAAACTTCGGCCCTCCAGATGTTTTGGGACTACAATTCCCATCATCCCTGACCACTGGTCCTGTTAGCTAGGGATCATGGGAGTTGTAGTTCCAAAATTGGAGGGTCGCAGTTTGGGGATGCCCGAGGGTGGGGCAAGGCAGGTCTTGCCTGGCGGAGCCTCTCCCCTCACAGCTCCCTTATGAGGTCTCCCGGAGCAGGGCCTCACGGCCCACTCCTGCAGGACGGAGCCCGGGCCCGCGGCCTACCTGCGGCCTTCTCGGGGCCTGCTCGTCGGCGGGCGCCGAGGCCTGGTCCCGCGCGGGGTGAGGGCCTAGCTGGGGCCTGTCCCGCGCTGCTTACCGGGCGGGGCGTCGGCGGCCTCTCTGCGCGCAGCTGGGCCGATCTCGGTGGTAGAGCCGGGGCGGAGGGGAGGAGCTGAGTGGGAAGCGGCCAAGCACGTCGTCACGTCACTGCCCGAGAGAGACCCAGGGAAATGCGGAAGGGAGAAGCCGGCGCTGCTGCTGCTGCTGCCGCCGCCTGAGCCGCCTGCTCTTCAGGCCAGGAGGAGAAGGAACCGGGCCAGGGGCGGGAGGATGAAGTGCAGGGGCGGCGGGTCTCTGCCAGCCTCTCCCGCTGCCACCGCCTCCGTTCCAGCGCGGAGGTAAAATTCCGCTCCGGGCTCAGACTTGCTCAACGCGGCGCCCGGGAGCGGAGGGGTGGTGACGTAGGAGGAGGAGGGGGCGGTGTGGCGGTGAAATGAGATGACGTCTGTGGTCTTTGACGTCCACTGGAGGGCGCTATACTTTTTTGCATAAAGGTAAAAGTACCTTTTACCTTTTTAAAGGTAAAGGGACCCCTTACCATTAGGTCCAGTCGTGCCCGACTCTGGGTTTGCGGCGCTCATCTCGCATTATTGGCCGAGGGAGCCGGTGTACAGCTTCCAGGTCATGTGGCCAGCATGACTTAGCCGCTTCTGGCGAACCAGAGCAGCGCACGGAAATGCCATTTACCTTCCCACCAGAGTGGTTCCTATTTCTCTACTTGCACTTTGACGTGCTTTCGAACTGCTAGGTGGGCAGGAGCAGGGACCAAGCAACGGGAGATCACCCTGTTGCGGGGATTCGAACTGTCGACCTTCTGATCAGCAAGCCCTAGGCTCTGTGGTTTAACCCACAATGCCACCTGGCTCCCTATTTTTTATTTTTTGCATAAAATCACGTTTTTACCTGTGAAAGGTGTGCTATCTGTACAATGTAAGTACGCATATGGCCATGGAACGTTGTGCCCAAATTTCAACGGAATCGCTCAAGCAGTTACGGAGAAAAGTGATCAGTCACAAACATCCACCTTTTACATTTTTATATACCGGTATATATAGATTTTAGGCTGCCTCTTCCACCTTCCTCATTCTCTTTTGTAGTAATGCTTACCTCTCCTGCTGTCTCCCTTCTGTTTCTTTCAGCAGCGCTCAAGCGTGGGGACGAGCCCATTTTCACCACCGCGTTCGGAAGGATGGCATCCCTGACGCTTTCTGGGCCAGCCCCTCCTCC
Organism: Darevskia armeniaca; assembly: GCA_034641395.1. Lineage (NCBI taxonomy): Eukaryota > Metazoa > Chordata > Lepidosauria > Squamata > Lacertidae > Darevskia > Darevskia armeniaca. Next base: position 330,196 of record JAWWNF010000633.1, on the reverse strand, counting down.
TGCTGGTGTGGCAACAGTTGCTCTGGTTCCAGCTCAGGTGGGCAAGGGGACAACTGGTTCAGGGCGACAACCTACCAATTTCACTTCGCTTCAGTATGAAGCTTAGCCCCACCTGCTGCTCCTGAGAAGCTCTATGGGGAGACAGTGAGGTGCAGCAGTTAGAGGAGCACTGGGAATGTGTTGGATTTTATAACACAAGTACTTTGTTTGAGAGTCTCCCATAAACAATTGCTGCCATCTTCAGATAGAGCTGGTAAGGACCCTACCTAAAAACCTGGAGATTCTCTGCCAATCAGTGTAGAAAATACTTAATTAGACATCCTATGCTCTTTTAAAATGTGGGTTTTTTGGGGGGGGTTATCAGGCTTTTGTCGTTATTTTCATTATATGTTTTGTGGTTTTATATTTTGATTTTGTTCTGTGAACTGCCCTAAGACTTCCAGGTATAGGGCAGTATTTACAGTGGTACCTCGGAAGTCAAACGGAATCCGTTCCGGAAGTCCGTTCGACTTCCAAAACGTTTGGAAACCAAGGCGTGGCTTCCGATTGGCTGCAGGAAGCTCCTGCAGCCAATCGGAAGCCACGTAACCTGCATTGGACATTCAGGTTCCAAAGAACGTTCACAAACCGGAACACTCACTTCCGGGTTTGCGGCGTTCGACTTCCGAGGTACGACTGTAAATTCAATAAATAAAATTAATTAGATGGGTCAACTATGTGGCTTGTGCGAAGGCGTCAAGTCCTTTGGGGAAGGGATGTAGCTCAATTGTAGAGCACCTTTTTTGCATGTAGAACGTCCCAGGTTCAATCTCTGGCTTCTCCAGCTAGGCCTGGGAAGAGCCCTATCTTGAAACCCAGTTAGCATTAATAGCTATTGTGGTGGCCTCTGGATTTGTTTTTGGACTCGACCTCCCATCAGCCCCAGCCAGCATGGCCAATGGACAGGGGTGATGGGATTTGTGGTGCAGCAAAATGTCAACAGGGCACCTTGTAGACTACCCCTGGCATATATAATAGATGTACCAATGGTCTGACTCTGTACAATGCAATTTACTTGCCTGGGACACTGGAGCTCCTCTGGTTGGTCAGTCTGTAAACCACCAAACTAGGTGGATCAACGATCTGACTTGGGATGAAGCCACTTCTGAAGTTCTTCTGCCTCCTTTCCAGGTTTTGGTGACCTTTCAGGACATAGCAATCCACTTCAGTGAGGAAGAATGGGCCCTTTTGGATCCGGACCAAAGAGCTCTCTATATAGATGTCATGGTAGAGAACAACATCAACTGGGCCTCTCTGGGTATGCATCCCTTCTTTGCTGCTCAATAAATAGTGTTGAGAGGGCTTGGGAAGGCTTTAAAGGTACCCTGACCATTAGGTCCAGTCGTGACTGACTCTGGGGTTGCGGCGCTCATCTCGCATTATTGGCCGAGGGAGCCAGTGTACAGCTTCCAGGTCATGTGGCCAGCATCACAAAGCCGCTTCCGGCAAACCAGAACAGCGCACGGAAACGCCGTTTACCTTCCCGCTGGAGTGGTACCTATTTATCTACTTGCACTTTGACGTGCTTTCAAACTGCTAGGTGGGCAGGAGCTGGGACCGAACAACGGGAGCTCACCCCGTCGCGGGGATTCGAACCGCCAACCTTCTGATCAGCAAGCCCTAGGCTCTGTGGTTTAACCCACAGCGCCACCCGCGACCCACTGGGAAGGCTCTAGGAAAGCATATAATAGCTCTACTTTTCCCGTCTCTCAGTTTGACTAAGGAAAGGGCCATCGCTCAGTGGCTAGAGTACTTGCTTTGCATACATTGTCACTATTACAAGGTTATATGCTCTGTTTTTATCACTCCAATCATGCAGCAAACCCCAAGTGGAACTGGTAATTATTACTTGAAATACTTACCGGTAATAGACGACAGGGAACTAGAGCAGGCATCCCCAAACTGTGGCCCTCCAGATGTTTTGGCCTACACCTCCCATGATCCCTAGCTAACAGGACCAGTGGTCAGGGATGATGGGAATTGTAGTCCAAAACCTCTGGAGGGCCAAAGTTTGGGGATGCCTGAACTAGAGATTACCTTAAAAGTGGCTAAATTCTATGCTGCTGCTATAAAATTAAAGAGACAAGTGTTGAATGAATCTAACCGCCAATGTCTTAATATGTTTTAAATTAGCAATTAAGGCTTTTATATATTTTAGCAGTTTGAATTATTTATTGTGTATTATCTCATAGAGCTTAATTTTAATCTATTTATGTTTGTATGTTCTCTGTTGTTGTACAGACGTACCTTGGAAGTCAAACGGAATCCATTTCAGAAGTCCGTTCGACTTCCAAAATGTTCGGAAACCAACGCGCGGCTTCTGGTTGGCTGCAAGAAGCTCCTGCAGCCAATCGGAAGCCCCGGAAGCCCCGTTGGACGTTCAGGTTCCAAAGAACATTTGCAAACCGGAACACTCACTTCCGGGTTTGCTGCGTTCGGGAGCCAAAACGTCTGAGTACCAAGGCGTTCAGTATCCAAGGTTCGACTGTATATATTGTACTCTGACCAGAGACCGAAATAAATCGATTCATGCATGCATGCATGCATGCATACAGAAGGCCCCAGGATCAATCCCCATTTAGGGATTGGAAAGGCTCCCTGTCAAAGTTCACATCCTCACTGTACATTTAAAGCATTCTTATGCCCCTTTAGCAGGCATATTGAAATGCTATAGAAATTGGAGTGCTTGGCGATATACAGCAGTCAAAATTATAGAATGCAAGAACTCTGGCCAGGCAGTAGATCAGTTTTTGAATTAGAAATAACTCTTACAATATTTGTAAATGCTTATATACATTCTACTCTTACGTGAAAACAATACATACATAATTTACATAATGTAAAGTTAACAGCTTACCTAAATTTTCATGGTCAAAGTGTACCAATGTGTCTTCTGTGTGTGCCTAACTAGCTAACACTGTTGGTACTATTTAAAGGAAAAATAAGGTGTGGTCCATATAGTGGTTCAAAGAGCAGTACTACATCACAGATGTTACAACATGCACAATCAGTTTAAAGGTACAGTACCAAGGTGTGGTTTAAAGAAACACTACGACACAAAGCCAGTTATAAAAATGCTGTAAAGTCCAGATTATTATTTAAACCCCCAGGATGTATCGTTTTAAACAGATGAATAAACTTAGATTCCTGCTGCAGGAGAAGTCTATCATTCATTCATTTATTTATTTTGTATGCCACCTTTCATACGAAGGTCTCGGGGAAGTTCACAGCATAAAAATACAAAATAAAAACATGAAATGCATAATAAAAACAAGAACGAAAACCGAAATAAACCATTATCCCTCCTTCCCACAAAACACCTTTAAAAGGACACAGAATGTTAATCAGCCATAGGCCTGGTTGAAGAGGAACGTTTTTGCCTGGCACCGAAAGGTGTATAATGAAGGCGCCAGGCGAATGTCCCCGGGGAGAGCTTTTCACAAACAGGGAGCCACTCTTGCTGCCCCCCTCTGGACATCTCATGGAGGAGGCACAAGAAGAAGGACCCCAAAAGATGATCTCGGGGTCTGGTTAGGACCTAGTTGGTATGGAGAAGTGTGTCAGAAGGAGTAACTTCTTTCCTAATTCCACTTGTATTTTTGTCTTCCCTTCTGAAGGAGGATATTTATTTCCCAAGCTGACCCTCATTTCCAGGCCTAAAGGCATCAACAATCTCTGTGTACAGGACTCCAAGGAAATGGAGAGATTTGCAGGTAACACCTTAGATGTGTCTTTCAAAGAATGTGGCCAGCAGGCTTGAATCTTCCTAGTTCAGCCAGAGCATCAGTCATTTTCTTTAGATCCTTGAGACTTCGGGGTTGTATCAGAAGCTGCAAACGTTTATTCTCTGTGCCGTTTTGTTAATTGAGTACATTTGGTGCTGGAATATAAGGAAAGAAAGGCGTAGAGAGCCGTCTTGGCTGGATGACATTACTCCCCACAGCCCTGGCCATATTGTTGACGTACTTATGGCATCTGGAGATAAACTGCCTTTGAACAGGGAAGCTCCGTTTAGCTGCCATGGCTTATAAACCTATCTGCTTCCACGAATTAGTCTAACCATTCCCATTTTCAAGTGAGTGCCCATTAAAAACATTTCAGGGGAAACAAGCAGGGATAAGTCCATATGTTGCCCCAAACTCTTCAACTTTTCCTCAGAGGCGAGCTGATCCGTCCCCTTGATCATTTGGTCATCCTTAAAAGAAAAGGGACCCCTGACCATTAGGTCCAGTCGTGTCCGTCTCTGGGGTTGCGTCGCTCATCTCGCTTTATTGGCTGAGGGAGCTGGCATACAGCTTCCGGGTCATGTGGCCAGCATGACTAAGCCGCTTCTGGCGAACCAGAGCAGCGCACGGAATCGCCGTTTACCTTCCCGCCGGAGCGGTACCTATTTATCTACTTTGACGTGCTTTCGAACTGCTAGGTGGGCAGGAACAGGGACCGAGCAATGGGAGCTCACCCCGTTGCGGGGATTGGAACCGCCGACCTTCTGATTGGCAAGCCCTAGGCTCAGCGGTATAACCCACAGCGCCACCCGCGTCCCAATTGGTCATCCTTACCAAGAGCTTTTTGAAGAAGAGCTATTTAAGGGAGCAGGATACTTTTTGGGCGGTGGGGAAAGTTTCTGAGGCAGAGATAGCTTTCCTTTTAAACTTTTTCCCGAGACAAGTAAGGTGCAATCTGCTCTTCTCCCTTCTGCAGAGGAAGCTTGGAGCTCTGGATGTCTCTCCCCATCCTCTTTGTGCGATAAAAGAATGTTTGGCGAGGCTGAAGATCCACTCCTCCATTCTGAGCACCCGGGAACACGAGAAGAATCATTGGGAAGAGCAGAGCAGAAAGGTGGGGCCTCAGGAGGCCTCCTCATAGATGAAAGAGAAGAGGTGTGGATCAATTCCGGGAGGACTTACCGGTGGAAGTCGTTCCTTGTCCCACGGGAAACGAAACCTCCAAGGGAGAAGCTACACAGGTGCCCGGTTTGCTGGAAGTGTTACAGCACGAGGGCCCTCCTGGCACAGCACCAGAGGACCCACACGGGCGAGAGGCCGCACCAGTGCTCTGAGTGCGGGAGGCGCTTCTGCCAACGCGTCGACCTGAAGAACCACCAGAGGGTCCACACGGGTGAGAGGCCGTACGTGTGCTCGGAGTGCGGGAAGAGCTTCAAGCACCACTCCAGCTTGACGGCCCACGAGAAGATCCACACAGGCAACAATTCCTATGCCTGCCTGGAGTGCCAGAGCAGCTTCAGCAGCAGGTCGAGTTTCTTCAGGCATCGGAAGACCCACTTGGCGGAGAAGGCAGGACCTCCTCCGGGAGTAGGGAACGTTTCAGGGAGCGGCGGAACCTTACAGGACATCAGAGAATCCACCTGAGAGAGATGAGCTGGTCACCTCTGCCGTGAACTTCGGACATTCCTGTCTTACGGGGGCAAGGGGAAGCTGTTGCCCTCAATGTGTTATTGGACTCCAGCTCCCCGGACCCTTGACTAATGGCTGTGCCCCACTGTGCCTGGTTCTACTCTGAGAGCAGCATTGATCACTGCCAAAAGCAGGGCTTGGGTGCTGAAAGCAAGCCCTTCCTGGGGCAGGAATCTGGTTTCATTATGAAGGTTTGACTGGGTGGTTTTATGGGGTTTCTGAACTTTTGCATTAAATACATGATGGTTTTGTACTGAAAATTGTTTACTGGTTGTTGTTTTTAAAACACCATGCACTAGCCTCCTTGGGAGCACAGCGAGACCCTGGGAGGTGCTATGTACACACGCCCAGCAAATTGGAGTTAGCTCTTTATTAGCAAAAACACGATCGACACAGTAGTGTCAGGCCTAATAAGCACAGCAACTGATCTCCAGCAGGTCTGTCCCCCTTGCTGAGACTGAAGGTCTCCTCCTCTCCAGGGTTTTCCCCCAAGCAATTGGAGACTGCACATGTGCGAAGCTAACTTCTCTTCCTCCCCTTTCATGCCATCTGTTGGTCATCCTGGCTGGGGTTGATGAGAATCAACCATATATTCAAAGCACACACATGCCCCAATCCTGGGAACTGCAGTTTTCCCCACAAAGAGCTACAATTCCCAGCATCCATAGAAGATTAAAGGTAAAGGGACCCCTGAACATTAGGTCCAGTCGCGGACGACTCTGGGGTTGCGGCGCTCATCTCGCTTTACTGGCCGAGGGAGCCGGCGTGCAGCTTCTGGGTCATGTGGCCAGCATGACTAAGCCACTTCTGGCGAACCAGAGCAGTGCACAGAAACGCCGTTTACCTTCACACCAGAGCGGTACCTATTTATCTACTTGGACTTCGTGCTTTCGAACTGCTAGGTTGGCAGGAGCAGGGACTGAGCAACAGGAGCTCACCCCGTTGCAGGGATTCGAACCGCCGACCTTCTGATCGGCAAGCCCTAGGCTCTGTGGTTTAACCCACAGCACCTCCAATAATTCATCATCATCATCATCATTTTATTATTTATACCTCGCCCATCTGGCTGAGTTTCCCCAGCCACCCTTTGGTGGGGAAGAAGATGTACTCAAAATGTATGATATGTACGCAATCTGAGTCCAGCAATGTCCGCAGGTTTCCCAACCCTGGGTTAGTCCCAAATGTAGTGTCCTCCAGATGTTAACAGAGTGCAACTCCCGCCATCCCCAGCCAGGGGCGATGCGAGTTGTATTTCAACAACATCTGATGTACCCCCATGTCAGTGACCTTTATCACAATCTGCATTAAGACTCTTTTGCTCAGCAAAGGGTTAAGGTGAGGGAATCCCGCCTCCTAGAGAGACCAGAAGCTCCTCTGCGGCAGGAAAGGGGGGAGAACAAAAACAATCAAATGCCACTTCCTGTTCCGCTTCCCGTGGGAAAGTGGCCTTTGAATTTTCCCACGCGCAGATAATCAGGGCTCGGAAGGACTTTTCCGGTGGCTGCGAAAGAACCAGGCAAGTGGGAAGGGCAGAGAGGAAGGGAGGGTGTGCTGGGCCTCGAATGGGCTCCATGTCAGGCAGAAGTGCAACTGGGGAAGCTTTTCCGTGCCGTGGGGCTGGGGAAGAGAGAGAAGGCTGAGAAAACATCCTTGGTTGGATTTCTGCCTGCCAGGTAGGGGAGAGCGGCAGAAAAATGAGCCCTTCTAATTTTGGGGGGGATGATGCACACTTCAAGTGGAGCAGAGAGTAAGTCTTTGTGCAGAATGAGGGGGTGGCAATCTGGATCCTCTCTCAGGGGGCCGTGCCTTTGAATGCTACGCCACGTTCTTTAAAATAAAGAGCATCTTTTCTGTAGACATAGTATAGTCTGTTTATTACACCAGTGGTTTCCAAACTTCCCACCCTCCTTCTGCCCAATGGACTTGAATATTGCTGATGGAGGACCACCTCAATTATTTTTCTGCCTTTTGTAGCAAATGTAATGCTCTCTGCTAGACGTCTGGACGACTTTTAGTTATATTTTTTATTTATTTTTTATATCTTTTATTTCTCACGTTGCACTTGATCCTACTCCAATTTGCGTTCCATAGAGTTCAGGCAGAAACCTCCACAACTCCTCCACACTGCCCGATAGATAGCTCAGTCAACAGAGCATGAGACTCTTGATCTCAAGGTTGTGGGTTCAGGAAAAATATTCCTGCATAGCAGCGGGTTGGACTGGATGACCCTCTGAGTCCCTTTCGACTCTACAATTCCATGATTCTATGACTCTGTGGCTACCAGGCTGGTGCCTTAATGCAAGGCTCCCCCTATTCTAGCAGGTAGGCCTTTGGCCAAGGAAGAGTTCCAGCTCCAATTTTTCTTTTCTCCCTTCAACAGCACAGCCGTCGCCCCGGTCAGCATCTCGGAGGGGAGCGAGAGGATGGCCCGCCTCCTGCCAGACCTCTGTAAGGAAACCCAGCTGACAGAGTGCGGCTTGTGGGGCAGCGGCAAAGTCAGCTGCTTGAAGGTGAAGGAGGAGGTCCTGGAGGAAGAGCCAGCCAGCTCAGAGGCGCAGCGACAGCACTTCCGGCAGTTCGGCTACCAGGAGAACGAGGGGCCGAGGGAGGTGTGCAACCAGCTCTGGGAGCTGTGCAACCTGTGGCTGAAGCCCGAGAGGCACACCAAGGAGCAGATCCTGGAGCTGGTGGTGCTGGAGCAGTTCCTGGCTGTCCTGCCACCGGAGGTGCAGAACTGGGTCAGGGACGTGGAGCCGGAGAACTGTTCCCAGGCAGTGGCCCTGGTGGAGGATTTCCTGCTGCGGCAGCGAGAGGACGAGAGGCAGGAAGAGCTGGTGAGGATGTTAGGAAGGACCCAGGAAGAGGTCAGGCCAAAGGGGCTCTGTCTAGCCCAGCATCTTGTTTCCAACAGTGGTCAAACAGATGATCCGATGGGAAGCCCCCGAGCAAGACCTGCTCACGACAGCATCTCTCCCTTCCTGAAGCCTCCGACAACTGATACTCAGAAGCACACTGTCTTGCACTAATGCATAAAGTGGACCATCGATGGTTACTAGCATGGTGGTCCTGCTCTGTCTCCACAGTTGGAAGTGGTAACACATAATAATAATAATAATAATAATAATAATAATAATAATACATTATTTACATGCCGCCCATCTGGCTGGGTTTCCCCAGCCACTCTGGGCGGCTCCCAACAGAATATTAAGAACACCATAAAACATCAAACATTAAAAACTTCCCTTCAGGTGTCTTCTAAAAGTCAGATACAGTGGTACCTCGGGTTACATACGCTTCAGGTTACAGACTCTGCTAACCCAGAAATAGTACCTTGGGTTAAGAACTTTGCTTCAGGATGAGAACAGAAATCGTGCGGTGGCCGTGCGGTGGCAGCAGGAGGCCCCATTAGCTAAAGTGGTGCTTCAGGTTAACGTTTTCAGGTTAAGAACGGACCTCCGGAACGAATTAAGTACGTAACCAGAGGTACCACTGTAGTTGTTTCTTTCCTTCACATCTGATGGGAGGATGTTCCACAGGGTGGGTGCCATGACCGAGAAGGCCCTCTGCCTGGTTCCCTGTAACCTCGCTTCTCTTAGTGAGGGAACCGCCAGAAGGCCCTCGCGCTGGACCTCAGTGTCCAGGCTGAACGATGAGGGTGGAGACACTCCTTCAGGTATACTGGGCCGAGGCCGTTTCGGGCTTTAAAGGTCAGCACCAACACTTTGAATTGTGCTCGGAAACGTACTGGGAGCCAATGTAGGTCTTTCAAGACCAGTGTTATATGATCTTGGCAGCCACTCCCAGTCTAGCTGCTGCATTCTTGATTAATTGTAGTTTCTGGGTCACCTTCAATACCAGTTTGCTGGAGTCCGCAGTGAGGGAGAGGACTCCTGTGCTTGGGTCCTGTATGCAGGTATTCCACAGGCATCCTCCTCCTCCTCCTCTGGCACAGTGGGTCAACGCGTCTGACTGTTAACCAGAAGGTTGGTGGTTCGTGCCCACCCAGGGCACGCATTCCTGCATTGCAGGGGGTTGGACTAGATGAACCTTTGGGTCCCTACCAATTCTAAGGTAAAAGGTAAAGGACCCCTGGATGGTTAAGTTCAGTCAAAGATGACTGTGGAGTTGTGGCGCTCATCTCACTTCAGGCCAAGGGAGCTGGCATTTGTCCACAGACAGCTTTCTGGGTCACGCGGCCAGAATGACTAAGCCGCTTCTGGTGCAAGGGAACACTGTGACGAAGCCAGATTCTATCAGTTTGAGGAAAACAGGTGGGATTTAAATGCAATGAATAAATAAAATAATATTGTATCTTCAGGTGATGCAGTGACCGGTTGGGTCTCTGAAGGGAGAGGTGATTTTTCAGGTATCCTGGTCCCAAGCTTTCTAGGGCTCACTCAAACCAGCCCCTTGAACTCGCCAGCAGCCAGCCTCATCCTTGCCTTGTCTCATTCAATGTTGTATGCTCTTGTTTCAGATGTTGGGCCCGTTCAAAGAAGAGGCTGCTCATTTCCCCACCGCTGAAGACGCTTCCTCAGACACCTGGCGGAGGGTCGTCTTAGGGGAGATGAAGCAGGAGGAGGAGGAGGAGGACAACAGAGACACGGCCTTGTTGGGTGAGGACTCCTCTTTCTATGCTGGTTTGAGTGTGAGTGTCTCATGGATTGCTGGTTGAAAGAGGTGTGAGGTCAGGCAGTGGTGGGATGAGTGAGATGTTGCCTTGCTTGAGCAATTCTAAATTAAAACAAAATAAAAAAATATAAAAAATTCCTTCCAGTAGCACCTTAGAGACCAACTAAGTTTGTTCTTGGTATGAGCTTTCTTGTGCATGCATACTTCTTCAGATACACTGAATATCAGATATCTGAAGAAGTGTGCATGCACACGAAAGCTCATACCAAGAACAAACTTAGTTGGTCTCTAAGGTGCTACTGGAGGGACCCAGGTGGCGCTTTGGGTTAAACCACAGAGCCTAGGGCTTGCAGAAGGTCGCCAGTTCGAATCCCTGCGACAGGGTGAGCTCCCGTTGCTCAGTCCCAGCTCCTGCCCACCTAGCAGTTTGAAAGCACGTCAAAGTGCAAGTAGATAAATAGGTACCGCTCCGGCGGGAAGGTAAACGGCGTTTCCGTGCGCTGCTCTGGTTCGCCAGAAGCGGCTTAGTCATGCTGGCCACATGACCCGGAAGCTGTACGCCGGCTCTTGGCCAATAAAGCGAGATGAGCGCCGCAACCCCAGAGTCGGACACGACTGGACCTAATGGTCAGGGGTCCCTTTACCTTTACCTTTAAGGTGTTACTGGAAGGAATTTTTTTATTTTTTATTTTGTTTTGACTATGGCAGACCAACACGGCTACCTACCTGTAACTGAATTCTAAATTATACAGCCTTGCAGTACTCTCTCATTTTATTTATCTTTATGTGGTGTTTCTTTGTTTGTTTGTATGTTGAATTTATATACTGCCTTATACCCAGAGGTTCACATAAAAAGATCACAGTATATAAAATCAAAATAGAAACAATATCCCAATAATACCCTGGTTCGAATACCCGCGATGGGGTGAGCTCCCATTGCTCTGTCCCAGCTCCTGCCAACCTAGCAGGTAAACGGCGTTTCCGTGCGCTCTGGTTTCCGTCACGGTGTCCCATTGCGCCAGAAGTGGTTTAGTCATGCTGGCCACATGACCCAGAAAGCTGTCTGTGGACAAACGCCGGCTCCCTCGGCCTGAAAGAGAGATGAGCGCCGTACCTCATAGTCACCTTTGACTGGACATTAACCGTCCAGGGTCCTTTACCTTTTACCTTTTACCTCACCGTAGCCAGTCAGATGCCTCAGCAGGCAGTGTGTAAGCTTACTTGAGATTCCCCACCCCCCACCCCATATCAGGGAATGAGTTACGTTTTGATTTCCTCCTTTCCGGCAGGTTCCGAGAGAGCGTGCAGGGAGGGCGACACAGACCATTCCGCAGACCCCAGGCCTCACGAGATGCTTTTGGGGATTGCCGAGTGGAACAGTCCTGATCTAGGGGAAGCCTCTGAGAGCCTGCCGGGAAGCCGCCCGGAGAACGGGAGGGACAAAGTGGTTTGTGGGCCGCAGGGCTACCAGCCGTCCAAGGGAGGAGTGGCTGTGCAGCCGCGGGTCCAAGACGAGCGCCTGAAGAAGTGCCCGGAATGTGGGAAGGGCTTTGTGTGGCGGTCGGAGCTGATCGAGCACCAGCGCTCGCACACCGGGGAGAGGCCCTACTCCTGCTCGTACTGCGGGAAGAGCTTCAGCCGCAAGTCGTACATCATCAAGCACGAGAGGATCCACACGGGGGAGAAGCCCTACATCTGCTCGCACTGCGGCAAGGGCTTCATCTCCAAGTCGGACCTGATCAAGCACGAGAGGACCCACACGGGAGAGAAGCCCTACATCTGCCCCGACTGCGGCAGGAGCTTCAGCAGGAAGCAGTTCCTCGTCACCCACCGGAGGACCCACACGGGGGAGAAGCCCTACAAGTGCTCCGAGTGCGGGAAGAGCTTCAGCCAGAGGACTTGCCTGGTCATCCACGAGAGGGCTCACACCGGGGAGAAGCCTTTCAAGTGCCTGGTGTGCGGGAAGAGCTTTGGCCGCAGGGACATCCTCATGACCCACCAGAAACTGCACACTCGTGAGAAGGCCTTCCAGTGCACTGACTGGTTGTGAAGCGGTCCCTTGGCCCGATTCTGTATGCTCTTCAGGGGTTCATAACTGTATATATTCGGGAATTGGGTTTTGGTTTTTTTAAAAAATGAAGGTTTTGCATAGAATAAGCCTTACGAAAGGCTGCTTAACATGCTTTTTCTTTCCCTTTTTAAGTTTTTGATGGTTTCTTTTGTACATCAGAAAAATGTAATGTGTGAATTAGGTAAACAAGTGTATTATACAGGTAATCAGGAAAGTCAGGCTTAGCAGAGAGACCTAAGATTGGATATAGGTCTCGGTTAAATGCATTTAGTGGTGACCCACTGGGTTTCCGTAATGGGCTGGTTCAGATGCCAAACCTGTTGGATGTATCCCAGAGGTTCCCTGGGCCATTATTTGGCCTATCTCCCCCTTTTCAGAAAAAAAATAAATGCTCAGCTCCCCCTGGAAATCTACCTTCTTTAAGTAAACAGACAGAAAGATGCAGTAAAAACTGGACGAAGAGATGGACTAGGCCCTGGGATTAAAAACCCATGGGAGGCAGACCAGAGTGAAGCCTACGGGTTCAGTCCGATCCGCCCCAGGAGCTGGCCTGACACCGTAGCCCACTTGCCATTGGCCAAATAGGCAGGCAAGCTGTGATCCATTTCTTGGGCCTGGGTGAAGCCAAAACCTGGGAAAGCCCCTCATGACCACTGGATCCAGGGGAGGGGTTGTCACCATCCTGCAACAGTGCCCAACGTGGCGGTAAGCATCATTACACAACAGATGAAATATGTTTGAACAGTTTTTCAAAATTTTATTCTTTTCTTATGCTTCCACAGCCCCCCTGTTTTTATTCAAGGCCCCTAATTGCACCTGCCCCCCTGCATCATTCCAGCGACCCCCAGGGGGGCGGTATCGACCACTTTTGGAAACACTGATGTATCCTATGGGGTTCTGTATAGAGAAACTTAGGAACCTAGTTCATTAGCTGTGTCCATTAGTTCAGTAGGTCTACTGTCAGTGGGACCAGCCTTGGATACAACCCTTGGCTTGGCCATCTTTGGTGCTGAGCGCTGCCATCTTTCCCTTGCGTGCTTGGATCCAGAACAGCCCTGCTAGATGGGACCCATCTAGTCCAGCATCCTGTTCTCACAGTGGCCAACAAGTTCCGCCAATGGGAAGCCTGCAAGCGCAACACCACTAGCCTCCATGATTCAGAGCAACTGGTGTTCAGAAGAATATACTGCCCTCAGCTGTGGATGTACAACATAGCTGTCATGGCTGGTAGATTCCTGCTTTCTCACTTCCTGCTTTGGACAAACCACCGTTTAAGCAGGATTCCTGTTTCCTGCTAACCACAGTTTGGTGGTTAGCGTGTAATAAACTCTGGTTTTCCTGAATCAGGAAGTCAGGAAGGGAATTGGAGATAAGTCAGCCTGAGCTACTGACCCGAGGACATGTTTTTTTGTTTTTTTGTTTGTTTATAATGCATAAACCGTTGTGTTGAACGACCCTAAGAGGAATCAGCTCATGGCAATATTCACTCTGACAAGCAACCTTTGGCTGAAGAACCTCCTTTTTAGATGTTGGGTGTGCCTAAGAATGCTTTGCACTTGGATGGCAATCCTCCCTCTCTGTTACATCAGTGCTGGATTTGAAACCAAAGGGTGTCTTTAAAAAAGGGGGGGAAGCTGTATGGTACTTTTAAAAAGTATGGTGAGCAAGGATTTCCTTGCAGAAAATAAACAGAAGCTTCAGGAAAGGAATTTAGGTCTTATTGTTCCGCCAGCGCAAGCATTTCAGCTTGCCAGACTGAATGATCCTCCCTCTTTGCTCCCCAAACCAGTTTCCGGGGGACAAACGGGGAGAAGGGGGAGCCCCGTTGTGCTATCGGAAGTCCTTACACGAGCTTCTGTTTGGGGGCACTTGTCAGTTGAATCCCTTTCTCACTGCCTTGGCTGAGACGTTTGTGCCAAACCATGGTTTACAATCCAAACCATCCTTCGGAATTGCTTGTTTGCTGCCATTTTCAGCTTGCTGAAACTCTCCCTGTTGAGGATAGTCAAATCCTAGCACAAACCATGGTTTACAAATCCGTTTCAAGCCACGGTTTCCGATCTTGATTTGCAAGCTGACTGTAACCATGGTTCGTTTGATTCATAACACTAAACCAAACCTTAGTTAACCTTCCACTACCATGTTTTTGTGTGGCCTCCATATCTGAGGCCCTGCATGAATAAGCAGTGAGGTGTGGCTAACATAATGCAGCCTTGTTCTTTGACCACTTTCCTGGTGGGCCTTGGAAGCCAGGAATTCCAAGTGAGTGGATGGGTTGGCAGAAAGGTGGGCTGCTTTGTGTCCGCTTGGTGAAAAGCCTCTTTTCTTTTTTACTTGCCCGCTAACAGGCTACAATCCTTCACCCCTCTTTTATTCAGCCAACATGAAAACACCAGCTAACTAGCCTCTTGGCAAGTTAGTGATTTTGAGGAGCAGGTTTTATAAGCCTGTTTTAATAGGTTTCTTCCAAATTCTTGCATTTCTCATATATCCCACCCCCAAAAAAGACTTAACGCAGCAAAACAAGCACGATAACATCAGAATGCCTGATAAATATTAGGCTGACCGCTGAGAAGCTTTCCAAAATGTCATTTTAAAAATGTGACCTATTTTTAGATTGTGAGCCTGAGAGGCAGGCAACCGGCTCCCTTTTTAATCTCAATATAGCACAACATCTAGTGTTGCTTTTTAGGTTCTCAATGAAATAAATAAGTAGATCTGTTTGCTGTGTGCATTTCCTCGGCCCCCGAGGGAGGAGGGAACGAAGAGCTGGGACATGTCAATCTATCTGGTTGTTAAGCAGAAGGTTAGTGGTTTAAGCCCACCAAGGGACATCTGTGGACAGGATTCCTGCATTGCAAGGGGTTGGACTAGATGACCCTCAGGTAACCCTCCCAACTCTAGAATTCTGTGATTCTATGAAAAGGAAGCTAATGTCTACCATTGCCCTTGCCAAGTTGGCCGTGCTGGAAGGGGCTCATGGGATTTGTATTCCCAACACATCTGGGTCGGACTGCTCAGGCGTGAGTGTTGCCTGTTGCAGCTGGTGGAAGCTCAAGCAGAGACTGTTCCTGTTGTGAGTTCCTTTAAAAAGCAAAATGATGGAATTGGAGGAGCAATCTTGTAAACCAACCTCTAGTCTCGCCTCCCCACAGAGGTGCATCTTTGCTTCTTCACTATGCGGCATTCTTCGGATGCCAAAGACGCAGCTCTTTATCCTGCTTTTGATACCTGAAATGTGTTTCTGAGCTTGCACAGTTCTTGTCACTGTTCTCCGTATTAACTGTTTCTAATTCTATATTTTAAATTGTCGCAACCTGCCTTGGTACTTGCTGGTGAAGTGTGGTTGATATATTAATAATATTTTTTAATTATTGTATAACAGCAATATTATGCAGGGGTCAGCAAAATTTTTCAGCAGGGGGGCGGTCCACCATCTCTTAGACCTTGTGGGGGGGCCAGACTATATTTTTTTGGGATTAAATGAATGAATTCCTATGCCCCACAAATAACCCAGAGGTGCATTTTAAATAAAAGCACACATTCTACTCATGTAAAAACACCAGGCAGGCCCCACAAATAACCCAGAGATGCATCCTATATAATAATTCCCTAATGTCCCCACATCCGCGGGTGTGTGTCAGTGGAAATTTTCCACTGCGCATGTCCCAGACGGACGCTGGGATTGGAGCGTAGAGACCACGCCTCTACCTCCCCACCCTCGCAGCTCCAAGTGCTTTCCAACGCTGCCTGCCCTTAACGGTCATTCTGTGAGCAACCGTTGGGGCAGACAGTAGCTTACATTGTCGCCGTCTACCTTCCGCCGTCGTTTGCAATTGCTGCGTTATCTTTGCGACCTCCATTTCGCCCGCTTTACCAGTTCGCTGTAGCCGCCGAACATCGCGGCAAAGTGCGGGGAAGTGACCCAGCACTGAAGCGGAGCCTCCTGCTGCCGCCAGACGCCTCCATTTTGGGCGCTTTTGGCTCCCGCTGCAGCCGCAGGAGGTCAGGCTCACGCTGCGCCGCCGCCGCTGCTCCCGGTGGTAGTCGTGGGCCTCCTCCTCCTCCTCCTCGCCTGGGCCTCCTCTCCGGCCTCCCTCATATGTTATAGCGCCGGAGGTGGGATGCGGGGGGCCCGCCCCCTGCCCGCCTCGCGCTGCCGCCCGGTCGCCGGGGATGGGTGGGGGGGAGGTGGGGGGGAGGGAGAGAGAGAGGTGAGCTGTGTGTGGAGGTGTGGGGGGGGGACATGTGTGTGTGTGTGTGAGAGAGAGAGAGAGAGAGAGAGAGAGGCGAGCTGTGTGGAGGTGTGGGAAGTGGGGGGGGAGGTGGGGGGCTTGACCGCGCGTGTTAGATTGGGGAGGGGGAAGGGGAAGCGGCGGAGGGAAAAGCGTTTGGCGTCGGGTCCTTCGCGCCGCTGCCGCCCGCACACCTCCACCGGAGCCTCCCGTTCCTGGAGGCTCCCGCCGCCGCCTTTCTTCTAGAGCCCGTAATCTTTACGGGCTTAATTTACTAGTTTTAAATAAAAGCGCACATTCTACTCATGTAAAAACACGCTGATTCCCAGACCGTCCGTGGGCCGGATTTCGAAGACGATTGGGCCGGATCCAGCCCCCGGGCCTTAGTTTGCCTACCATTATAGCAACTCCCCCCTGCTTGATGCAGAAATTTAGGGTGATCATCAAATAGGCTTTGCTCAGGGCAGACTCAATGAAATTAACAGACCTAACTTAGCCATGTTAATTAATTTCAGTGGGTCTACTTTTTGAGTGAACTTTAGCTGAATTCCACCCCCAGAGTGAGGGCATTCTTTAGCGGTCGGTGTTTGGCCTGAAGCCTCTAGCTAGGCGGTACTGCTGACCATCCTGGCTTAATACCGGTATTTGAGTGAAATCTCCCCTCCTGTAACTTAAGTCCATCAGATCTGGTGTTGCATTCTGGGGCAGCAACAGCAGAATTCAAGCTTTGCTCCCACCCACCCCACTTATCTGGGACTGCCCCCTGGGTCTCTGAAGAGAGCTTTCACGTTCCCCCACAGCCTTCTCCAGGCTAACATACCCAGTTCCTGGAGAGACACAGGGATGAAACACAGCACCCGCTGGTCTGCAAAACAGGTGCTGTACGAAGAACATGAGAAGAGCTTGCTGGATCATTGTCCAGCATCCTGTCTTCCCAGGGGCCAAACAGCCTGCAAGTTGGACCTAGAATCAAGGAATTGTACAGTTGGAAGGGATCCCGAGGGTCATCTAGTCTGACCCCCTGCAAAGCCAGACTGGATAGCTCAGCTGGTTAGAGCGTGGTATTATTAACACCAAGGTTGCAGGTTTGATCCCTACATGGGGCAGCTGCATATTCCTGCATTGCAGGGGGTTGGACTCGATGATCCTTAGGGTCCCTTCCAACTCTAAAGTTGGGAGAGCAGGGGGAGGCCCAATTACAGTGGCTCTGGGTAAGGGGAAGATATGGTGTGGGAGATGGGGCAGGCCGGGTAAGGGGCACACTGGTACATGTGGTTGGTGACTGCCGTGCGCCAGGCCCTCCTCCAACCTGGGGAATTGTGGTTGTCATATCAGCCAGCCCTCAGGGCTGCGACCTCTGCTGTTGAATTTCAGGTGGCCCAGAATAAAATCACCCTCCTCCATGATCTGACGATGGATGAGGAGGCTTTGCGCCTTCTTGGCTGGGAGTACCAAGGGATTCTGGGAAAGAACAACCCGTCAACGGGTTCGACAGGGCCAGAGGAAGGGGTGCAGCAATCCCGGACAATCAAACTACAGGGGGTTGTAGGAAGAAGCTGGCGGACCCCAAGACGATTGCCAAAGCCTGGGAGAGCTTTGCTGTAGACTTGTAAGCAAAAAGACAATGGGAAGGCTTTCCGCATTTGCCTCCCTTACTGCCAATATTTGAGGTCATTGGGAGAGTCAAAATGGCTTCAGGAATGCTCTTCTGTGCTATTTCAGACACGGTTTATATCAGGGGTCAGCAAACTTTTTCAGCAGGGGGCCGGTCCACTGTCCCTCAGACCTTGTGGGGGGCCGCACTATATTTTTTTGGGGGGGGGGATGAACGAATTCCTATGCCCCAAAAATAACTCAGAGATGCATTTTAAATAAAGGGACACATTCTACTCATGTAAAAACATGCTGATTCCTGGACCGTGCACGGGCCGGATTTAGAAGGCGATTGGGCCGGATCCGGCCCCCGGGCCTTAGTTTGCCTACCCATGGTTTTTATATTTATACTAGTAGATATGATGCCCGTTAAAATAACGGGCGCTAGAAGGTTAGTCTGCCCTGCACCGCCATAGCCTCGGCCCCGGCCGCCTTTGCCCTCGGAGCGTCTCGGAGCAGCAGCCGCAGTTCATCATCATCTTTATACCCCACCCAACTGGCTGGGCATAATATGAAATGTGCTTTTCAGTGTATGGTTTTGGGCACAGCCTCGGTCTCTTAAGAGTTAAGATGACCGAGTCGGTTCCCAGACAGGCCTGGATGCCTCTCATTCCAGGAAAGAGAGAAGAGGGTGGAATTTACTTCCTACTCTGCCTCCCCACGTGACCTGCCATTTGAATTTCCCAGGCGTGGATTCAAGTGGGAGATACTTTTTTCACTAGCAGTGGGAGGGAGATCAGGTGAGTTTAGAGGGTAGGGGGGGCTTTTAAGGAGGGGGGGCTCCAGGGGAGGGGGGAATATCAAGGCAGGGGGTTTAAAGACCATGAAGCTTTGCCCCCACCCTCCTGCTCATGTGCATGGAGACCCCCTCCCTTACTTAGACTGAGTCAGGGTGACTGGTCCACACTGAGTGCCCCCCTGGAAAACCCAGGTGGCTGTGCTGGTCCCCTGGGATGGCAGGATAGCGGGTAGGGTGGGCATCTGCTGCCAGGGCAGTGCTTCCATTTGCACCCACTAAAATGTCACAAAATGATTTCCTTGGCAGCAGAGCGGCTGTGTCAGTATAACTGACCAATGAGTCTGGTGTCTGTGTGTTTGCCCTCCAGATTGCACCATTTAAAGTCCATTAACCCACACCCACCCCAAGAATCATGGGAGCTGTAGTGCTGGGAATTGTAGCTGTGTGAGGGGCTACAGTTTCCATGCTATTTTTGGGGAGGGGTCTGAATGTGTGTTAAATGTATGGTGCAGTTGGCTTCCCTGATGGAATCCAGGGAATTATCATTTGTTCAGGGTGCTGGGAATTGCAGCATCACAAGGGGCAAACTACAGTTCCCAGTAGTCCTGTGATTGGGGTGTGTGTGGCTTTGAATGTGTGGTTGGCAACCAGCCTGTTGCTGATTTGCAGGAGGGATTTAAGTGCATATCAGAACTTTAGGTTTGCACAGTTAAAAGTGGATGGAAGGGCTCTGTTTCTCTCAAGCAACAAATCTACTTTATAAAAGAGAGGGATTTTTGTGGTTAGGAAAATGACAAGGAAATGTATTGAAAAACATAGTATAAATGAATAAGAACTCTCTAGCAAAATAAGGATGAATGCAGGACAAAGACTCATTGTCAAATAACTGTCCCATGAACAAATCAGAACAAATGCTCATTAAAGTCCAGATACAGGACCCATATGCACTATATATTTAAAGCAATGCTATATAAACAGCCATGACTTCCCACCAAAGCATCATGGGAGCTGTAGTTAAGGGTGCTAAGAGTTGTTTGAAGACACCATTTTCCCCTCACAAAACTACATTCTTAGAGTAGTCTAACAGTCAATTTCTCTTCACAGGGGACTCTGTTAGCAGTAGCTCTCTGAGGGGAATAGACTTCAGTGGTTTGTATGATGCACTAAACCATGGTTTATTTTAATGTATGAACACACATGCCACCAGCGGTATAACCATAATTTGTTAACCACAAACCATGTTCATACGCCATGGTTTATTGCTAGCTTACAAACCTTGGATTGTGTTAAGCAAATGTGGCTGACAGCTTGTGCTTCCCTTGCAATCCATTATTTGGATTTTAAGAAACAAAATCAACAACACAGTCCTGTGCATGTCTTCTCAGAAGCTGGACTGGGCAAATCTGTCCTTTCCCCTCGCTGTGAATCGCTCCTCGCATGTTCGTATGCAAATCTGCCCACTATAAACATTTCTCCTTAATGCAATGCTTTTTAACATGTTATTTTCACTAATAGATGTATTCAAGCAAATGTTTTGTATGCGTGGCTGGAGAACGGCAGTGCAAAATTCAGAAAACGTTTCCAAGGAGAGCTGTGGTTTGGTTCTCATGTTGTTTCAGAAAGCGCAGACTAGGTCCCATTTGCTTTTATTTATTTATTTTAATTTAAATTTTTTTATTCAGATTTTGTTCAATAATACATACATACATTTAATCAAACAACAAAATATAAACATAAGTTATTTAACTTATTGATTTATCATTGTTATTATTTGTATCTTCTTTTAATAATGTTTTCTTATAAAATAAACCATTTTAACACCACAATACCATTTTTTCTTTACTTGATTTATACCTCCTTTAAAGGAAAGAAGAAGAAAAAAAGAGTACCCTATATACTCGAGTATAAGCCGACCCGAATATAAGCCGAAGCACCCAATTTTACCTCAAAAAAACCTGGGAAAGCTTCATAGGAACCACTGCCTGCCTCACTCGAGTATAAGGCGAGGGCGGCTTTTTCAGCACAAAAAATGTGCTGAAAAACTAGGCTTATACTCGAGTATATAGGGTAATAAAGGTGAGGGGAGGGAATTTAAATTCCCCCCACCATACATACAAAAGGAAAAGGAAAAGGAAAAAACACAAACGCAAAAAAACCACAGGTCCCATTTGCTTTTAAATGCAACCTGGATCAAATTCCTCTTTGTCCTCCCACCCTACTCCTCCTATGGGAACTCTTTAACACTTTTATTTATTTATTTTTTCTCGGTAAGGGACTCCTCATGACTTAATTCCAGTTTTTCTTGTTTCGCTCAGCCCTGATCGCTGGCCTCACGACCACATGCCCTGAAAAGACAACATGGCCGCCGAGGCTGGGGAAATAGCAGCCCTGGGTCTCCACCTCCGAGCTGTGCTAGAAAAAGGGAAGAAGAGGGAAGAATCGGACACTGCAGCGCTTGGGGCAAAGCGCCCTCCTGCCGTCTGGGCGGAGAGCCTGGGGGACTTGGAGAGACCAAATAATACAGAGGAGGCGAAAGGGGAAGCAGAGGAAGGACCGCAACAGCGCTGGGAAGCCCAGTGGCGTCGTTTCCTGAAGGCAGTGGAGTCCAGGCAATCGGAAGAGGGAACCTCACCAGGCTGCAAGATGGTGAAGGAGGAGTTCCCAGAGGAGGTCAGGGCTTTGGAAGCACAGCGCCAATCCTTCAGGCAGTTCCGCTACCAGGAGGCCGAGGGCCCCCGAGAGGCGTGCAGCCAGCTCAGAGATCTTTGCCACCGGTGGCTGGAGCCTGAGAGGCGCACGAAGGAGCAGATCCTGGAGCTGGTGATCCTGGAGCAATTCCTGGCCATCCTGCCCTGTGAAGTCCGGACCCAGGTTCTAGAAGGTGGGCCGGAGACCTGCTTGCGGGCTGTGTCCCTGGCCGAGGATTTCCTGCTGAGGCAGCTGGAGGAGGAGGAGGAGGTGAGAGGCTTTGACGCTGTCGGTTCCATAGGGCAGAGAGCCTGGGCCATGGAGAAAAGCCATGGAGGAAAGGAGCTGTTCTAAAGCGTCCCAGAAATGGAGTCAGGTGAACAGGTGGCCTGTCACTTGCCTGTCTAGGAATAGGAATAGGAATAATTTATTGGCCAAGTACATTTTCCAACATACTTGGAATTTTGCTTCGGCTACATTGCAATGTAAACGTACCTTATACAAACACTGTTCCACTCACAATACAATGACACAGCAAATAAACCCCACCCATAAGTGACCTCCCCTTCCGCTACATAACTACCGTGTTTCTCATAAAATAAGACATACCTAAAAAATAAGCCATAGCAGGGTTTTCAAGCAGTCATAAAATATAAGCCATACCCCGAAAATAAGACGTAGTGATACACGGGGAGGCCCTTGGTGAGCCTCCCGGAGGGCTCAGCATGGCGGGCGGCGACGGAAAACTCGCGCTCCGCTGCGCAGGGCTAGGCTGTGGACGCGGGGAGGCCGTTAGCGAGCCTCCCGGAGGGCTCATCATGGCGGGCGGCGACGGAGAACTCGCGCTCCGCTGCGCAGGGCTAGGCTGTGGACGCGGGGAGGCCATTAGCGAGCCTCCCGGAGGGCGCAGCGTGGCGGGCGGCGGCGACAAACTCGCGCTCCGCTGCGCAGGGCTTGGCTGTGGACGCGGGGAGGCCATTAGCGAGCCTCCTGGAGGGCACAGCGTGGCGGGCGGAGACGGCAAACTCGCACTCCGCTGCGCAGGGCTAGGCTGCGGACACGGGGAGGCCATTTGTGAGCCTCCCGGAGGGCTCAGTGTGGCGGGCGGCGATGGCGAACTCGCGCTCCGCTGCGCAGGGCCAGACTGTGGACTTGGGCAGCGGCGGCGCTACCGTCCAGGGAGCCCTGGCTGCCGTACCCTCTGGGAGACTCGCTGACAGCCTCCCCGCGTCCGCAGCCCAAGAAGAGGGGGGCGAGGGTGGCGCTGCCGGCGGGGCTGGAGGGCGGAGGTGCCCCCCAGGCCATGGCGCCCTGCGCCAGTAGCCTCAATGACTAAGACGCCCCTCGCAGCAGCAGCGCCGTGCAGAGCCATGAGCCAGCGGGACCCAGCATCCGCATGGAGCCCTGAAACAGCGTGACCCAGCAGCAGCACCTTCATGATGATCTGTGAAGCCCAGTTGCAAAACACTACCGGTACATCTCTTTTCTTGCCTTGCCCACTTTATGCATATTTATGCATAGTTGATGCAAACTGTAATTGCATGCAATTGCTTTCACCACCCGGGTACTTTTGCTTGGTGCAAAAGTAGTATTTAAGCATGGTTGATGCAAGCTGCAATTGCATGCATGAAAGTTAAAGTCTGCCGTTTTACTCATCTCTGTGGGACTTAATTATAATTGAATAAATGTAGATTGCTGTACCATACTTACCAGTAATAAAAATAAGACATCCCCCGAAAATAAGCCATAGTGTGTTTTTTGGAGGAAAAATAAATATAAGACGGTGTCTTATTTTAGGAGAAACACGGTACAAATTTAACAATTTAATGGCACAAGGGGGAAAACTGTTTCTGTGCCTGGCCGATTTTGTGTAGCGACGTCCAGATGGAAGTAAATCAAGCAGATGATGACCGGGATGCAAAGGATCTGCTACAATTCTCTCTGCTCTCTTCCTAACTCACGTAGCATAGTGTCTCTATTGAAGGCAAGCTAGTACCAATTACCCTTTCTGCAATTCTTACTGCTCGTTGGAGCCTTTTCAAGAAGTCTAATGGCTTCTTGCAAGCCGGTTGGTGGTTAGAAGGGAGCCCCGTTTGCGGGAAGCAGTTTGGAGTTCAAGCCGCTCCCTGCGGATGGACTTCCAACATTGCTCTCTTGAAACCACTCAGTTATATTGAGCCCCTTT
This sequence comes from Darevskia armeniaca, assembly GCA_034641395.1. Lineage (NCBI taxonomy): Eukaryota > Metazoa > Chordata > Lepidosauria > Squamata > Lacertidae > Darevskia > Darevskia armeniaca. Next base: position 306,540 of record JAWWNF010000633.1, on the reverse strand, counting down.
AAACTGTGGCAGCTGACATCATTATGGCAGCAGGTGATTGACAGATGGGCAATCTCACCCTCCTGCCAAGTCTGGCAAATGGGAATGGGGCAATTAAATGACTGACCTGCTGGCCAGATCCAGATCCCGCCCCATGTGAAGCCCCTCCCTTGAACTGCTTCCTCCTGGGCAGGGAAAGGGAACCTCTAACCCCCTACCTATCAGGGACCATGCTGAGGAGGGCTACAATGAGGAAGCATGGTGGGTGCTGCCGCCTCCTCCCCCTGACCCTGAATCTCCCCAGGAGCAGGAGGACAGTATAGATTTAGAACAGTGGTTTGCAGAGGGGCATAGTTCAGAAGGGCAAAGCTGGGAAATACTGGATGAAGAGCAGCTAGGCGAAGGAACACCAGAAGAGAGAGGGCTAACAGATTCACAGTCGTTGGATAGCATCCCCCCTCCCCACGTTCTAGGAGAGCTGAGAAAGTTGCCGAACAGAAAGCACAGCGACTACAATCTCAGGTTACCAGACACACGGGTGACGTGGATTGAGAGGGATGGGGGTGGATGGGTTAGCCTTAATTGGAAGCACCGCCATTCTTAGAGGGAGACGTTAATTATCCCTTGCTGTGATTATTAAAAAATTATAACTGGTAAGAAGACTCTGTTCACTTTATTCTGCTTATCTATTGCCAAGTGGGGAGGAAGCTGATTCCCTGAAGCCTGACACTACCCCAGTAAAGTGTGGCACAAAATTGGTCCCTATTTGGCCCGTGAGGCTGTTTTCACCAAACCACGGCCACCTCATGTCACCTAAGACATCATAGATGAGCTGTGGCTGGATCTGCTGAATTCTCTGTGGGAACCTGATCATGCATGCAGCTGTTCCCTACGGAAGCAGGGGTCAAGTCATTACCTGTCAACTGATGGGTGCTGAGCTGAAGCCTGATGGATTGATTGCACAGCCAAGTGGACCAAGTTCCTGTGTTTTTTGAAGCCTTGTGCAAAGCACTTTGTCCTCCCTATGCTCAATGCTTTCCTGTCGCTGAGCATAAGGCCTTGTGCTGTGGTTCCCAAGCACCTGGCCACCAGCTGTGCAAGGAACTTTGATGGGTGGGTGGGGCAGCCCATCTGTCCATCACCTGATATCATGATGACATCACTTCCAGAAGGGTGGGGACAAATGTGTGGCAGGCAAAAGCATTCCTCTTCACCCAGGCCTCTGGCTAAATAAACAATCTAGGCCTTTTAAACTGTGTGTTGGGGCGGTATTCTTTTGTTTCTCATCTTATTATGTATTTTTGTGTTTTTATACTGTAAACCACCCCGTGATCCTTGGTTGAAGGTCAGTTGATAAATTTAATAAATAATAATAGTTTGGCCTGCCATGCCAAAAAAGGTTCCCTACCACTGTTCCTGTACAACTCAGAAAGAATATGGGTTATAAATGCAGCTAGTAGATTTGGAGACTTGGCCAAAGCCATCCAATGAGCTTCAGGGTGGATTATAAAGTTCTCATCTCATTATTGGACTGCTTGAAGAGTTTGGTGCCACTTGATGAGGTTGTCCTGGGGCTCGGTGCGTTAAGAAATGAACTTGCTCAAGGCTTATTTTTAAGCTTCACAGCGCAGGCTGGATATAAAGGCAGGCCTTCTCACTCTGCCAAACAGTAGAACCGGCCCTGTCTAGCGCTAGGCCACAATCACTCCCAATTGACCCTGATTTCTATTTACTCAGGTGCTGTTCAAAGAGGAGGCTGATGAGTTTCCAAACAGAGAGCCAGCTCTATCACAGGCCTGGGAAGGGACGCTCTTCGACGCTGTCAAACAGGAAGATGAAGCAGACGCCACTATGTCAGGTAATGCTTTGTGTGTTGTTATTATTTAAGGCATCTACACTTTACCATGATGAGAAAAACTTCTCCCTAACCACTTTCTTCACACCATGCAAAATTTTATAGACCTTTCTTCCTATATACATAAAAAGGTAATGCTATCATCACGCTGCAGTTTGCGTGACTGCCAATAGGGAGCGCTTCACAACTATAAAGTCACAAACTTTTTAACATTTCCTCTTAGGAGAGTTTCACGAGCCTGCTCATCATTTGGGTTGCCCTTTACTGCAGCTTCTCCCTTTTTGAGATTTTCTTATTTATTCTTCCTGGGGGAGGAGCCAAACTCATGTTAAGATGCTTTTCTTGCTCCAGGAGGTGATGAGAAGCCTGAGGAGTGGCAGACGAGTCGGCCAGAGAATTCTGGGGAACTGGAATTGTGTGGCGTTTGGGGCAAACAACACATTTTGCGCTGTCTGGATCAGCACAGAACAGCCCCTGAGAGCCAACAGAGGAGTTGTCCAGGAGGGGACAAATTATTTCAGCCCAGCTTTGCGGCACATGAGAACCCCTCCCCAGGAGAGAAGCAGTATAAATGTCCCGTCTGCGTGAAAAACTTTAAACACAAGTCAACGCTGACCGTGCACAAGAGGACGCATACGGGAGAGAGACCTTACCAATGCTCCCATTGCGAGAAGAGCTTCATTCAGCGATCCACCCTCATCGTCCACGAGAGGACCCACACGGGGGAAAGGCCCTACAGATGCTCAGACTGCGGGAAGAGCTTCAACGAGAGGTCCGTCCTTGTCAAGCACAAGAGGACCCACACAGGCGAGAGGCCCTACAAGTGTGCGGACTGCGAGAAAAGCTACAAGCAGCTCTCAGCCCTCGCCGCGCACGAAAGGACCCACACAGGGGAAAGGCCCTACAAATGCTCCGAGTGCGGGAAAAGCTTCACCCGCAGCTCGTTCCTCATTACGCACAAGAGGACCCACACGGGAGAGAAGCCATATGGGTGCAAAAACTGTGGGAAAAGCTTCAGCCAGCGACCACACCTGGTTATCCACGAGAGGACTCACTCAGGAGGGGGGCCTCTTTAGTGGTCGGGCTGTTGGGCAGCAGTAAGCTTGTTTCTTTTCCATGTGGGTTTAGAGTAATGTGCCAAATCTGCAGCACCTGCACAAGAACTGCTTCACCTTTGGCAGTAGATAAGCAGAACAAAGGAAAAGGAGTCTTCTTACCAGTTAGAAACTTTAATGATCACAGCGAGAGAACAAAGAATCCATTTCCTAGGAATGACGGTGCTCCCAATTAAGGATTTCACCCACTTCCTCCCTTTGCCACCCACGTCACTACCGTGTCTTGTAACCTAATCTCACAACCACTGGGCTTTCTGTGCTGCCACCTTCTGAGTTCTCCGTGGCTTTGGAGGAGAGTGAATGCTGTCCAGAGACTGTGAATCTGTTAACCCTCTCTCTTCCAGTGTTTCTTCTCCTAGCTGTTCCCCACCCAGTATTTCCCAGCTTCTGCCTTCTAAACTAAGTCCCTCTGCGAACCACCATTCCAAATCTATACTGTTGTCCTGCTTCTGGGAAGAGTCAGAATCCTGATCAGGAACAGGGGGAGGCGCCCACCATTCCTCCTCATTGCAGCCCTCCTCAGCATGGTCCAACATATCTCCCTTTTCATGGAGCATCTTCCTGACACACTCATCAAATCCTGCCTGCCTTTTCCTGCTTGTTTCTGTTGCCACTGTAAGATTTAAGCAGGGCCCTTTACTTAAGGCAATCGGCCATTACTGGTTATAACAGGACAAGCAATGAAAGGGAAACAAGAACAATAATAAAAAAACTTTTTATTATTTATATGCCGCCCATCTGACTGGGTTTATATATTGCTTAATTGCCAAAGTTTCTAAGTGGTATACATCCAAATTAATTTTATTTATTCATTTCATAAATTTATACACCGTTGATTGCAAAAAAAACCTTAAAGAGGTTTATGAAAAGAATAAAGTTAAAAACAACTATTTAAAACATTACATTAAAAAAAAAATCAGTGAGAAACTAAAAAGCAAGTTAAAATACACGTCATTGTTCTACGAATCTGGATAGGGTTTCTAAAAGGGATTTATTTGTATACTAATAGAAGCACTTTGAACCTGGCCCAGTAGCAAATCAGCAACAAGCACAGATCTCTGCCTCCGTCCTGTCAGCAATTGTGCTGCAGCATTCAGCACCAACTGCAACTACTGGATCAAGCCCGAGGGAAGCCCCAAATTTCACATTCCAAAGCATACAATGGATAGGACCAATTACAATAAATCAGAAAATAAAGGGAGGAAACTTAGCATTCCTGCTCAAACACCTGAAATTTCAACAGGGAGAGGGGGGCTTCCTAAACTCAGCTGGGAGGGTGTTCCACAGAATTGGACCCACAAATCTAGGGGATGTGAGCTGTACATCTGAGCCAGGGAGAACCACTAAGGGGGACTCCCCTGCAGATCTCAGAGACCAGGCAGGAATATCGAGGATTAGGCAGTCTTTTGAGTTATCCTGGCCCCAAGCTGTTAAGGGCCTTTTAAATTATTATGTGGACCTTGAGCTGAGCCCAGTAGCTTCCAAGCACCCAGCCCAAGCTTTTAAGAGCCGCAGTTACATGCTGGCAAGAAGTGTGTCCCCACCTGCAGTCTATAGCTAGCCAACAAGAGTTTTGCACCAGCTCAACTGCCTCATAGGGGCAAGGCCTACCGAGAAGAGTTGCTGTGCTCATTGGGCCGGGCACTCCTGACCAGACCTTGTTTATCTGAATTAAGTTTTGGCTTACCCTGTGTGATTTGTTGCCGGCTGGTTCCCAACAGATGCACTTTGGTAAAAGATTTACTTTCCCCGCACTGCCCCATACAGGTTTTGTCATGTGCTTGGTATCAGCTGTCGCATTGCACATAAGGGAGATTTCACTCAACAATTAGTGTTTGCACGGGGGGGGGGGAGCTAGAAAAGTGTGTGTGAAAATAATTTTTAAAAATCAAATGTAGTTGTTTTTTCCCTCTTTTCTGATGCTATATATATGTGTGTGTGTGTGTGTGTATGTGTATATTTACTGCCATTCTCAGACAGTTGACAGGCATCCTCCAGGTTGCTGAACTGCAACCACCATCATGGCTGCCCTTCGGCCACACTAGCTGGGGCTGAGGAGAATTGCGGGCCTAATGAAATCTGGAGGGCCATGACATTTCCTGCTCTTGTATGTTCCTAGACCATTTGGGGGAAAGACTTGGTGGACCGGGGAAAGCTCACCGGCCCCCAGTGTCTCAGGTGGACCATGAAGCTGAAATAACGGCGGAAACGCCAAACAAACCATTACGAAAGGGGGAAAAAGATGGAAGCACACCATCTTGAGCAAAACATTTTTATTTCTTTATAAACACTCAAACGACGTCATGCCGCAAGAAAGGCCGATCTTTTTTTGTTCCCACATGTTCTTCAAACCAGTTGTATTGTTACGTAACTCGGATTGTACGTAACTCGGGTTGCTTTGCTACCCCAAGATCGCTGCTCCTGGAAAACTTGTGAGGAAGGTGTGAGGGGAAAGATGGCCGCTCCCCATTGGGGAGTTGGTGGAAACCCAACCTATTAGTATGCCGAAGCCTCTGGGAAAGGAGGCTCCACTCTTAATAGCCTCTTAAGAGAGCTCTCTTCCGTGTTGTCTACCAGCCTCCCCCAACCTGGTGCCCTCCAGATAATTTTGGCGACTTCTCCCCTCAGCCCCAGCCAACAGGAACTGTTCAAAGGCATCTAAGCAGCAGCCCTCATGGCACCTTACAGAATTCAATTCCAGGGAAGTTTAGCGTTGTGTGAATTAGGGCTCCTTTTTTCGTGCCTTGAAGCCACATCCCCTGCCTGGGCTGAGTCCAGCTTTCCATGGCAAAGGGGGGGGGGGAACAACCTTATTTACTCTTTCTACAGGCTTATACGTCTCATGTCCTCTGTCAATCATTTAAAAACATTTAATAACCACCCTTCCTCCAAGAAAGCAGCAAACCCAATTCACCAGCCTTGCCTTGCAGCCTCACAGCCCTGTGAGGAAGGTTAAGCTAGCTGCATAAACTTCATGGCCAAGTGAAGATTTGAACCCAGGGCTCTGTCTGTGGTGACAGAGAAGACGCTCCAATTTTAGGTCAACAGTCCTGCCAGTGAGCTACCGGACCCACTTCAAGGTATACTGAGTACTACTCTGAGTAAACCCACTTAATTATTGTTTAAGTCCATTGCTTTCAACAGATCTACTATGTTGGCCCCGGAAGACATCCTTTATATTGTGCCCTTACGATGATTTGTGCTTGTTATACATGATCACACTTTGCACCTGGAAAAGGGTTTTTTTTGGGTGGATATAGAGTGCTTTGTTTATAATGCCAAGGTCGCAGGTTCAATCCCCGTACGGGGCAGCTGCATCTTCCTGCTTTGCAAGGGGTTGGACTAGATGGTCCTTGGGGTCTCTTCCAACTCTACTATTATAGGATTCTATATCCCGTAGCGCTCTGGTGAAATCCTGCAACTTGTTTTGGTCCCACCACAGCATAAGAATGCCCCTCCAGATGGCAATTGTGCCATAACATCAGAAAGCATTGGGAAACAATTTATAACATAGAATGATGTGTGGAAGGACCAGTATAAATTTTCCATTTCATGCTCTATTATTGCAGCAATGGCACGTTGCAAACGATACCCACAAAAAAACCACTGGTCTGGAGGTGTCTTGTGATTAGCATGCTCCCAAAAGGCATGTAGATTCTCTCCCCCCCCCCGATTCCTTCCTTCCTTCCTTCTTTCCTTCCTTCCTTCCTTCCTTCCTTCCTTCCTTCCTTCCTTAATCCTGTCCACCAGATGCATCAGATTCGTACACAAGGTCAATCTTAAACCAGGCACCATGGGTGATGCTATCGTAGCTGTGCCGACAATTGTTTTCCCTCTGGACCACTGAGCAGAGGTATTCAATATTGCTTGAGAATAAACAATCTTGGTAAGTCAACTAAAATATTTTGTCTACACCGATAAGGCCAGAAGAACGATGTCGGAAACCACAAAAGCCCTTGAAGGGCTTTCCATCAGTGGCTTTTAGGGAGGTCTTCGGGGCTAAGTGCGTAGACCATGGGTAGGCAAACTAAGGCCCGGGGGCCAGATATGGCCCAATCGCCTTCTAAATCCGGTCCACGGACAATCTGGGAATCAGAAGAACAGTTTGGCTTTGATATCCCGCTTTATCACTACCCGAAGGAGTCTCAAAGTGGCTAACATTCTCCTTTCCCTTCCTGCCCCACAACAAACACTCTGTGAGGTGAGTGGGGCTGAGAGACTTCAGAGAAGTGTGACTAGCCCAAGGTCACCCAGCAGCTGCATGTGGAGGAGCGGAGACGCGAACCCAGTTCACCAGATTACGAGTCTACCGCTCTTAACCACTACACCACACTGGCTCTCAGCGTGTTTTTACATGAGTAGAATGTGTCCTTTTATTTAAAATGCATATCTGGTTTATTTGTGAGGCATAGGAATTTGTTCTCTCCCCCCCCCCTTCAAAATATAGTCCAGGCCCCGGCAAGGTCTGAGGGACAGTGGACCGGCCCCCTGCTGAAAAAGTTTGCTGACCCCTGAAAGACCTGCAAAACGAAAAACAACCTACCTATATTATACTGGCTACTGGGTTTATTTTTAAAAAAGCACCACTGCACCACCCAATATGTACTTAATCTGTGATGTTTTTCATGTCTTTGGTTCTTCCAAAGGCCTAGAAGGGATTTGCTCTATGTAGAACCCTTTTGACTGTTTTAAAAAAGTCGATCTATTGCTAATCCACAAGCAAAACTGTTCACGCTCTGCTGCCGAGAGTCAAGAAGAGTCAATGTGGTTGTGTCAGTGTTGAACATGGCCAGAGAGATCAACGGCAGAGATAGGAAGACAAAATTAATGTATTACTGGATCCCAGTTCCCAGTTAACCACTTCCTTGTTCCTGTGGGGCATTTTCGCAGTAAAAATGAAGTGATTACAGGAGACAAACCTGCAAGTCTTAAATGCTGTCAGGTTGACGATGGAGCCAATTTATTTTCTGTTGCTCTACAGCAGGTATGGAGAACCTTTGGCACTCCAGATGCTGCTGGGAAGCATGGCCGATGGTCAGGGATGATGGGATCTGTAGTCCAGCAACATAGGGAGGGGCAAAGGCTCCTCCATTTCTGCTCTAGGGGATAGCACCCGAACCAACAGATTCAAATAAGAACAAAGAGAGATTTCGACGAAACATTTGGAAGAACGTCCTGAAACGGAGAAGCTCTTTTGGCTGTGGAAAGGTCGGTTCTCCTGTACTGTGCCAGCTGGTCATGATGGGAATAACTGTTTAGAAATCAAAGCCTGAGCTTTGATTTTGATTTTCCTCTTCCCTCCCTGTCACCCTTTCCTCGTGTGTCGTGCTTTTTTTGAAGACTGTAAGTCAGGATTGACAAACAAAGAAAGTTTGTGAAGCCACTCCAGAGCAGGCTCCGTATAAATAAATAAAAATAAATGTCTAAAGGGTCTCTGGCAAGGGGAGGTCCAGAGACCCTTTAGAAGAGACCCAGGGTGTAGTGTTTTGTTTACTTTAATAATATTTCAGTATTAATTGCATTTAACCTTTCCACAAATGATTCCTGTGTGCATTTTGTGACTCGCAAGCCTCCCTCCTATGCTGCATTCCACCTCTATCTAACCCTGAAAGTGTTACAAATGGTCATTAAGGGTGTCTTGTTAGCACCAGAGTGTAAATCCAAACTTCTCATTAAAACTTCCTGGGAGAAAGGAGAAGGAAGGGAGGTGAGATAAGGGAAAGAATGTCAACAGCCCAACAAAGGCCTGGTTGCTAGAGAAACAGTGATAGGAGACCCATGGCCTGGGCACATTTGGGTCACTTCAAGGTGATTGCAGGGATGAAGATACCAATATGGAGCCATGTGTTTTAGTTCTGATGTCCTGTAACCTTTCCTGATGTATGTGGAAGGATGTTTTTCTTTCAAGAATTTTTAGATGTTTTGTGGCTTTTTGTGTGCCGCCTATGAAACCATATTCTGATGCTCCTCGTGCCAGACTTCTTCTTAGGTGGCGGTTTGGCTAGAACAACCACGTTGAGCTCTGCCCTATGACAATATCTATAAATGCCAGGCCCCTCCTGGATGCTGGACATGGAATTAATTTCCTGGGTCCCATTTTTAATTTTAAAGGTGGTCCCTCACCTGTGTCACGAACAGAGCGGTGTGGAATATAATAATAATTTATTATTTGTACCCCGCCCATCTGGCTGGGTTTCCCCAGCCACTCTGGGCAGCTTCCAACAGAACATTAAAATGCAGTAATCTATTAAACATTAAAAGCCTCCCTAAACAGGGCTGCCTTCAGATGTCTTCTAAAAGTCTGGTAGTTGTTGTTCTCTTTGACATCTGGTGGGAGGGCGTTCCACAGGGCGGGCGCCACTACTGAGAAGGCCCTCTGCCTGGTCCCTGTAGCTTTGCTTCTCGTAGTGAGGGGACTGCCAGAAGGCCCTCAGCGCTGGACCTCAGTGTCCGAGCTGAACGATGGGGGTAGAGACGCTCCTTCAGGTATACTGGACCGAGGCCGTCAAATTCTTACCTTACCACACAGGTGGAGGTGCTAAGGGTTGATGTTGGGAGCTTCTGCATGCAAAACATGTACTCTAACCGCTGCTCTTTCTTGAAGAATGTGGTGGGCCGTGAGACCCTTGTATGGGCGGGCAGAGGCCAAGGAAGAGCCTGCAGCAAGCACAGAGCCAGTTGCAAGCTTCTCTGCGGCTGTCACAGGTGCTGAAATCGCTATGGGGAGACTCAGAACTGGGGCACCATCAGGGCTGGCCGTTGGGCCCTGCAGTCTGGAGCCTCACACAGCAGAATGAGCAAGAGGGATCCCCAAACACAGCAGTGGCCGGCTTGCCACCTATGAAAGAAATACACTTTCCCTCCAAAACAGCCGTTCCCTGCACCACCCTTCTCCAGCATGAGCATTGTCCACAGCCTAAACTACCTAGGTGCATCACTGAGGAGGCAGGAACCAGGAGGGGCAGAATGGGGGTAGGGAGATTCCGGCCCCTCCAGCCTCCGTTCTCTGCCCAGCAACAAAACAGACAGTTACGGGGACAGAAAATTACAAACAAAAGCCGTGAAAATCTCTAGAACGGGTAGTTATAATTCAATATGAGAAAAATACGGTACAACAACTTAACGTTAAATTGCTTAACGCAAAAGTATATAGAACCTAAACAAGGACTTAGATAAGGACTTTCCTGAAAGAAAATAAACTTTCAAGTCTAATTTCCTTTGAGGAAACTGACAGTCTCGGTGAAACGGGATTTTTTAGCCGGCAACCAGTCAGGTTTATTTTCTACGTTTATTTCCTTTCAGGAAAGTCCTTATCTAAGTCCTTGTTTAGGTTCTATATATATTTTTGCGTTAAGCAATTTAACGTTAAGTTGTTATCTTTTTCTCATATTGAATTATAACTACCCGTTCTAGAGATTTTCACTGCTTTTGTTTACTCTGTCTCTGTCATTTTCCGTTCTCTGCCCAGCTGGTTGTATTTTTGGCAGGAATTTGAACTGCCCCCCCAAATACCGGTGTTGGATTTGTGATACCGGTCTACAGATTTCCATAGCAGGTGGGCAAGGGGAGATTTGGCTTGCTCACCTGCTGAAGAGAGATGGCTGCTGGCCGTTAAGGGGCTCAGAAAGGAAATGAAACAGAGAAGTCCCTCCTCCTCCCTTTCAAACCATTGAGAAATGCTGGTCTTGACCAGAGCAAGCGGCTGGATTAGCAGACAGTGAAAAAAAGGAACAGGAGGCATGACGGAAGCAGGGCCAGCTCACCCATTGGGCTTGGTGAGGCAGTCGCCTCAGGCGGCAGGCCAGAGATAAACTGAGAGGGGTGGCGGATCTGGGCCCCCCAGAAGTGCGCCACTTGCTGCCTCCTGTTGTGCAACCTGGGAAGAGCGGGGCCGCCTCGCCAGCATTGTATTTCCCCCCCCCCTGCCACTTTCAGCACACAGGCGCTTTCGTGGTCTGCCTCCAGTCACCTCAGGTGGCAGCAGAGCGCCATTTTGTGTTTTGCTTCAGGTGGCAACATGTCTTCGGCCGGCCCTAGATGGAAGGGAGCGTGTGGGGTGGGTGGGTAGGAAACTAGCACAAGGAAGATGACAGAAGTGGGGAAGAAGTCCGGCCTGCTACCTCCCACTGCCGCTTTCGGACCAGCTCCCCTGTCAGGGACTGGCTGGATGAGGAGCAGTGGGGGAAGCCGCCTGACCAAGAGTCCCTCCCCCCCTCCATGGAAAGTGCAGAGGGAGAGGATTTGGCTCCTGGTGGTGGGAAACCGGCCACTACCCCAGAGGAGGGGACGAGCTGGGAAATACTGGAGGCAGAATCAGACAGGTGCCACAGCACAGGGCAGGGACAGGAGTTAGACTTGGCAGTTCTCCCACAGAGCCACTCTTTACAGCAAGGGTAGGCAACCTAAGGCCCGTGGGCCAGATGTGGCCCAATTGCCTTCTCAATCCAGCCCATGGATGGTCCGGGAATCAGCTTGTTTTTACATGAGTAGAATGGGTGCTTTTGTTTAAAATGCATCTCTGGGTTATTTGTGGGGCACAGGAATTGGTCCATTTCCCCCCCCCCAAAAATATAGTCTGGCCCACCACATGGTCTGAGGGACGGTGGACTGGCTCACGGCTGATAAAGGTTGCTGACCCCTGCTTTACAGCTTCTCTGCTGACAGCTTGCAAGTCCCTCCTGCCCCAGAACAAGGCATTTATTGCATGTTGCCGAGCAAAGAGCCAGGCAGACACAGAGAGGGTCCCTTGGAGCTCACCGTAGACAGAAGGAGGGGCCTGACACAGAGGGCCAGGGAGTGAAGGGGGAGCTACAGGCCAGTCCGGGCAATTGCTTCAACAAGACAGGAGCAACCTTTAGAAGTCTCTGCGTGTTCTTTGTTCTGCTTTCCTTAATAAAGAAACTAACTGTAAGTTAGCCAGTGTTTCGCTCTTTTTCTCTGATCTGTGAATGACCTGCTCTCCTTGTCGGCTCCCAGACATCCCACCCCCTCTACCCGATCGATTGCTTTAGAAGGCAACAGAGGCTTTGGGGAACCTCTTTTTTGCCACGGCCCTCACTCACAGAGATGCTCCTTTGTAGTCTTGCTATATAGTCTGTAACCAGTTTTTGTTTAGTACAAACAAAACAACCCCCCAGCCCCCCCCACAAAAAACCCCGCCCCACCCACAGCCTGCCGACCTCTCAGTGGTGGTGCTTGATGAAGTTGGAGTTGTCGCTGAAGCGCTTTCCGCAGACAGAGCACTCGTAGGGCTTCTCTCCCGTGTGGATCCTCTTGTGGACGATGAAGTTGGAGTAGTCGTTGAAGCGCTTCCCGCAATCGGGGCACTTGTAGGGCTTCTCCCCCGTGTGGATCCTCTTGTGGCGGATGAGGCTGGAGCCCGTGTTGAAGCCCTTCCCGCAGTAGGAGCACTTGTAGGGCTTCTCCCCGGTGTGCACCCGCTGGTGGATGAGGAAGGCGGCCCGGCTGACGAAGCTCTTCCCGCACTCGGAGCAGTTGTACCACCTCTCCCCTGAGTGGATCCTCTCGTGCGCGATCAGGTTGGAGCGCCGCCGAAAGACCTTCCCGCACACGTGGCAGGCGTTGTCCCTCTCGCCGGGGAGGAGGAGGGTCCCCGGCTGCATGGCGCTCTCGTCCAAGTCCTCGTATGTCCCCTGGGAGTTGATGAACTTCCCTGCTTCCCGCTCCAGGCAGTTGCCGCCGTACAGCACCTCGGAAGGTTCCCCTGGACCGGGGCAGTGGGGAACGGTCTGTTCGACCCTTCCAGACAACATCCAACGCGGCTCCAGCTCTCCGGAAGCTTCCGGGTCATTCTTCTCCGGGCTGCACAACTTCTCGTCACCTGCTAGAAAGGGCAAAGGAATGGCGTTAATTAAGGACAGGGGTGGGGAACTGACTGTAGCCCTCCAAATTTTCATAAGAACAAAGAATCGTAGGAGCTGGAAGGCACCACGCGGCCATCTAGTCCAACCCCCTGCCCTGCAATGCAATAGTCTTTTGCCCAATGTAGGGCTTGAACGCATGAGACTGCCATGTGTGGCCGGTGGCTCTAGGATGAAGTCATAGAATCCTAGAGTTGGAAGAGACCCCAAGGGCCATCCAGTCCAACCCCCTGCCAAGCAGGAAACACCATCAAAGCATTCCTGACAGGTGGCTGTCAAGCCTCTGCTTAAAGACCTCCAGAGACTCCACCACACTCCTTGGCAGCAAATCCCACTGTCGAACAGCTCTTACTGTCAGGAAGTTCTTTCTAATGTTTAGGTGGAATCTTCTTTCCTGTAGTTTGAATCCATTGCTCCGTGTCTGCTTCTCTGGAGCAGCAGAAAACAACCTTTCTCCCTCCTCTATATGACATCCTTTTATATATTTGAACATGGCTATCAAATCACCCCTTAACCTTCTCTTCTCCAGGCTAAACATACCCAGCTCCCAAGTCCTTTTCAATATGAAAATAATAATGATGGTGATGATGATAATAATAATAATCCTATATAATAAAGAGCCTGTGTCCCTGCCTTTCCGTGTGTCACGGAAGTGCGTTGTGCGCATGTCACATGGGGACGCAGGGATTGGAGGGGGCGGAGAGGGGGGCGGGACGACGCAGAGACACTTCCGGCCAGGCGAAACTGCGCCGCCGCCATTGCCGCTGCCGCCGCCCGCCCATGGAGGCTCCTGCCGCTGCCTGAAGGAGGCCCCCCCGTCCGGCACGCGCCCTTCAATTTTGCGAGGAAGAATGCTTGACCGTGGAATGGGCTCCCTTGGGTGACGATGGACCCTCCATCATTGGAGGTTTTTAAACAGAGGTTGGCTGGTCCTCCGTCCGGGATTCTTCAGCTGTGATTCCTGCAATCCAAGGTTGGACTGGATGACCCTTGGCGGTCCTTTCCAACTCTAAAACTTTATGATTCCAAGCTTCCCTCTGCCGCATTCCATACACACACAAACACATATACAGTGGTACCTCTGGTTACGTACTTAATTCGTTCCGGAGGTCCGTTCTTAACCTGAAAACGTTCTTAACCTGAAGCACCACTTTAGCTAATGGGGCCTCCCGCTGCCGCTGCGCCGCCAGAGCACAATTTCTGTTCTTATCCTGAAGCAAAGTTCTTAACCCGAGGTAATATTTCTGGGTTAGCAGAGTCTGTAACCTGAAGCGTATGTAACCTGAGGTACCACTGTACACAGTCAGAAGTGGCACATGCCAGCATTAGGCGTCCCTTCTTCACTACTCATGAGAAAACAAGGACAACATTGAGCTATCAGGCTTGGCAGGACGTCTCCCAAAGGCCACAAGGAGGAAGAATCAGAGCTGGAGCACACGCTGGGCACTGAGCCAAGGAGGGTTTCGGAAGGCGGCATGAGGGCTCTGGCAGGGTGCTAGGGTCCTCCTGCCTCCTTTCCAAAGCCCAGTTAGCACTTTCCCATCTTTTGGCCTTGCGCAGGGCACCACAGTACTCAAATAAGAGCCAAAGGTCCCAAGTTCAATCCCCAGCATTTCCAAGTAGGGCCAGAAGAGTTTTCCCTGCCCACCGAGCCACTGGCCATCAATGTCGATAATTCTGAGCCAGGTAGACCGATGGAGCCTCCTGCCTCCCAGGTCCCCAACAGCAGCCCAGTTATTGGGGTGCAAAGGAGGCCGTGACGATGCTCAGCTCGCCACCGAGCAACCACGACCCCTCAGAGATCCTTACACAGCAAGGGGGCGTCTCCTTCGCTTTCCTCCTTCATCCCTCCAAGCGGCGGCCTCTGCCAGGTGTTCAGAGGAGCCTTCTCCGCAGAGTCTTCTTCCGCAAACGGGCGGATTGCCTGAAAACAGGGAAGAGGATCCCGTTCAGGGGAGACAGTTGCCAAGGGGGCAGGAACAGTGGATGGATTCTCTCCCCCCCCCCCCGCTACTACCTTGCCAACAGCGCATCAACAAAGGAGGAATCATGGTTGCAGGGGTTCACACGCTACTCAACTCTCAAGCTGGATTACTGCAGTGCATTCCTCATGGGGCTGCCCTTGCGTTGGAGCAAAATCTTATCCAAACAAGGAACTAATCTACACTGGTGCCAGGGGCTGATCTGGATCAGAAGATTACGGAATGTAATGCAGGGAGAGCAGCTCCTAACAAAAATGGAAGGGGAATTTCCCTGTCCCCCATTCTCAGCGTTTCCAGAAGCAGAGAAAAGGGCAGAGACAGAAGCTGCACAGTTGAGAGAGGAGCTACCCAGCTTTGAGATAGCAGCTAAGCCACCAGAAGGGAGGGAGCAGCTGGGCGATACATCTATCGAGAGTGGGGGGAGCTCCCTCCCTCCCCCCGAACTCGGAAGTCTGAGCGAGTCAGAGAACAGAGGAGGGACATCCCGTTTGTGCACTTATTGCTGCGGAAGTGGGGAGGTAGGCAACTGCTATCCTTGCAGAGAGTTGCACTCTGTGCTCGCAACATGATACTGTAATAAAAAGACTACCAGTATACATCTACCAAATGCTCATTAATTCTTATCGGTGTGTTACCAAGAAGGGAGAAGCGAACTCCCGTACTTGACAACTGGTGAGTTATAACGTTAAAAATGTGTTATGACACCAGAGCAGTGATCTGTCACCAATGGGAAATTGCATTGGGCTATAGAGAGAGTTGGTTTTAAATATATATAAATATTATAATAGCGTTTTCCAGATCAGTGTAGACAAGGAGTGCTTTCAAGCAAAAAGTCAGGCCGGCAACCCACTAGATGCCTAGATGGGGTAGTGGCAAAACTAGCAGCCAAAACTGGCAGCCTGCTATTCTGGGCAGATTCAAGTGCTAATTCAAGTGCATTGCTAAGGGAGGGGAAACCTAGGGAAAGAGGTTGCAGCTCAAAGGGTAGAACATTTGCTCTCTGTGCAGACAGTCCCAGTTTTAAGCCCTGGAATCTCAGGAGGGCTGGAAGAGAACCGTGCCTGAAACCCTGGAGAGGCTCTGCCGTCAGTGTGGACAATGCGTAGCTAGAAAAACTAATGCCTGACTTGGCGCAAGGCATATTTCACTTGAGTCTAAATCAGCACTTTATAATATCCAGAATCACAAGTCTTCCTCCTCCTCTTGCCTTCGTTTTCCTCTTGAGTCTTCTTCGCTCCCCATCCCCGTTGTCCCCTTAAACCCAAAGCTTGCCCATCCCCTCTTCCAAGAACCCTCCTGTCCCCACCTCCAGGGCCAGCCACACTCACCTGCTGCTCTCCCACCCGCCCCTCGTCCTCCCGCTGCCTCAGCAGGAAGTCTTCCGCCAGGATCACCGCCTGGGTGCAGGTCTGGGGGCTGCACTCCCGCACCCAGCTCTGCATCTTCGTGGGCAGGATGGCCAGGAACTGCTCCAGGATGACCAGCTCCAGGATCTGTTCCTTGGTGTGCCTCTCGGGCTTCAGCCACTGGTGGCAAAGCCTCCGGAGGTGCCGGCAAGCTTCGCGGGGCCCTTCCGCTTCCTGGTAGCCGAACTGCCGGAAGAGGCGGCACTCTTCACGTGAGCTGGCAGCCTCCTGGGCCTTCCTGCGGTCCGACTTGTCTTTGGCCAGGAGGCCCCTCTCGGCCTGGGAGGCTCCTCCGCTCAGACCAGGCAGGGTTTGGGAGTCTGGCTCCCACCTAGGCCGCCGGCTGGTGTCAGCCATCCCGTCAAAAGGGGTCAGGGAAGTCTGCGCACTGTTTCTTGGGAGCTGCGGGCTGCCCCCGTCCGCATGGGGGGTCTCCAAGGCCTTCAGGAACTCCTGCAGCTGAGATTCCCACCGCTGCTGCAGGCCTTTGCGGGGCTCCCGGATCGCTTCCTCGGGGACAGTTCTTTCCCAGAAATCCCGGATGCTCTCCGCACGGATGACACAAGGGCCCCTCACTCCGCTTTTCCCCGCCTCGGGCCCCGCGGGGCTCTGCTCTCCCACCCTCTTCTCTCGCTCGGTCTGCTGAAGACCTGGCGCCGACGTATCTCTGGACCCCGTAGCCATTTCCACCCCCACCCCACCCTTCGTCGATTCTGTCGGTCAGCCCTGGCAGCGCCACCAAGTCCTGAACTCTCAAAGCAAGGAAGTTGTGTGCAGGGGGAAGCAAATGCCGAAGAGGCCTGGCCCCTGAAACAGAGAAAAACCAGAGGCCAGAATCAGAGAAAACTTAGTCAAGGACGGGCAGCCTTTTCTACCCAAAAGCCAGGTTTCCTCAGAGGTCATCCTTTGCGGGTTGCAGGTGGTCAGTGGTCAGACCCAGGACTGATGATGTGCACAGGCAGAGGCAAATAATGTTATAAATAATTTAATCTGGAATAAAAACTGCCCAGCTTCCAATTCTTCCCATGGCCAGCTCAGTTTAGAGCAGGCATCCCCAAACCGCGGCCCTCCAGATGTGTTGGCCTACAACTCCCATGATCCCTAGCTAACAGGACCAGTGGTCAGGGATGATGGGAATTGTAGTCCAAAACACCTGGAGGGCCGAAGTTTGGGGATGCCTGGTTTAGAGTTCATAAAGCTACACAGGTCTGCTCAGGAGTAAGCCCCACTGGGTGCATTGGGATTTTCAGAAAAGCACATCAATGCCCTTTTTTTAAAAGTTCAACAGAAAAAAGCTACTGTTCTGGAGAATTTAAGAGCATAAGATGAGTCCGGATCAGGCTGATGGCCCATCTAGTCCAGCATCCTGTTCCCACAGTGGCCAACCAGATGCCTGTTTGAAACCTGCAAGCCGCAGGACCCAAGCAAACAGTAGTTTCAAGCAACTGACTGTGGAGGCAGACAATAGGCACCATGGCTGGTAGCCTTCTCCTCCATGTTTAAAGGCAATCAGTGTGGCCAAGGGTTTGGAAAATAAGTCCTAGGGAAAACCCTCGAAAGAGCAGGGCTTCCCCCAAAGAATCCTGGGACCTGTAATTCTCCCCTCACAGCACTGCAATCCCCAGCACCCTAAATGAACTATAGTTCCCAGAATTCTTCTGCAGGGGGAGCTAGGAGCTTTAGTGTGGTGTGCATCAGTTAGCCTTGAGATAACAATACACCCTCTTCAAACACCTGAGAAGCTGTCGCATAGAAAAGGGGAGAACTAG
Organism: Darevskia armeniaca; assembly: GCA_034641395.1. NCBI lineage: Eukaryota > Metazoa > Chordata > Lepidosauria > Squamata > Lacertidae > Darevskia > Darevskia armeniaca. Next base: position 288,553 of record JAWWNF010000633.1, on the reverse strand, counting down.
ATCTAATGGGATCAGGTTATTGCAGCTGAAAGACAGGAAGAACTTCTTGATGGTAAGAGCAGTCACACAATGGGACCAATTCCTAGAGAGGCTGGTGCGCTCCCTCCAGCTGGAGGTTTTAAAGCAGAGGTTTCTGTTTGGGAATAATCTAGTTTTGGGTATTCTGCTTCAAGCAGGGGAATTGAACTAGAAAGCTCCTCTCAACTATGATTCTCAACTCATAAATAACCTTAAAGGTAAAGGTAGGTCCAGACTCTGGGGTTGCGGCACTCATCTCGCTTTATTGGCTAAGGGAGCCTGCGTACAGCTCCCGGGTCATGTGGCCAGCATAACCTTACCTTCTAATAATAGGAGGGGAGACATAGCTATCCAATTTTTCTACACTATGCAGAATTTTATGAACGTCACTTATTTTTATTTACTACTGGATTTTGAATGAATAAAACTCTGTTTACCCATAGGTCAACCCAATATAAATACAGCAAACCATCATTTTAACCTATTTAGCAAACAAATGCATACAAGAAACAGATCTCCATGATCTCTTTCCAAGTTACTCAAGAGCCAGTTCAGAACCTAAGTACTGTATCTATGTAGATCCAACTTACACTACCCACAACCCTTGGATTTTTATGTTTATTTGAGAGCTATGTTCATCTCCACTAGTTCTTCCAAGGATAGCTGTCAATTACTGGACTGGCTTTGCTGCCCAACTAATTTCTACCAAAATATAATGCAGGGCTCAGAAAACCTGTGACTCCAGCTGTTTTTTTGGACTGCAACTTTCATCTGCCTCAGCAGCCTGGTCAATGATCTGGGGTGATGGGAGTTGTGATCCAGCAATATTTAGAGGAGCACAGGCTCCACATCCCTACTATAGCATCATGGAAGTGAAAAGGGACCTGTGGGTCATCTAGTCCAACCCCCTGCTAGGTGCCAGAAATCCAGAACTAGAACTTTCCCCCAAAATATGGCTGCCCAGACTCTGCTTGGAAGACTTCTAGTGACGGAGACCCCACCACTGCTCTAGGTATATACAGGGTGAGTCCTTTAAAAGAGGTCCCGTGGATACAGAGTACAGTACACATGTTCCATGGGGCCTCTTTTAAAAGACTCACCCTGTACAAACCTGCTTTATCCTGAGTCAGACCGTTGGTCCATCTAGGTCAGCGTTGTCTAAACTTGCCAGCAGCAGCTCTCGATGATATTCCCAGCTCTACCCAAAGATAAACAGGGTTCGAAGCTGGGAACTTCTCCATGCAAAGCAGATGCCCTTCCCTGCTGCAACTGGTTCCATTTTCAAACCAGGAAATCGGCCCCACTGCCAAGCTCCTCTTACCTCCACGTTCGGAGGTAGTGTGTGCCTCTGAATGCCAGTTGCTGGGAATCACAAGTGGGGGAGAGCAGTGCTGTCCCACTCGAGTCCTGCTTTTGGGTTTCTCTATGAGGGACCCAGGTGGCGCCGTGGGTTAAACCACAGAGCCTAGGGCAGTGATGGCTAACCTTGACACTCCAGATGTTTTGGAACTACAACTCCCATCATCCCTAGCTAACAGGACCAGTGGTCAGGGATGATGGGAGTTGTAGTCCCAAAACATCTGGAGTGTCAAGGTTAGCCATCACTGGCCTAGGGCTTGCTGATCAGAAGGTTGGCAGTTCGAATCCCCGCAACGGGGTGAGCTCCCGTTGATTGGTTCCTGCTCCTGCCAACCTAGCAGTTCGAAAGCACGTCAAAGTTCAAGTAGATAAATAGGTACCGCTCTGGCGGGAAGGTAAACGGCGTTTCCGTGCGCTGCTCTGGTTCGCCAGAAGTGGCTTTGTTATGGAAGCTGTACGCCGGCTCCCTCGGCCATTAATGCGAGATGAGTGCGCAACCCCAGAGTCGGACACAACTGGGCCTAATGGTCAGGGGTCCCTTTACCTTTACCTGATGAGGATTCTGGTTAGCCCCCCGTGAGCACAGGATGGGCCCTTTGGCCTGGTCTTACGTTCCTGCATTACATTCCCTCCAGAGTTTCTCCTGGTGAGTTCGAGAGCCATACCCTGAACCTGCCAGTGTCCACATCTTGTACCCCCTGGCCAGGGTCCTTCCAAGCCCTCCTGCAACCCCGCTGCAAATGTGCCCACATCCTCCTTTAAGCGCAGCGCCCAGAACTTACCAGCAGCATCTGCACGAGTGAAGTTTATATTAATTAATGTGCTTATTGCCTTGATCAAACAGCACAGAGGGAGAAAAGTGCACCACCTTCTGCAAATCAAGCAGCTGTTAAAAGGCAGAGGAGCAGGAGTTAAAGGGAGAAGTTGGCAACCCTCTGAGCTTGGAAAGTAGCCCCCCCCCTCTGCTGCCTTGGGCTTCCTGCCCATTTCCCACCTCCCACCCTGGATCCCTCCCCCCACAATTGCCCCCCAAGAGGATCACTTACCCCTTCCACCCCAACTCACCTCTGATCTCCCCCTCCCCAGGAACAAGCACGGAAGGATCTGGGAAATTCAAAGGCCACTTACCCACGGTGGGCGGGGCAGGAAGTGACCGCCACTGTTTACATCCCGCCCTCCGGCCACAACATCCGGTCCGCTCTAGGAAACCGAACGGCGCCTCTTGTTCCTTTTAACCCCTTAGAAAGCGAATGATTCAATTAAATGAAATACAAAGCGTGGTTTGCTACTGATGGCTGAAATACATTCTTCATGGTAGCTCTGGAAATATGAGCTGCGAGAGAGAACCACGCAGGGCCTTTTTTTGGGGTGTATAGGAAGCCTGCTTGTGCCGGTCAGAATCCTTGTCCGCCTAACCCCGTGTTGCCTGCTCTGGCTGGCAGCAGCGCTCCAGAGTGTCAGGCGGAGAAGGGAAAGGCTGGGAGCCGTAGGGCGGGAGAAAAGCCTTGCTTCTGGGGCTCCCCCCGGGCATCTGGTCGGTCCCTGTGAGAACCAGATGCTGGACAGGCTGGGTTGCCTTTGGCCTGATCCAGGGGGCTCTTCGTACGCCTTTTCCATGCTCCCCCTTCTGATATTTCAGTTTGATTGATTGAATTCATACACCACCCTTCATCCGAAGATCTCAGGGTGGTTCACAGCATAAAAATATAAAAATGATGCCTTTCTTAAACAATTGCACTGTGAGTCCGAAAAAGCTGGAGGTCTCTGGTGTAGCAATCGCCTTCCCATTCATCTGTCCCCTGTTGGCTGTGATCACTGTCATTTATATAATGGGCGAAGGACCTGTGGTCCTCAAGATATTATTGGACTCCCCATTCCCATCATCCCTGATAGTTGGCCATACTGGTTTTGGCCGATGGGAGTCCCCCAACATTTGGAGGGTTACAGGTTCCCCATCCCTGCCTTAACTGCATCCCCTCTGGATTCTCTCTCAGTGGCAGTACCTTTTTAAATTTACGTATCAAAACCTTCAGAGTCCTGGGATCATAGACTTGGGGAGGGCTCCTCAAAGGCCGTTTAGTCCATCCTCCTGGCAAGGCATGGGCAAGCCACAGCTACAGCATCCTGACTAAGTTGGCATCTGGCCTCTAACAGAGGAGAGCCCTGCACCTGCCAAGATGGTATTTTCCACTGTTGAAAGTAGCACTTACATTTCAGGAAGTTCTTCCAAACGTTAAGTCAAAATTTCTCTTTTTGTTGGTATTTGAACCCGTTGGTTTGGATCCTACCCCCTGCAGCATACATGGAGGAGCCTTCAACCTTCCAGATGTTGCTAAACTGCAAATCCCTGACCTTTGGCCATGCTTACTGGTAACATTTGAAGGGCCTAAGGTTCTCCATACCTGCTGTAGAGTAACAATTTTTTTTTTAACTTTTGAAAAAAAAAAGAGATAATAGACACACACACAACCCCCCACACCTCACAAAGTGGCACCATAAGAGGGGGTGACACTTTAAAAAAAAAATTAAATTTTTAATTTTTTTTATTTTATTTTTTAAAAAAATTAAATTTTAACTTTATTGGGGGGAAAAGCGATAATAGACATACACAAAAAAACCCCACACCTCGCAAAGTGGCACCATCATTTTTTGGGGGGGTGGGGGTGACTTGCTATGCCACTGGGTGCAGCTCTGCCAGTGCCGTGGCAAAGTGGTGGTGGTGGGGTGACAAAAAAAATTCCACCCCGGGTACCACCTGGGCTTGCTACACCTCTGTGGAGACGTAGTTTCCCCCTCACAGAGCTCCAGTTCCCAGCCCCCTTAACAAAAGGCAGTAACCAGGATTCTTTGCAGGAAATCATGTGTGCTGTAAACGTGCATTTGGTGTGAATTTGCCCAAATGTTTGGAGGGCCGCAGCAGGTTTCCCATCTCTGCTATAAAAATTACAAGGCAGCTGCAAAAGTCCTGAGGAAAACCATCTTTATTTTACAATCTATTTGAAAAACTACTGTAAACAATTGCACACAATGGTAGGATTGACAGAAAACCTGTAGTAAAAATTTGAACTATGGAATGATAAAGGATTTATAAGAACAGAGTTATGAAAGAGATGCAGAGGGGTAGAATCATTATATTAAGATCCACAATGGGGAGGAGGGAAGTCAAAGGGGATTTTATGTTTATGTTTTTATTTCGTTTGTATATGTAAAAATGCAAAAATAAAATATATAAAAAAAGGAAAACCATCTTTATTTTTTAAAAAGGAGGACCATGCAAAATGAAGATTTGGGGACAATAGACACCTGAGCAGCAGGGCCTGGTTTGTGTTGTGAGGAAAGAGTGTTTGCCACAAAACCTTAACTGAACACGGAGCAGTGCGCAGAATGACAGCTGGAATCGGTTCGCCTCAAAAGACATTCCCAAGAAACTTCAGTTCCACTAAACATGTCAGAAAACCAGTTGTTCTGAACACTGATTTTTGTAAGAGGGCCTCCAGACTGGTGTCTCATTGTGAGTGAATTCTGCACCACCCCCCCCCCCCCCAGTTTGTATTTTTATGTTGTAAACTGCTTTGTGATCTTCGGATGAGGGGTGGTATATAAATTTAATAAATAAATAAAACAAGCAAGTCATGCTTCAAAGCAGGCAAGGCACAGGAAGTCAGTGATTGAGTGGAATATCCCACATTCTCCTTTAAAGCATTTGCAATCCTGGGGGCATCAGATTTTTTGCAGGGGCGGCGGGGGCCGTTCCATCATTTCCCTTATCTGAGTCTTGTTCCCCCTGCCCCGTGAAACTGCTATTAAACCCACAGCAGGAGAAGTTGCATTGAGACTTGTTGCAGCTTTGGAGGAGAGAGGCCTCTTTGTAGTACCGTACTAATAGCTGTTGCTTGGATAAAGTTAAGCCTGCCACTCTTACAAGGCAGTAAATAATACTGGAGGGACTAGTTTATATAATTTATATTGCAATTTATAATTTTTTTGTACCTCACTGGGTCGTGATAAAATCAAACTCAAGGAGTTTCACAAATAAAAAGCCAAAGGATTGGGGTGGGGAGCATGTAAGCCCAAGGTTTCCTGTGGTTCGTTTCTGTCACCATAAAGTATAAGTTTACCATAAAGTGTGGGTTAAACCACAGAGCCTAGAGCTTGGCGATCAGAAGGTCGGCGGTTCGAATCCCTGCGACGGGGGGAGCTCCTGTTGCTCAGTCCCTGCTCCTGCCAACCTAGCAGTTCGAAAGCACATCAAAGTGCAAGTAGATAAATAGGTATCGCTCTGTTTCCGTGCGCTGCTCTGGTTCACCAGAAGCGGCTTTGTCATGCTGGCCACATGACCTGGAAGCTGTACGCCGGCTCCCTCAGCCAATAATGCGAGATGAGTGCCGCAACCTCAGAGTCGGACACGACTGGACCTAATGGTCAGGGGTCCCTTTACCTTTAGCTTTAAGTGTCCAAATAACTGCTAGCAAAACTAGCAGGGTGAAATCTGCAAAAAAAGAGAGACTACAAGCACCCTTTTCGTTTTCCAAAATGCTCCATCATCTTTATTTTATTTACCTTTTTTTAATTTATCACCTTCCAAACAACCCTCTGATGCAGATTATGATTTCATTTTCATTTTTCAGAAGGGGCATTGCTGAGGCTCAGAGACAGAGGCTCTCCCCAAGTCACAGAATTGGTCCAGGGCACTGGGGGCTTGTCCCCCAAGCGGGGTCTCTTATCTGCCCCCAAGACGGAGACGGTGTTTTTCCCGGCTTCCAAACACTTCAGAGCCTTGTCGCCGTTATGGATCCTCTCGTGTCGAATGAGGGTCGACTGGTGACTGAATCTCTTCCCGCACTCGGAGCATCTGTAGGGCTTTTCGCCCGTGTGAGTCCGGTTGTGCGCTATCAGGGACGACCGGTCGCTGAAGCTCTTCCCGCAGTCGGCGCAAGAGTAGGGCTTCTCCCCCGTGTGGGTCCTCTTGTGGGTCGTCAGGGTGGAGCGGTCGCTGAAGCTCTTCCCGCAGTAGGGGCACTTGTAGGGCTTCTCCCCGGTGTGGATCCTCTCGTGCTTGACCAGGTGGGGCCTCTGGCTGAAGCTTTTCCCGCAGTCCGAGCACTTGTAGGGCTTCTCCCCGGTGTGTGTCCTCTCGTGCAAGATCAAGTGTGACCGCTGGCTGAAGCTTTTCCCGCAGTCCAAGCATTTGTACGGCTTCTCCCCGGTGTGGATTCTCTGATGAGTGATGAGGACATTCCTGCGGCAAAAGGTTTTCCAGCAAACTGAACATTTGTACTGGGACTCGCCCGTCAGTGTCCTCTCATGCACTATGAGATCGGACCTCAGCCTGAGAACTTGCCCCAGCTGAACCCCTGCTGCGTTTTCCCGCCCACCTTTCAGGGCGGCTGGCTGTGGCACCATGCTGTCGTCAAGGTCCTCGTACCCACCCTGAGAATTAATGAATTTCCCGCCTTGTGCTTCTGGTTTGTTTCCTTGCAGGCTGCCAGAGTCCTCTGCTTGACCAGCGATGTTTTGCTCGTCTTCCCTTGACAACGCTACAAACGGCTCCAGTTCCTCAGGGTTGCCCGGCTGATTCCTCTCCTTCCGACGTGTCCCCGCAGAACATGCTAGAGTGGGGAAAATAAGCCAAGTATTATTATCCTCTGCTAAAAGAGAAAGTAAGGGACGCGGGTGGCGCTGTGGTCTAAACCACTGAGCCTAGGGCTTGGCGATCAGAAGGTTGGCGGTTCAAATCCCCGCGACGGGGTGAGCTCCCGTTGCTCGGTCCCTGCTCCTGCCAACCTAGCAGTTCAAAAGCACGTCAAAGTGCAAGTAGATAAATAGGTATCGTTCCGGCGGGAAGGTAAACGGCGTTTCCGTGTGCTGCTCTGGTTCACCAGAAGCGGCTTTGTCATGCTGGCCACATGACCCAGAAGCTGTACACCGGCTCTCGGCCACTAAAGCGAGATGAGTGCCGCAACCTCAGAGTTGGTCACGAATGGACCTAATGGTCAGGGGTCCCTTTACCTTTACTTAAAAGAGAAAGTGGGCGAAAATCTGTCTCAAGATAGGAAGGAAGTGTATGCCCTCCCGCCAAATATAAAGGAAATAAACAACTGACTTATCTGACATTTAGAAGACATCTGAAGGCAGCCCTGTTTAGGGAAGTTTTTAATGTTTGATGTTTTATTGTGTTTTTGATATTATGTTGGAAGCTGCCCAAAGTGGCTGGGGAGGCCCGGCCAGATGGGCGGGGTATAAGTAATAAATTATTATTATTATTATTATTATTACTAGTAAATTAAGCCCGTTGAAAAACGGGCGCTAGAGGGGTGCCCCCCCCCGGCGGCGTCGGCTGCTGCCCCCCGAGATGCCGCCTCAGGCACAGCCGCGGATCCCGCGTCGGCCTGCTTGGCCCGGGATCCACCCGGGCGCTCCTCCGCCATCCCTCCGGCCGGGCGAGATTCGGCTCCGGAGGGCTGGCGGCGGCCAGATCCGAGCCGCGGAGGCGGCCGGCGGCGGCGGGAGCGCCTGCGGCGCTTCCCCCGCGCTTTGGCTGTCACTGCTGCGGGGAGGAGGAGGGCAATCGGCGGCGGCGGCGGCCTGCGGCGGCGGGAGCACCTGCGGCGCTTCCCCCGCGCTTTGGCTGGCGCTGCTGCGGGGAGGAGGAGGGCGATCGGCGGCGGCGGCCGGATCCGAGCCGCGGAGGCGGCCGGATCCGAGCCACGGAGGCGACCGGCGGCGGCGGGAGCCCCGCGCTTTGGCTGGCGCTGCTGCTGCTGCCGAGGCGGGCGCCACTGGGCGCCGCTAGCAAGAACCGAGGGATGAGGCTCCGTGCAAGGCGGCGGCGCTGCCTCAACTGACACCGCGCGTGCGCCGCCGCTGACTTCCGGCCTGCGTCCCTGTTGGGGGGGGAACAGTAGAGCTGTCCAATCCCTGCGTCCCCGTGTGACATGCGCAGAACGCACTTCCGTGACACACGGAAAAGCAGGGACACTTGCTCTTTATTATATAGGATTACTCTGGAAAAGACGAAGTTATCTTCTCCTCGCCAGCTGCCCATGACTCACTTTGGGACAATCCGTTAAGACGGAGGGCAGAAGACTGATGTAATTATTTCTAAACGATTGACAAACTTAATCATTATTATTTATATTGCATAAACTGTTTCTGACAAGGTATGTGGGGTTTGTTTGTTATATGTATTTTTAGAAACTGGGGGGGGGGGGAGATTTGGAAAAAAACACAGGAAGGTAGACCAGCTTTTCAGGGTTGCTCCTCTCCTTCCCCCTAACGCCGTATGCCAGGATTCCTCAAACTCGGCCCTCCAGATGTTTTGAGACTACAATTCCCATCATCCCTGACCACTGGTCCTGCTAGCTAGGGATCATGGGAGTTGTAGGCCAAAAACATCTGGAGGGGAGAGTTTGAGGAATCCTCCCGTATGCAGATCCTACTAATGTCTCAGGAGATGCTAAACTCACCTTCACCGGAGGGGTTTTTTGTGTGTGTAATGAAAATTTTATACTTGTAAATATGAAACTTAACCGACAGCATAGATAGCACAGGCAAAATACGTCAGCTCAGTGCACACAATGGTATTTGACACAGGATTTCAAAGCAGTACATAAATTTGGAGGTCCTTAATAAGTTTTGCAACTTGTCCTTTGACACGCACTCTCAGCTCAGAGCTGCACATTTAAGCAAGTAAGAGATGTCATTTAGTTCCCCCCAAAAATGTTAGCTGATACACATTTTGTTACCTTAAGGAGTTAAAAATGTTCATAGATACTAATAAAAATATATGGGCCCTGATGGCACAAAATGAGACCAGGATGAACATGTCCTCTCAGATTAGCTGATTATATAGACAACTACTTGTAGCTGGCGCTGGATCACATGTGTGAGACATTCGGTTTTTATTTTTATGGCTAGCGGCCTCAAAAGCTGGAAGCAGGCTGGGCATCTGTGGACCTCTGAGACGGCCTAATCAGTATACAGTGGTACCTTGGTAGTCGAACGCTTTAGCTGTTGAACAAATCGGCTCCCGAACGTTCGCAAACCCGGAAGTGAGTGTTCCGGTTTATGAACGTTTTTGGGAAGCCGAACATCCGACGCGGCTGCAGACGCTGCCTGTAGCCAATCGGAAGCTGCGCCTCGGTTTTCAAACCGTTTCGGGGAAAACGGACTCCCAGAATGGATTAAATTCGAGAACCAGGATACAACTGTATCTGGGTTCGCCACCTATTCTCCCAGCGAGCCACTGCAGCTTCAACATTCCCTTTTGCGATTTCAGAGCACCAAGTTTTCAAAAAATAAAAAAGAAGACAAAGAAATAAAAACAAAAGCCTTACCAAGCAAGGCGGCATCTCTGTTGGCCTCTTGCTTGATCTCCCTGAAGTGAGGCCTTGGCCACGTATCTGGTGGAGCCTGTTCCGCCTCAGGGAAGGACCGTACCGCCTCCTTGAACAGCACATAAGACAGAAACAGTGAGGGTCTCACTTAAAAAAACAAATAAATACCAGCACTCAGAATGTCGTGTTAAGATCTAAAAATGCCTACCCATCCTCTTATTTCAGGGCCAAGCTACACATTGTGTTGAAAACTAGCCTGCTTAACCGGCCTACTTTTATTTCGGGGGGAAAGTGGCTGCAGGCCCTCCGATCACATCTGCGTTCCAGATTGCAGGACCCGCAGCTCGCTTTTCCTCCAAACGAAAAGCAGATGCCATGTTTCTGTTGACAATCACCCCTGACCTCTGCCCAAAGAGAATCCTTGCTTCTTCTGCCCAAAGAGAATCCTTGCTTTTTTTACAAAGTATGTTTTGTAGAATTTTATGCATTGTGACTTGTTATTTTTATTGACTATAATTTAGTAATTCTTTTCTGTAATTGATAAGTGTAAACTGTTTAATTATTATTTGCTGGTATTTAATTTTACTATTATATTCCAATCAGTTATTGAATATTGGATATAAGTTGTTTATTTTAAAGTTACTGGGACTTTTTGTGTTGGATCATCTCGTTATTATGTGTGTGATCTTTGCTGTCTATTTTGTAGTTTCTTCAGCTTGTAAACTGCCTTGTGCATAGTAATATAGAAAGGCGGTATACAATTTAAAAATGAAAATGAAATTAAATCCTGGCTAGTTCCCCCTAAAAGTTACGCCAGTAGCGTGGCCCACAAGTAGCCCTTTTTGCAGTTGAGTTCACTCTCTGAATCTATGCAGAGTTCCCTGGGACCGACTGCTACCCCACTCTGGGAATTGCAGCTCTGTGCAGGCGGTCTCCTAACAACACTCAGCACTCTAAATAAACTACAGTTCCCAGGAATTTTGGGGGAAAGCCATGACTGTTTAAAGCGGTACAACAGGGCTTTAAATGCATAGAGCCTTCTCGGTAGCGGCACCCTCCCTGTGGAACGCCCTTCCACCAAATGGCAAAGAGAACAACAACTACCAGACTTTTAGAAGACATCTGAAGGCAGCCCTGTTTAGGGAGGCTTTTAATGTTTAATAGATTATTGCATTTTAATGTTCTATTGGAAACCGCCCAGAGTGACTGGGGAAACCCAGCCAGATGGGCGGGGTATAATAAATTATTATTATTATTATTATTATTATTATTTTATAGAGCGGATGTGGCCTTATGGTTCGGTACAAAGCCACTGGAACGAACTATATTAGTGCCGTAGCTCAGAGCATCTGTGCTGCATGCAGGAGATGGGAATGTCCTCTGCCTGAAAACCCTGCAGAGCCCCTGCCAATCTGTGTAGACAATACAGACCTGGCTCTGACTCTGTATGGGCCGTTTATTACGTTAAATCCTCTCACCTTCCCTCCGAGTCTCTCGTCCTCCTGCTGCCTCAATAGGAATTCCTCTGCCAGGGCAACGACTTGGGCGCAGGTCTCCGGGTGACATTCCTCGACCCAGCTCTGCATCTCCGGGGGCAGGACGGCCAGGAACTGCTCCAGGATCACCAGCTCCAGGATCTGCTCCTTGGTGTGCCTCTCCGGCTTCAGCCACCGGCGGCAAAGCTCCCGGAGCCGGGTGCAAGTCTCTCGAGGCCCCTCCTGGTAGCCGAACTGCCGGAAGAGTTGCCGCTGTGTGTCAGGACCAGCCTCCTCCTCCTCCTTCACTTTCCCACTCTCTCTCTCCTCTTTGGCCAGCAGGTTGTGGGCTTCTCTTCCGGGATGTGGCAGGAAAGGGGCCTGGCGTGGCCTGGCGTCACCCGGAGACAGGACAGCTTGGGCCTCGTCCCGCAACGCCAACGTCCGCTGGTGCGGGTTTCTCCCGTCGGAGTGGCAAGACTCCATCGCTCTGAGGAACTCCTGCAGCTGGGCCTCCCATGGCTGCTGCAGCCCCTTCTGTGGCTCCTGCTTGACGTGGCCTGACACGTTTCTCTCCCAGAATTCCCCCATATTCCCATCCTGCATGGCACGAGAGTCTTTCCTGAGGCCTTTCCCCACTTCGGATGGGTCCGGCTCCGGCTCCTCCACTTTCATCCTCTGCTTTAGCACAGCACCGGGCGGTAGGCTCAAGGTCAACGTATCTCCTGGCTCAGTGGCCATTTTCCTTTTTCAAGCCAATGGCGGGCGAAGCTCGAGCTGCGGCTAGCCAGTCCCACAAAGAGGTTTTGCTGCAAAAACCAGGTGTGTGTGTGTGGAGAATCCAGGTGCTTCACAGGAGGAAGAAAAAGAGTTTGGATTTGATATCTCGCTTTATCACTACCCAAAGGAGTCTCAAAGCGGCTCACATTCTCCTTTCCCTTCCTCCCCCACAACAAACACTCTGTGAGGTGAGTGGGGCTGAGAGACTTCAGAGAAGTGTGACTAGCCCAAGGTCACCCAGCAGCTGCATGTGGAGGAGCGGAGACGCGAACCCGGTTCACCAGATTACGAGTCTACTGCTCTTAACCACTACACCACACTGGCTCTGGAAAGAAAAACTGGAAAGAAAGGGGTGCCCAGAGAAAGATTTTTCGCCCTCTTAGCCACAAAGAATCAGATATGGGGAAACTTTGGTTCTCCAGACGCTCCTGAACTACAACTCCCCTCATCACTGGCCACCGGCCAACGTTTTCTGGGGCTGATAGGAATTGTGGTGCAGCAACATCTGGAGAGACGAAGTTCCTTCTCCTGTCGTGCACAAAGGCATTTGGAGGGTGGAACCGGAAGCCTAATAAATTAGATCTGCCTCTGCACTTCTGCTTCATGGCTCCTCATAATAAGAGTTTGCCTCTTGGATCAGGTCAGGGGCCTATCTAGTCCAGCATCCTGTTCTCACAGTGGCTGACCAGAGACCCCAATGGGAAACCTGCAAGCAGGACCAGAGCCCAAAAGCACTCTCGACCGCCTGTGGTTTCAGAAACAACCGGTATTCAGAATAATAATAATAATAATAATAATAATTTTATTATTTTTACCCCGCCCATCTGGCCGAGTTTCCCCAGCCACTCTGGGCGGCTTCCAGTCAAATATTAAAACAATACAGCATTAAATATTAAAAACTTCCCTAAACAGGGCTGCCTTCAGATGTCTTTTAAAAATAGGATAGCTGCTTATTTCCTTGACATCCGCTGGAAGGGCGTTCCACAGGGAGGGCGCCACTACCGAGAAGGCCCTCTGTCTGGTTCCCTGTAACCTCACTTCTCGCAATGAGGGAACCGCCAGAAGGCCCTCGGCGCTGGATCTCAGTGTCCGGGCTGAACAATGGGGGTGGAGACGCTACTTCAGGTATACAGGACCGAGGCCGTTTAGGGCTTTAAAGGTCAGCACCAACACTTTGAATTGTGCTCGGAAACGTACTGGGAGCCAATGTAGATCTCTCAGGACCGGTGTTATGTGGTCCCAGCGGCCACTCCCAGTCACCAGTCTAGCTGCCGCATTCTGGATTAATTGCAGTTTCCGGGTCACCTTCAAAGGTAGCCCCACGTAGAGCGCATTGCAGTAGTCCAAGGCGAGGTCAAGCCAAGTAGTGAAGCCAAGAAGCATTTCTGCCTCCAGCCTTTACGGCTAGTAGCACAGATAGATTTCTCTTCCCTGAATTTGTCCAATTCTCATTTAAAGCCATCCAAGCTGGTTGTCATCACCAAAGTAGGTACTATTATTCATTATCTTCTACAGGAATTATTATTGTTATATAAAAAAATTAATATTATAATAAAAAAATTATTATAAAAATCCTCATCATTTATTGGGCTTATTATAGCTATAGCTATAATTATAATTATAATAATTATTATTATTGCTATTCATTATCCTCTACTGGAATTATTGTTATAATTTATAATTTATTATCATTATTTATTTGTACTTTTATTATCTTTATTTATTATCAAAATCTTCCTCATTTTATTTATTAACAAAATCTTCCTCATCATTTTTGGGCTTATTATAGCTATAATTTATCATCATCATTATTTATTGAAATTGATTATCATTTATAGGATTTCTCACCTATCCTTCATAGCACACTCGCGCTGATCTGGGCTTCCACTGAAATGAGGCTGCATTTTAAGTTGTATTTTAATTCTGTTTTTAAGTTGTATTTTAATCAATTGTTTTTATACCTGGTGTTAGCTGCCCTGAGCCCGGTCTTGGCCAGGGAGGGCGGGGTATAAATAAAATTTATTATTATTAAAAATAGAAAAACGCAGGATAAAAATTCTGTTAAAACAATGTACAATTACAAGAACAGGGTGAATCCCAGAAACACACCTCTCAGGTGCGAAAGGGCAAGGGAAAAGAGGTGCATTGAAAGCTATGCATGGAAGGTGGCAGGTGCCCTCCCTTAAACCTCGCCTTTTCGTTTAATATTAGCAGACAAAAATATGCAAACAAAATACACTTAACAATGCAAGCCAACTTAAAACAAAACACAATATTTTTAATCACTTATCATCATCGTATACTATATAAGTCACAGTGTTCCATTTAAGTACCGGTATATTTCATGGGGGGAGTTGGGCTGGCTGCAAATGGGGACTAGGCTCTTGTACCTTTAATTGTGCAAAAGAGGTTCTTTCACCAGGTGCAGCTTGGCAGGACATGCTGTGTTTGCAGACATGCCCTCTTTTGCACACACAGTTGTGATTAAAGGTGCAAAAAGCTCTGCAGTCTTTGCAGCAGGTCACCCTAATATATTCAGAACCAGCAAAAGCTGGGAAGGAAGAAAACGTAAAAGGTGAGGCCCACTGACAAAATCATCCCTTCCTATTAGGTATACTAAAATTAGGAATCTTGTGTTTAGATGGGAGGCTGCACTGAGCAATGCGCTAGTCCTCAAAGAACTGCGGTGGGGAAGGGGAAAAAAAATCTCCCGTGCATTTCCATGCTCTCACCTGATCCTTTTGCAAGGCTTTCTTCCGCCCCTTCTCCTCCTTCGATTTCGCCTTGGCGGCGCCTGGGAAATTCAAACTCCGCTTGGGTTTCCCACAGTAGAATAAGGAGGAAATGATCACAGAGATGCCCTCGCCAAAAATCCACAGAGTACAGAGAGAAAAGGGAAGAGCGACACATCTCATGGTGCGAATAGCAAATTCCCGGGTTCACATTGCACAAAACCATTAAATATATATATATATATATAAATAAAATATATATATATCGGTGCCAACGATCTGTTTATAGATATCTATGGGGAGATGCAGGATTTCACCGCGATTTCCCAGCAGGTAACAGAAAAGTAACAATGGAAAAAGGATCGATAACTCCACTCTTATTTGGTGCATAAAATTCAAGGTTGTGAGGATTTTTTAAAGGGTCTTAAAATAAGCCTGACTTTGCAAATGATCCCAATGCAAGTTTAGCCTATTATCCCTCAGATGGGCGGGGTATATAAGAAATAAATTATTATTATACTATTTTACAGGTTGTTGGGCGGGGTGCTCTAGCTTACAGCAACCCTGCAGCGTAGTCCAATGTTAATGTTGCAGGTTGGGGGTCCAGGCTGAGACAGATTCGCAGAATTATAAAACTGTGGAGTTGGATGGGACCTAAACGGTCATCTAGTCCAACCCCCTGCAATGGGCGGTTGATTGCAACATCCAGGCTGGAGGTGGGGCTGGCGCTGAGTTGCGACCACACAAAAGCCTTGCAGTGTAGTCCAGTGCGGCAATGACACCTGTGGCCGAGAGTTCCGCACACAACAACCATGCAATGTAGTTTGGTCTTAGGTCGGGAGCTCAGGCTGGGGCTGGTTTAGATCTGCAGCCAAAAGCTGCAGCAAAGGCCGCTAAAACTGCCCTCCCTCCTTCGTCCTATCCAGTCCAAATCCAGCTCTCGGGGCTGCACACAGAAGCTCTGTGCTTCTTCTCGGTGCAGAGTTGCTCTGCTGTCGTTGAAACCCTAAAGAATGCAAGTCGCGTGAAATACTAAGCGGCACAGGGTTAACCAGTGGAACTCACTGCCACTGTCTTAGATGCGCTGAAAAGGGGATTAGACCAGGCATCCCCAAACTGCAGCCCTCCAGATGTTTTTGCCTACAACTCCCATGATCCCTAGCTAACAGGACCAGTGGTCAGGGATGATGGGCTACTTACAGTACCGTATTTTCCGGTGTATAAGACGACCCCCAACTTTTCCAGTTAAAATATAGAGTTTGGGATATACTCGCCGTATAAGAAATACGACCCGGCATATAAGACGACCCCCGACTTTTGAGAAGATTTTCCTGGGTTAAAAAGTAGTCTTATACGCAGGAATATACTGTAGTCCAAAACATCTGGAGGGCCGAAGTTTGGGGGTGCCTGGATTAGACCAATTGATAGAGGAGAAGGCTTTTAACGGCCACTTTTTAATGA
The DNA here is from genome assembly GCA_034641395.1 of Darevskia armeniaca. Lineage (NCBI taxonomy): Eukaryota > Metazoa > Chordata > Lepidosauria > Squamata > Lacertidae > Darevskia > Darevskia armeniaca. The sequence continues at coordinate 272,392 of JAWWNF010000633.1, read as the reverse complement.
TAGTTATATATGCTACCTCTTCAGGATCAGAAATGGTACCAGTTGCTGAGGATCAGGAGAAGTGGAGCACTCTTAGGGTCACGTTCTGCCTTCAAGCTTCCCAAAGGCTGACCACTGTTGGAAACTGGGTACTAAGGAGGCCTTTATTCTCATCCAGCAAGGCTCTTAGGTGGGGGGTGGAGAGTGTGGTTCACCTAGAAGTTGTTGGGACTCCTATCTCACATCACCCAGCATGGCCAATGGTCAAGGATGATGGAAGTTGCAGTCCAGCAAAAGCTGGAAGGTTATAGGTTCCGCCTCCATCTTCGAAACCAGAAACGCAGGCTGTGTCACTCTTCACTTTTTGAAAGAAAATCTCTACGGTGCAGCCTCTCCCACAAATCAGAGGCGGCAAGACTTTACATAGAACGCTGCTATTGGCTCATAGAGATAGAAAAGGGTTGAGTTACAAACTGCCCCGTCGGCTTCCGGTTTGGGAGCTCCATTCATTTTATTCTGTTGAAAGCGGTCAAAGCCCCGAGTGCCTTCTGAAAGAAAATATAATGTAGGGACATTGGAAGCTTCTTTCTACAAGAGTCCAACTGGCTCAGTACTGCAGCAGCTCTCCAGGCTTTCAGATCTCTCTCAACCAGGGATTGAATCTGGGACGCAGATACTCTGCCCCTTAGCTATGATCCGTCCACCCCACCCCAGAAAGTGCTTGCTGAATGCTATTGGCTTAGTGGTGCACAATTTTCCCCTGCAATTTAATGTCTGGTGTCTTTTTCTGATGCATTCTCTGATGATTTCAGGTGCACGTTTACTCGGAAGTAGGTCCCACTGTCTACAATGCATCTTAATTTCTAGGCAGATGTACGGGGTGGGGATCGCAGTTCAATCCTATCATACTTGTCTACTCGGAAGCAAGTTCATTAAATTCAGTGGGGCTTGCTCCTGGGTAAATAAGTGTAGGATTGCAGCCCGTTGGAGAGTAAGCCCCACAGAACTGAGTGAGACTTGCTTCCAAGCAGACAGGTATTACTACAGGAAGCAAAGTCCCCCTTAAAAAAATGAGTCTATTTTTTTGCACTCCCAGCCTGCTTTTTGGGTAATAAAGATGCCCATTCAATACAAGGTGATGTGGTGCAGCATTCAAACCCTAACTCAGCCAGGTAGTGAGTGAACTTGGGGCAGTCAGCCTAACTTTCCTTATAGGATTGAGGATAAAATAAGGAGAGAACCACTGTGCCACCTCAGAGGAACAACAGCTTATCATTGTAATAATACCAATCCATTCTTATAATAAATACTACTTAACATTTGTATAGCGCTTTCAAGTGCTCAAAAGTGCTTTACACCCGTAATATAATTGTAATCCTTCACAACAACCCTGTAAGGCAAGCCAGCATGACTCTCACCCAATCTGCAAGGGGCATGCCTGGAGATACCAGGGATTGAACCTACAGCCCTCTGAGAAACATCCCACAGAGTTCCAGCCCTCTGGAATTTTCTGGCTGATTTTGATCCTCCTCTTGCAATTTCTCACTGGCATAAGGGGCACTGGGGTTAAACAAGTATTCTTTAAAATGGACGGAAAATGTATCCCAAATGAAGGGATAGTTATTGTAATAAGGGACAACTGGGGCCGAGTGCTGCCACAGCACAGAATGGATCAGAATTCAGCACTGGCTGCAGAATTCTGCTTCCTGTGACTCTCCACTTGCTTCCTTTAAAAATAAAAATGAAAATTCAGGATTCTGGTCCTTATGGGTGCAAGTATGTGCATGAAAAGTTGGGGCAATGCATGTTGAAGCATCAAAAAGCAGAAGAGATGCTGAACAGGATTTCTTCAGGTCAGCACACATTTGTGTGTGTGTGTGCGTGCTTAGGGATGTGGGTGCCGCTGTGGGTTAAACCACAGAGCCTAGGGCTTGCTGATCAGAAGGTCGGCGGTTCGAATCCCCGCGATGGGGTGAGCTCCCGTTGCTCGGTCCCAGCTCCTGCCCACCTAGCAGTTCAAAAGCATGTCAAAGTGCAAGTACAGTGGTACCTCTGGTTAAGTACTTAATTCGTTCCGGAGGTCCGTTCTTAACCTGAAACTGTTCTTAACCTGAAGCACCACTTTAGCTAATGGGGCCTCCCGCTGCCGCTGCGCCACCAGAGCACAATTTCTGTTCTTATCCTGAAGCGTTATTTCTGGGTTAGCGGAGTTCTTAACCTGAAGCGTATGTAACCTGAAGCGTATGTAACCTGAGGTACCACTGTAGATAAATAGGTACCGCTACAGCGGGAATGAAACGGCGTTTCCGTGCGCTGCTGTGGTTCGCCAGAAGCGGCTTAGTCATGCTGGCCACATGACCCGGAAGCTGTACGCCGGCTCCCTCGGCCAATAAAGTGAGATGAGCGCTGCAACCCCAGAGCCGGTGACAACTGGACCTAATGATCAGGGGTCCCTTTACCTTTACCTATGTGTGCTTAAGTGGAAAAAATGGAATATGCAAAATAAGAGCAATGAAATGCAGATTTTGCAAAAATTGTACAGCACACATGTTGCAGAACTCAGCTTAAGGTGGAAACAGCGGTGTGGTTTATTTATTTAAACACTGAGTGCCCCCAGACAGCCCTGGGACCAATGCAACGGTTTGCGGTTCCTGTGCCGCGTGGCTTCTTTCGTGCCTCGTACAGTCGGCAGCATGAGCAAAACTCTTCCCGCAGTGCGAGCACCGATGTGCTTTCTGCCCTGTGTGGGTCCTCTTATGCTCGCTGAGACTTGACCCGGCGCCAAAGCCCTTCCCGCACTCCAGGCACTTGTAGGGCTTCTCTCCTGTGTGCCTCCTCTGGTGAGTGACGAGGTCCGTCCTCCTGCTGAACTCCTTCCCGCAGACGGAGCATCTGTAGGGCTTCTCTCCCGTGTGGGTCCTCTCGTGGTTGGTGAGCTGCGATCGCTGGCAGAAGCTCTTCCCACACTCCCCGCACCTGTAGGGCTTCTCCCCCGTGTGGATCCTCTCGTGCTTCATGCACGTGGAGCTCTGGCTGAAGCTTTTCCCGCAGTGCGAGCACCGATACGGCTTTTCCCCGGTGTGGGTCCTCTTGTGCGTGTTCAGGTTAGACCTGTCGCTGAAGCTCCTCCCGCACTCGGCACACACGTAGGGCTTCTCTCCTGTGTGGACTCTCTCGTGAGACATGAGGTGCGGCTGCCGGCTGAAGCTCTTCCCGCAGTCGGGGCACTTGTACGGCTTCTCGCCCGTGTGCATCTTTTTGTGGGTGATGAGGCGGGATTTGTAGCTAAAGCTTCGCCCGCAGTCCAGGCACTCGTACGGCTTCTCTCCGGTGTGAATCCTCTCGTGGGCGACCAATTCGGCCCTCCACCGAAAGGCCTTCCCACACTCTGGGCATGTCTTCTCTCTCCCGCCTTCGGTGAGCCTCTCTTGTACCTGTCTGTCGCCGCACGGCTCATAGAAGTGCTGGTAACAAACGATGGATGCTGCCTCTCTTTCCTTATTTGAGGGGACCCCTTGCCGGCTCACCGAAGCTTCGCCTTGATCCGGATGCTGGGAAACATTTGGCTCAATGTTCCCCGGCAGGACCCAGTACGGATGGAGATCCCCGGCCATTCCTGGATGGTCCGTCTCTTCCTCCCAGCACCTCTTGCCTCCTGCTTGGACAAAAATAAATCCCAAAGGTGAGGGGAAGCATGAAAATTTAACCACTGTCTATGTTTGGAGCTTAGAAAATTGTAAAACTAATAAAAAATATTTGAAAAAATAAAAATAAAAACCCCAAAGGTGAGCACTCTCCTGCTCCAGGGGCTACAGGGCACACAAACTGAATCAGGGCACTGATCCAAATAAAGGTAAAGGGACCCCTGACCATTTGGTCCAGTCGTGTCCGACTCTGGGGTTGCAGCGCTCATCTCGCTTTATTGGCCGAGTACAGCTTCTGGGTCATGTGGCCAGCATGGTTAAGCTGCTTCTGGCGAACCAGAGCAGCGCACGGAAATGCCGTTTACCTTCCCGCCGGAGCGGTTCCTATTTATCTACTTGCACTTTGACATGCTTTTGAACTGCTAGGTTGGCAGGAGCAGGGACCAAGCAATGGGAGCTCACCCCGTCGCAGGGATTCGAACTGCCGACCTTCTGATCAGCAAGCCCTAGGCTCTGGGGTTTAACCCACAGCGCCACCTGGGTCCCACTGATCCAAAAAGCTCCGTGTTAACTGCAATGACTGGCAGCTGCTCTCCAGGGATGGAGTTGGAGGACATTTCCAGCCCTACCTCGAGATGCTGAGGATTAAACCTGGGACAAAGCAGGTGGTGTGCTACTGAGCTAGGTGGTGTTTTTTTATTATTAAATGAAAGCTCAGAGTCTAGGGCACCACAGTGGCAACCCCTGCTTTATGGTATTGTTCAGGACCTGCTAAAAACATTACTAAAGTTAATCATGTACCAAAAAATGGATTAAGTTGTGGAATAAATACAAACATAAATTAAGCCCGGGGTCTTTTCACTTTTGACAAAAGATTTTTGCAACAAGGAAATGCAAAGAATTGGGGGATTTAATTAGGGAATTCAATTAAGACATAGTCTGACATTATCGACAATATGGGACAGACCCAACCTCCATTTCCCCAATATTACACGCTAGGCTTGTAGTCTTCACTTTGACTGCAAGGGATGGACCCCTCTATGGGCACCAACAGAATATGATACACTGATTATGAAGGGAACAACCAAAAAAGGATTAAGCAAAATAGACAAAAATATTCTAGAAACAGTGGAACCTTCGAAGCCGAACACCTGTAAACTCAAATGTTTCGGCTCCCGAACAATCAAAAACTGGAAGTGATTGTTCTGGTTTTCGAATGATTTTCGGAAGCCGAATGTCTGGCGTGGCTCCTGCAGCCAATCGGAAGACGAATGTTTTGGAAGTCGAACGGACTTCCGGAACGGATTCCGTTCGACTTCCAAGGTACAACTGTATAGATCTAACACATAATTATTAGCAGCAGAGTTGGGAAAGGGATTTGGGGCAGGGAATTTCGTTGGAACGACGACGGCACATTGTCACCCAGGGGCAATACCTGCCTTCCAAACAGACACTATTATTACTCAAGCGATTTTTCTTTGCATAAATAAATTGATTTTTATTTACTTTCTAACATTTTTATCCCATTCTCCCTCCAAAGAGGTTGAGAGACAGCATGCAAGGCCCCTCCCCAAATTTCATTTTCACAACAACCCTGTGAAGAGAGAGAGAGAGAGAGAGAGAGAGACCTGGCACCATGCAGAGGGCTTCATGGGTAAATGAGGACTGAACCTCAGATCTCCTGAAGCTATGTACAATTTCATTTGTTAATTTCCGCATTTATATAGCCACCCCATGACAAGAGGCCCCTGGGCATGTTGTGATGAAGAAGAAAGAGCACATTTAAAATACAATATCAAACAACAAAAACTCCTAACCAGTTAATTAAAAAGCTGAAACACAATTAAGAAGCACCAATTAAAACTCAGTTTATAACTGAGAGGCCCAGACAATATAAGGTCAGTTACTTAAAGGGCCCAATAGGTAGCACCAGGAAATAAAAACTCTCTGGGAAGGCTATTCAAGTACCAGGGTGCCACGTCTAAAAAGGTCCTGTCCCTAGTGGGGAGTCTCATCCCTTCATCTGGCGGGAAATCTTTGAGCAGGGCCTCTGAGGAGGATATTAAAAGGTCAGGTGAGGTACAATATGGGAGAAGGCACTCGGCAAACACAGGCGCCGTCTCCTAATGATGTCAGCTATGCATTCCTCTCGACACGGAGTTTGTTCCCAACCTTTCAGCAGTTCTGCAATGTCTTTTTGGAATGGATTCTCTCATGTGCAGTAAGGCTTGGTCTCTGGGCAAAGGTCTTCCCACAGTCCAGGCACTTGTACGGCTTCTCCCCTGTATGTATCCTTTCGTGCGTGTTCAGGTTGGAGCGGTGGCTGAAGCTCTTCCCGCAGCCCGAGCAGTTATACGGCTTCTCCCTCGTGTGGGTCCTCCGGTGAACGAAGAAGGCCGATTTGTCGCGGAAGCACTTCACGCAATCCGGGCACTCGTGGGGCCTCTCCCCTGTGTGGATTCTCTGGTGAGAAAGGAGGCTGGAGCTCTGAGAGAAGCTCTTCCCGCACTCGGCGCACCTGTAGGGCCTCTCTCCCGTGTGGGCCCGTTTGTGTGCCGTCAGGGACGACCGGTCACTGAAGCTTTTCTCGCACTCCAAGCACTTGAACGGCTTCTCTCCCGTGTGGATCCGCTCGTGAGTAATCAAGTTGGAGCGGTGGCTGAAGCTTTTCCCACAGTCTGAACACTGGTAGGGTTTCTCCCTCGTGTGTGTCCTCCGGTGCACATCCAAAGCGGATCTGTCCCGGAAGCTTTTGGCACAGTCGGGGCACTTGTGTGGTTTCTCGCCCGTGTGGATTCTCTGATGTCGAATAAGGACCGACTTGTGCCGGAAGCTTTTCCTGCAGTCCGAGCAGCTGTAGGGTTTCTCTCCCGTGTGGATCCTCTGGTGTATAAGGAGCCCAGTTCTCCTGCTAAGGCTTTGTCCGCAGATTGGGCACTTGCAGAGATTCTCTTGCCTGAGGTTTATTTCGTTTCCGGGATCGTGTCCAAGCGCTTTCCCGCATTCAAGGCCGGCCTTTGCTCCCTTGGCATTTTCCTCCAGCCCTTTCTCACCTCCCCAAGAATTCGTGACTGCACCCCCTTCCTTTCCCTCTTGGGTTTCAGAGGTTACTCCCCGAATCGGGCATTGGGCAACGCTCCATTTATCCCTTTCTGCCAACATCCCACGTGGATCGTCTTCCCCGGGACGTCCTGTCTGATTTTGCTCCGTCACAAATGGCCTCTTCTGATCATCTGCTGGAAGAAGCAGAGCGTCCAAATGTCAGTCTCTCTGTGCTAAGGGATAAAGGAACAACAGGCCAAGCTCAACATCAGGAAGGAAGGTCAGGGGCAGAGCTTTGCATGCAGAAAGTCCCAGGCTGGGAAAGAGTGCTTGTCTGAAACCCTGGAGAGCTGCTGCCAGTCAGAGCAGGTAATGCTGAGCTAGATGGAGCAATGTTCTGACTCGGTATAAGGCAGCTTCCTGAGGAAAATGGAGCCATGGTACTCCCTGCCACAGTGAAATCCTTGTGGCGATACAAGTAGCAGTCGCCAAAGAGGGATTAGGTATCAGTAATGTCAGTTGTAAGGGACCCAGGTGGCGCTGTGGGTTAAACCACAGAGCCTAGGGCTTGCTGATCAGAAGGTTGGCGGTTCTAATCCCTGTGACGGGGTGAGCTCCCGTTGCTCGGTCCCAGCTCCTGCCAACCTAGCAGTCCAAAAGCACGTCAAAGTGCAAGTAGATAAATAGCAGAAAGGTAAACGGCGTTTCCGTGCGCTGCTCTGGTTCGCCAGAAGCGGCTTGGTCATGCTGGCCACATGACCCGGAAGCTGTACGCCAGCTTCCTCGGCCAATAAAGCGAGGTGAGTGCCGCAACCCCAGAGTCGTCCGCGACTGGACCTAATGGTCAGGGGTCCCTTTACCTTACCTTAATGTCAGTTGTTGCCAGCTGATTATGCCAGACTCAATCTCCATTTTGTTCCTTGAACCGCTACTTTGTGATTGGTGGGCCTCAGTGATTGTTATCTCTCTCAAGCATGTTCTGGGGCTGAATGGTTTGAGAACCTTTGCCCTAAAATTCTAGATAAATGCTAATTAGGGGGTTTCCTAAAAGGCGAGTTAGCACGGGGTTGTAGCTAAGGCTAGTCCTACTCAGAGTTAACCCCCCAAACTTAATGCACATGACTAACAGGTTCATTTATTCCAATGGTTCTAATCTGGCTCTGATGCAACTCTGATGTGAATTATGACTACTATTAGCAATAGGTAAGTTAAAAATTTATATCATCACCATCATCAATATGAAAATATAGTGGTACCTTGGTTTGCATACGTTTTGGATTACAAACATGTCAAACCCGGAAGTGCGTGTCCCAGTTTGCGAACTTTTTTTGGATTCCGAACAAAAATATTTTGGAGGCCCCATTGGCGATAGCGCGCCTTGGGTTACAACCTGTTTTGGTTTACAGACGGACCTCCGGAACGGATTATGGTTTTAAACCAAGGTACCACTGTAATAATAAATGGGACCTACAACAAAATATCACAATGTGTTTGTTTATTTAAAATTGTAAATACATTTACAATAAGATTGTAAACAAACTTCTTCCCAAAACATGTTTCCGAAACAGAGTACAACAGAAGTATCAGAAAACAAAATCTATGATAGAAATAAATATATACATAGCAATTAAAAGGCAGACCTTGAAAACGCCAAATTACACAAATTTAGTACACGCTGTAAAATTGTTGAGACACATCTCTTCCAGCCGGCCACTTCGACTTGCCCTGCCCCCAGTGTTCCATTGTTTCTTTTCTAACAGACACTCAATGGTTAGTTACAGAGCATGCTCATTCTCTATTTAGCTAGGTGTGGGGAGAGGTTACTGCCCCATTAGGTAATTTATGCGGTTCTTAGGGGAGGGAGGGACACATTTCTCGACCCCCTCCCTGGCTGGTAATCAGGTGCAAAGCATCCTTACCTGCACAGGTGGCACCTCTGTCCCCCTCCTGCTTGACCTCTCTGCAGAGCACCACCTGCCAGGGGTCCGACGGAGCCCGCTCTGCCTCTGAAGACTCGGCAGCTACCTCCTTAGACACCCCTGGCACCTGGAAAAATAAAAGCAGAAATAGAAATTAAACAGCTGCTGAGGCCCGTTGGCATAAAAAGGTCTTCAAGAGTCAAAAGTGAAGGTGTCTGCTGTTTTTGTCCCAGAAGAGAGTGCTCATTCAGTGTGGTGTAGTGGTTAAGAGCTGTAGTCTCGTAATCTGGTGAACGGGGTTCGCGTCTCCACTCCTCCACATGCAGCTGCTGGGTGACCTTGGGCTAGTCACACTTCTTTGTAGTCTCTCAGCCCCACTCACCTCACAGAGTGTTCATTGTGGGGGAAAAGGAAAAGGAGATTGTTTCGAACTGCTAGGTTGGCAGGAGCAGGGACCGAGCAACGGGAGCTCACCCTGTCGCGGGGATTCGAACCGCCAACCTTCAGATCAGCAAGCCCTAGGCTCTGTGGTTTAACCTACAGCGCCACCCGTGTCCCTACTACTACTACTGACCAAAAAATGACCTGGCTGAAACCGCCTGACTCACCTCCTCTTCCCATCTCTCCTCCTCTCGGGATTTCTGCAGCAGGAAGTCCTCAGCCAGGGCCACTGCTTGTGCGCAGGACTCCGGGCTTCCCTCCGTGACCCAGGCCTGGACTTCCGGAGGCAGGACGGTCAGAAATTGCTCCAACACCAGCAGCTCCAGGATCTGCTCCTTGGTGTGCCTCTCCGGCTGCAGCCACTGTCGGCAAAGGTCCCGGAGGCGGCTGCAAACCTCGCGGGGCCCCTCGGCCGCCCGGTAGCAAAACTGCCGGAAGTGCTGGCGGACACTCTCCGCATCCAGGTCCTCTTCCTTTACCGTCCCAGGAACGAGGACCTCGCCTTCGGCCCCCAAGTTCTTATGGGCTTCACCACTGGGCAGGAGTCTCCTCAGCTGCAGGCCTGTCTCAAAGAGAGGCAGATTGGCCTGAGAAACATCCCTCGGTGCAGGTTCCGGCTGGGGGGCCTTTCCTCGTTCCGAGTGCGGGGACTGTACCGCCCTCAGAAACCGCTGCCACTGAGTCTCCCAGCATCCTTGCGCTGTCCCCTCGGGCTCCCATTTGACATGGTCCAGTCCGGCACCTTCCCAGAATCCCTTGGCACTCTCAGGCTTGGTGGCACGAGGCTCTTTCGCTGTGCCGTTCCCTGGCTCGGTATCCACTGGGTCCTGCTTCTCAGTCTTCACACCCAGCTTTCCGATAGTCTCTGCGCCAAAATCGGACGCATCGCCATGATCTGCCGCCATTTTGGTTCCGGGGCCAAGGCTGGCCTGAATTGTGAAGTGCGGAAATAACAGGCCCTCCAGAGTTCACAGCTGGATTCTAGGTCGGGATCCTTTGCCTGAGGAAAAAAGAAAGAACGAATGAACATTTCTGAATCGGAGAGGATAAGCAGGACCCGCAACAAAATTTTGTAGCGCCAACTGGGAACTGATAACGTGTGTTTCCTTCTCCCAGGGTGCAAAGAGTGCTGCCAATTATTATTGCTTCTTCTTTAGATCTGTTATTCGCTTGTTGCCTGGAAATCTCCAAGTGACTTGAAAAACACAAATAAATGTATGTTACTAGCCCAGAGATGGAAAGAAGTCCCTACCAGAGAAGAATGGCAGATTAAACTGATGGATTGTTCCGAAATGGCAAAAATGATCGGAAGAATTAAAAACCAGGAGGAGCAAAATTTTAATAAGGAATGGGGGGAAATATATAATTTACTTTAAAAATAATTGAAAACAATTAAAATTATTAGTAGGATTGGAATGAAACTTGTAGTTTAATGTCAAACTATGGTTGTGATGGAGATTTAATAGATTTGGATTAATAGAGAAGATACAGGAGGAAAAAAGTTAACAAAAGGACCCACAAAGGGGAGGAGGGAAGTCCAGGGGAATCTATGAAATTCTCTTTTTATTTTGGTTGTTTGAAAAATGTTTGTAAATTTCAAAATCATGTCCCCATAAAGTGACTTGTTATTTCTTTCCAATGAAAGGCAGCCCCGAAATTTATTATTTTTACAAAAATGAAGCAAATGCCCAGTAGCACCATTTGTGCTCTGAAACCCGCCCACCGCCCGAGGTGCCTGCCTGCATCTATCAATCAGTATTTACTGATTATTTTTTCCAGTTAAAGCTTTCTGCTGGTTTGATTCCCAGATGTTGCATGCCACCTTGGAATGTCTTGAGGAAAGTGTGGTTTAGGAATTCATGTATCACTGCCCAGAGATGCAAAAAAGTTGCAGCACCAGCCAAGGAAGAGTGGCTAATTAAATTAACAGATTAAGCCGAAATGGCAAGGTTAACGGGTGCAATAAGAAACCCAGAAGAATTTTTTTAAAATTAAAAATTGGGGAGAATTTGTGGAATATCTGAAAAACTCATTTATGCAAATAAGCTCATTAGCAGGATTAATGTAAACCAAGCAGTTAGATGTATTATTCTGAGAAACTAAAGAATAACTTAAAGATGGAGTAATGTGGAAAATGCAGTATGAAAATTAAAACTAAGAAGAAACCACAAAAGGGAAGTCAAATATATGTGTACTAGAAATGTGTGGGATTTGTATTTTTGTAATTTGTTTGTCTGCATATCTTTGGAAAATCCCATACATTTCTAGTACACATATATTTGAATCTCTCCCCCCCCCCCTTTTGTGACTTCTTTTTATTTCTATATATCTAGATCTAGAAATTCGTAAATCGCATCTTCCTTTCCCTTTGCCTCTGCCTCTCTTTTGCACCTCCCAGCCCCTTGCAAGCGAGTTAACTCACCTGATCCCTCAAATCCCAGGAGATCCTCCCGCTTCCCGGAGATGCAATATATACAGTATACATTAAAAATCTACTTTGGGTCTCCCCTTATCCCACCAGGCTTCCCCGGGGAGAGGCGGAGCAGGAAGTGACTCCGCACAGGCGCAACCTTCTCCCCGCTTGCGAGGAAGTCTTTCTAAGCGCCGACCCCTTCGGCTTCGCCCCTTTGGAGGTTGCAACCTGCACAAAACTGGGGTGGATCCCAGCATCATCCCCGCCCCCGCGAGAAACAAAGACCCGCGAGGCGGGGAGGGGGGGGGATGGAGGAAATTCCTGGGAAAGGAAAGGGGGATTTTGCATTCCAGGCTTGGATTGGAAACGCGTGTCTCTCCCCCTCCCCTCCTTTTTTTGTTTTCTTGCTGCTGGACTCCAGCTCCCATCAGCCCCAGCTTACCATGGCTTAGCGCTGAGGGATGACGGGAGTTGTAGTCCTAAAACAGCGGCAAGGCTGCTGGGATTCCAATTCCAAGAATTGGAAGAGACCCCCCGAGGGTCATCTAGTCCAACCCCCTGCAATGCAGGAAGCTCGGCTAAAGCTTACTGAACTTAATGAAAACAAAATTAAAAAATTCCTTCCAGTAGCACCTTAGAGACCAACTAAGTTTGTTCTTGGTATGAGCTTTCGTGTGCATGCACACTTCTTCAGATACTTCTTCAGATCTGAAGAAGTGTGCATGCACACGAAAGCTCATACCAATAATAGAATAGAAGAATAGAATATATTTTATTGTCATTGTCCCCTTCGGGGACAACGAAATTACTTGGCTGCTCCATCCACCCAGATAGGGCACTCCACGCAAAAACAAAACAACTACAAAAACACTGATTAAAACCATACACAGTATGATGCAACATAACAGGTAAGATTAGATGACTTTCAAAGTCCAGGCTTCCCATTCAAGGCCGAGATCGCTCTGGAGAAGAAGCTGTTCCTAAGACGGCTTGTTCTTGTCCTCATCGTCCTGTATCTCCGTCCCGACGGCAAGAGCTTGAAGAGACGGTGACCAGGATGCGATGGATCTTTTACTATGTCCAGTGCCTTTCTGTGGCACCTCATGGCATAAATCTGCTCTAAGGTGGAGAGCGAGCAGCCAACAATGCTCTCTGCTGCCTTAACAACTCTGCACAACCCCATCCTGTCCTTGGTAGTACAGCTTCCGTACCACACACATAAGCCATAAGTGAGCATGCTCTCAATGGCACAGTGATAGAAGGCAAGCAGCAGCTTTTGTGGAAGATGGTTTTTCCTTAGAATTCTCAGGAAGAACAAACTTAGTTGGTCTCTAAGGTGCTACTGGAAGGAATTTTTTTATTTTGTTTTGACTATGACAGACCAACACGGCTATCTACCTGTAACTGAACTTAATGAGTAGCTCAGTTGATGGAGTTACAGGTAGGTAGCCGTGTTGGCGTGCCGTAGTCAAAACAAAATAAAAAATAAAAAAATTCCTTCCAGTAGCACCTTAGAGACCAACTTAAGTTTGTTCTTGGTATGAGCTTCCGTGTGCATGCACACTTCTTCAGATACACTGAAACAGAAGTCACCAGACCCTTATATATAGTGAGAGGGTGGGGAGGGGTATTACTCAGAAGGGTGGTGGGAATGGGTGATAGGCTGATAGCTGTGGTGAACCTGTTGGCGACTGTTAACGACTGCAATTGGTCTAACAGGAAAATGCAAGGGGTGAGAAGGTTAAAAATAGTTTTGTCATGTATAATGAGATAAGAATCCAATGTCTTTATTCAGACCAGGGCTCTCCGCATAGCTGTCAACTTTCGGATTTGAAAATAAGGGATTTTTTCAAACTTTCGGATTTGAAAATAAGGGATGCCGCGAGAGCGGTGCAATGGCACCAAGTAGCCTCGCCACCCTGCGCTCCAGAGGCTGCGTGCAAACGGGTGAGTGAAAGAGCGAGCGCGTAGACAGCAGGCAGGCTGGCTGTCTGGTTGGGCGTGAGGGTCTGGCTGCACAAGGCATGCAAGCTCCGCCCCCAGTCGGTCTCAGACTCCTTATTGGCAGCCGAGCAACGCAGCTGAGGAGCCTCCCTGGCCGGCAGGGAGGGAGAGGAGCTGCTTCCTTTGAAATCCGGGAAATTTAAGGGATATCAACAATCCGGGATAGCAGCGGGAAACGGCATTGGAATAAGGGAGTTTCCCGCCAAAAAAAGGGAGGGTTGACAGCTATGGCTCTCCATGGTTTTAAGTTTGGTAATGAGTTGCAATTCAGCAACTTCACTTTCTAGTCTATTTCTGAAATTCCTTTGTAATAAGACAGCTACTTTGAGGTCTTGATGGAGTGTTGATGGAGTGTGAGACTCTTAACCTCAGGGTCGTGGGTTCAAGTCCTGTGTTGGGCAAGAAGATTCCTGCATTGCAGGGGGTTGGGTTAGATGACCCTTCCAAGTCTACAATTCTATGAGCCATCCCAGAACTCCATTAACCTTCACTCACGGAACTACAGTTCCCAGGGAGAAAGAGTGGGACTTCTGCTTTGCCACAAAGGACCCTCTTGCCCCCCCCCCCCCATGTTGCAAAACTGCAACCTGGATGGCTTTAAAAGTGGATTAGGCAAATTCATGGGGGCTACCACTGGCTACTGGCCATGATGGCTGTGCTCTGCCTCTGCTGTTGGAGGCAGAGATGCTTCTGAATACCCTGAATCCAGGTTGCTGGATTCTGCAGGAGGGGAAGAGGGCTCTTGCACTTGGATCCTGCCTGCAGACATCCTGTTGGGCATCTGCTTGGCTGCAGTGAGATCAGGATGCTACAAGGTGAGACTGGAAAGTTGGGTGAATGGTCACAGAAGTCAGATAGCAAGAAATATTCAAACATGCATGACTTAGAGGTAAAGAGGCCCCTGACCATTAGGTCCAGTCGTGTCCGACTCTGGGGTTGCGGCGCTCATCTCACTTTATTGGCCGAGAGCCGGCGTACAGCTTCTGGGTCATGTGGCCAGCATGACTAAGCCGCTTCTGGCGAACCAGAGCAGCGCACGGAAACGCCATTTACCTTCCCGCCGGAGCGGTACCTATTTATCTACTTGCACTTTGACATGCTTTCGAACTGCTAGGTTGGCAGGAGCTGGGACCGAGCAACGGGAGCTCACCCCGTCGCGGGGATTCGAACCGCCGACCTTCTGATCAGCAAGCCCTAGGCTCTGCGGTGCATGACTTACAGGCCTTCAAAGTAGGCCCCCTCTGATACCTTACAATGCACCATTGACAACATTTGTAGAACTGTTGGAAACTTCTGGAGAAGTCCTCTTTTACTACTGCTTTCGGTTCCCTCGTCACAGCAGCTTGGACGTGTGAAATGTTGGAAAATCTGTGCCCTTTTAGTGCAGGCATCACTCAGGCCTGTGGGTTTGTTAAAATTCCATTTTGATTTTTCGTTCTATTTTCATTGCTCCTCCCCCCCCCCCAAATCTGGTACTGTATCTTATTGTATTACAACTTGAATATATAAATAAAAGGAGGTGGTTGGATGATGGATGGTGGTTAACGGATTATATATACCGGTATATGTATAACTGTAAATGTATATTGAGAAGACATTAATGTTCATTGTGAGTGGCTTTGGGGCAAAGCTTCCTGGGACGGCGGCATTTGAAGAAGAAACTAAACTAAGCTGTGCAAAACTTGATGTTGGACTAAATAGACCTTTGGGTTTCCTGATAAAGTCGTAACTTGGTTCTTGAACAGAATGCGTTCCGGGAGTCCATTCGACTCCTCGAATTGTTCCAGAAACAAAGTGTGGCTTCCAATTGGCTGCAGGACGGTTGCTGCAGCCAATTGGAAGCTGCGGAAGCCACGCCAGACATTTGGCTTCCAAAAATCGTTTGAAAGCCAGAACACTCACTTCCAGGTTTTGAGCCAAAGTACGACTGTATTCTTAAGTGGCTCTTTCATTCCTAAAGGTAAAGGACCATTAGGTCCAGTCGTGAGCGACTCTAGGGTTGCGTGCTCATCTTGCATTATTGGCCGAGGGAGCCAGCGTACAGCTTCCGGGTCATGTGGCCAGCATGACAAAGCCGCTTCTGGCGAACCAGAGCAGCGCACGGAAACGCCGTTTACCTTCCCGCCGGAGCGGTTCCTATTTATCTACTTGCACTTTGACGTGCTTTCGAACTGCTAGGTGGGCAGGAGCTGGGACCGAGCAATGGGAAGGTTGAACCGCCGACCTTCTGATCGGCAAGCCCTAGGCTCTGTGGTTTAACCCACAGCGCCACCCGCGTCCCTTTCATTCCTACAGGATTTAATTACTGAACGATACGGAAAGGACCTTTTCAAGGTGGTCTCTCCATCTGCTATGAGATTTGACCGCCGCCTGACACCCTCCCCTTCCTTTTATGCCACAGATAAAAAGCACATACTTCTCCTGACTTTCCTCTTTGCCACTCAATAACAATGGCAAACGGCAACAAAACAGAGATCTCTAAAAGCAGACTCGGGACCTTATTTTATTTTCCAGCTGGGGATGCCCAGTGAAGTAGTTCTCCCCACCCTCTTAGCCAAGCTACCCTTCCTCTTTCAAATGGCTTCTCGCGTGTATGAGGAGATTCGGCCTCTGAGTGAAGCCCTTTCCGCACTCCAGGCACTTGTACGGCTTCACCCCAGTGTGGGTCCTTTCATGCTTGAGAAGGTTGGAGCGATGGCTGAAGCTCTTCTCGCAGGCCGAGCACTGAAACGGCTTCTCCCTCGTGTGCGTCCTGTGGTGAACGACGAAGGCCGACTTGTCCCGGAAGCTTTTGGAACAGTCTGGGCACTGGAAGGGTTTTTCTCCCGTGTGGATCTTCTCGTGCTGAACCAGGCCGGCGTTCTGAGAGAAACATTTCCCGCACTCGGCACACTTGTAGGGCTTCTCGCCCGTGTGGGCTCGCTTGTGTTTCATGAGGGACGACCCGTCACCAAAGCTCTTCCCGCACTCTCCGCATTTGTAGGGCTTCTCTCCCGTGTGGATCCTTTCATGCGCGAGGAGGTTGGTGCGATGCCGGAAGTTCTTCCCGCACCCGGAGCACGGGTACGGTTTCTCCTCGGTGTGGATCCTTCTGTGCACGAGGAAAGCGGATTTGTTCCTGAAGCTTTTGGCGCAGTCGGGGCACTCGTGCGGCTTCTCTCCCGTGTGGATCCTCTGGTGCCGAATAAGGTCGAATCTCTGCCTGAAGCTTTTCCCGCAGTCTGGGCAGTGGTAGGGCTTCTCTCCCGTGTGGATCCTCTGGTGAGCCACAAGCCCAGTACGCCTGCTAAAGCTCTGTCCGCAGTCCGCGCAAGCAAAGGGCTTCTCTTGCGTGTGGGTTCTCTCATGTGCCGTAAGATGCGATCGCTGGTTGAAGTTTTTCCCGCAGTCCAGGCAGTTGAAGGGCTTCTCCCCGGTGTGGATTCTCTGATGGGCAACCAGGACATTCCTCCTGCAGAAGCTCTTCCCACAGTCGGAGCAGATGTAGGGTTTCTCTCCGGAGTGCATTCTCTGGTGTTCAGTGAGCTCCGCCTTGCAGCGAAAGGACTTTCCGCACTCAGCGCATGTCTCACCCTTGAGGAACCTTTGCTGGACTGGCATGGCAGGGAGCTCACTGCTTTCTTCATTATGGGGGTGAGTTTCCTGCTGGTTTTCAGATGCTTCTTCCCAGTCAGCATTTCGGGATACAATCCATTCTGCTCTCTCCGGCAGCATCCAACGTGGTTCAGCTTCTTCAGAATTGACTGGCACAATCTTCTCCTCCTCACCATCTGTTAGAGGGGGGAAAGGGATCCTTAGAAAGAGATTTTTTACCTTGAAAGAGAATGTATTAAAAATGATGTATAGATGGTATTTAACACCGGTTAAATTAGCAAAAATGTATAGGATGAGTGATAAATTATGTTGGAAATGTAAAAAGAAGGATGGCGATTTTTACCATATGTGGTGGACATGCGAGAAAACAAAAGTGTTTTGGGAACAGATTTATAATGAGCTGAAAAAGATGTTTAAGTACACTTTCCCCAAAAAGCCAGAAGCTTTTCTGCTAGGCTTAATGGGAGATGAGATTGTGAAAAAGGACCAAAGATTGTTTATGTATGCAACAACCGCGGCGAGGACACTTTTAGCCCCAAAGTGGAAATTACAGGAATTACCAACAATTGAGGAGT
The DNA here is from genome assembly GCA_034641395.1 of Darevskia armeniaca. NCBI lineage: Eukaryota > Metazoa > Chordata > Lepidosauria > Squamata > Lacertidae > Darevskia > Darevskia armeniaca. The sequence goes on along the minus strand of JAWWNF010000633.1, from coordinate 254,781 downwards.
GGCAGATGAAAATGATGGACTATGCAGAACTTGCAAAACTGACCAGCAGGATCCGGAACCAGGAAGATTCAAGGTTCCAAAGAGACTGGAGTAAATTTGTTGTTTATATAAGATGTAACCATGGAAGTTTGAAGACACTAGCGGGATTGGAATAACCCTATGACATAGATAGAAATATTAAGTAAGAAACTGCGGGATTTGATTGGACCAGAAAGCCTGTTGCAGTGTTGGAGGGAAGTCATAGCTCGGCGGAGCAGAATGTGAATGGATATGTATGCATATGTTTGTTTAATTTGTTTAATTCGGAAAATTAATAAAAATTATTTAAAAAAGAAAAGAGATTTTCCTTCCCCAAGGAAAAAGGAGGGCCTGGATCATCAAATAAGGGGTTTGGGGCCCAGTTATTTGAAGGACCACCTACAGGAACCCACACAAGCCCTAAGAGTGGTCTCAGAGGTCCTGATTGCTAGTGCACCTGTAAGGTCAGTTAGATTGGTGGGCACTAGATCTGTGGGCAGAGGCTTTATTGTGGTGGCCCCTCACTTGCATAACTCGCTCCGCAAGAGAGCTCCCCCCAGCCAAAGACTCCTTACCCAGCCAAGGGGCATCAGCAGCTGTATCCTCCGGCTTGACCACTCTGATGAGCGGCCACTCGCCAGAGTCCGACAGAGCCCCATCGGCCTCAGGGGAATCATCCGCTTTCTCCTTGAAGGGCCAGAGGACCTGAAACAGCAGAAAGAACGAGACACAGGAATGGGTGCGAATCGCCTGAGATTCAGGGGTGGGGGACCTCTAGAGCTTCTCCAGACACTACGGCACTCCAATTCCCATCAGCCCCCAGCCAGCATGGCCAGTGCTCAGGGGTGAGGGGAGCGGGAGTCCAGCAACATCGGGAGGGCCACAGGCTCCCTGCATTTGACTGAGTCAGGCCATTGGCCCATCTTTCACAGTATTGCCGACACTGACTGGCAGCAGCTCTCCAGAATCTCAAGGAGACCTTCTTCAGGCAGAGAGTGCATTGCCCACAAACCTCAATCTGCCCCCAGCAAGTGGCATTCTAAGGTACCGGTACACTGTCTCAGAACCTGGAGGTTCTACTTTGCCAATATAGCCAACCCCTGCTGATTCGGCCAGATCCCATTTTCGAACCATCTTAAGCAGGCATAGGCAAACTCGGCCCTCCAGATGTTTTTGGCCTACAACTCCCATGATCCCTAGCTAGCAGGACCAGTGGTCAGGGATGATGGGAATTGTAGTCCCAAAACATCTGGAGGGCCGAGTCCAATGCATATTTACAGTCAGCAAAAACTGCCCCTAATGGTTAGTCCTCTGGGCTCCTTGCCATCATTCCTTTTGTTCTTCCCAGGACTGATCTCCTGCCCTCTCACCTGTTGTATTTCGCGCTCGTTCTCCTGCTGCCTCTCCAAGAAATCCTCTGCCAGGCCAACTGCCTGACTGCAAGTCTCCGGCCCGCTTTCCCTGACCCAGTTCTGCATCTCTGGGGGCAGGACAGCCAGGAACTGCTCCAGAATCACCAGCTCCAGGATCTGCTCCTTGGTGCGCTTCTCCGGCTGCAGCCACCGATGGCAGAGCCTCCACAGCATCCCACAGAGATCTCGCGGCCCCTCGGCCTCCTGGTAGAGGAACTGCCTGAAGCACAGACGCTCCACCTCCTGGCTGGGAGCCTCCTTCTTCACTTCCCCACGATCCAGGGCCAAAACGCTGTGGGTGGGCTGGGGGACGTCTCCTCCAGGGCCAGGCAGATGGCGGATCACCCTGCCTCGCCCAGACTGCAGCCCAATGTCTGGTCGCCCCTCAAAGGAAGCCTGAGTGTCCATCGGGCCATTGCTGGCCAGCTGCAGGTTTCCTGGTTCAGGATGCGGAGACCGTGTAGCCTTCAGGAGCCCCTGACACCGAGCTTCCCAGCACTCCTCCTGAGGCCCTTCCTCAGGTTCCTGCTTAATGTGCTCTGTTATGGTCCCTTCCCACAATTCCTTGGGGCTCTCTGAGCGGACGGCCAAGGGGCCTGTTCCTGCAGCCTCCTCAGGTTCAGACTCCGATGCCTCCTCCTGGGCTTCCGTCTTCACGGTGTCCTCCAGCAGGGCATCTCGGGGGACAGCCCAGACAGCCGCATTCCTGCGTTCGGACGCCATCACCTCTCTTAACTCTGGGGCTTGGCAGGGGTCACTCACACACTGCTATCCCATGTCAACTGCCAGGTCCAGGATTGTTTATAAGGCCCGGTGCCTCTGCAAGGAAAGAGAATCAGTGGGATCTGCAGCAAAAAGTTGCAGTGTGGAACACTCCTGTTCAGGATACTCCATTCCATTCTCTGCCCCCATGTTTTCCATCCCACTGATCAGCAGTCAGAATTCTGTGCACACTGAGCATGCTCAGTCCTCAGAGAACTGTAGCTCTGTGAGGGGCTTAGGGGGTCTCCTCTCAGCGCTCTTAACAAACTACAGTTCCCAGGATTCTTTGGGGGAAGCCACGACAGTTTAAAGTGGAATTACATTGTGCTAAATGCATAGTGCAGATGGCACCCTGATTACAGCCCTTTCACAGTCCTGGTTTCTCACATTCAGAAGCTGATCATTTCATTTTTGCAGGGTGGGAGAAGGAGTTGTTGCTACTATTTCTAATCAACTGGCAATCAATGAGCCTTAGAGACACTTAGTGATCTACTGCAAATCACCCCATCTGACTTCTGACCACCCCTGACATAATGTCCCTGAAGACAGATCAAGCAAGATATAGGCAAAACATAGCCATGATGAAGAATAGTCCTTGATAGACTTTGTGTTTAAAAGGGGGTGGGGGTGGGATAGAGAAATCTAAAAACTCATCTAAAACTCAGCACATCTCCGTGGAACCTGCATGTTCAGGAGCAGTTTACCTGTGATCACAAGATGCTGGAGGCAGAGAGCAGCAAGAGGTTTTCTGCTGCCTCGCTGCCTCTGAGCATCCCAGAGAGGTCTGGCTGCCCACTGTTGGGAGCAGGAGGCTGGTCTGGAGGGGTTGGTCTGATCCAGCTTAGATCCCTAAAGCAAACCTTCCTATTCCATGCGAGCTCTCTGCTCCTGCCTCAAGGCTCTTCTCACTTACCGAATTCCCTCCCAGGAGCTGGAAAATCTCTTTTCCCAGCCTCTACTTTGCAGCAAAGAAAAGCACCATAGAGTCGCCAAGGGGGAGAAAAGGAAGAGGAGGGCCTTCAATGGTCCAAACAATTTCCGTCCGAAGTGCCGCTCTAGAAATCCCGACTCTCTCAGCTTAACCCTTTGTGACAACCAGAGCACAGATTAGATTAAAGGGATTTCCCCTTTTTATTTTCTATAATTTCTGTGTCATGAGAGAGGAAAAGCCAAACGTTAAAAATAAATTGATCTGGAATAAATTCTAAAAAAAACAGCAGTTAAAAGTATATTTCTCCCCCAAAAAAGCTAATTATAATTATAATTTATTGAATTTATATACCACCCTATACCCGGGGGTCACAGGGCGGTTCGCAGAATAAAATCAAGATATAAAACCACAAAATACCTAATACAAAATAACAACAACCCAATAGCCCCCTCACACACACACACACACACACACACATTTTAAAAGGGCATAGTATGTAAGTAAGGACCAGGTGCGCAGCCTGGGAGTCATTCTGGACTCACAGCTGTCCATGGAGGCACAGGTTAATTCTGTATCCAGGGCAGCAGTCTACCAGCTCCATCTGGTACGCAGGCTGAGACCCTACCTCCCCGCGGACTGTCTCGCCAGAGTGGTGCATGCTCTAGTTATCTCTCGCTTGGATTACTGCAATGCGCTCTACGTGGGGCTACCTTTGAAGGTGACCCGGAAACTACAACTAATCCAGAATGCGGCAGCTAGACTGGTGATTGGGAGCGGCCGCCGGGACCACATAACACCGGTCTTGAAAGACCTACATTGGCTCCCAGTACGTTTCCGAGCACAATTCAAAGTGTTGGTGCTGACCTTTAAAGCCCTAAATTGCTTCGGTCCAGTATACCTAAAGGAGCGTCTCCACCCCCATCGTTCAGCCTGGACACTGAGGTCCAGTGCCGAGGGCCTTCTGGCGGTTCCCTCACCACGAGAAGTCAAGTTACAGGGAACCAGGCAGAGGGCCTTCTCGGTAGTGGCGCCCGCCCTGTGGAACGCCCTCCCTTCAGATGTCAAAGAAAACAACAATTACCAGACCTTTAAAAGACATCTGAAGGCAGCCCTGTTTAGGGAGGCTTTTAATGTTTAATAGATTACTGTATTTTAATGTTCTTTTGGAAGCCGCCCAGAGTGGCTGGGGAGACCCAGCCAGATGGGCGGGGTATAAATAATAAATTATTATTATTATTATTATTATTATTATTATTATTATTAACCAAAGGCCTGCCAACTTTACAAATCTGGGCAGATATAGACTGAGTACACACTGACCCATCTGTAGAAGAAAAAATGTTTTCCTCTGGAAGTGTATGTGAATTGAAACCCTCCCCTTGATTATGTTCACACCTTTTCCTCTCTGCACATGCCCAGGTGAAGGGAGAAGGAAGCAGCGGTTGCAGTCTGCATTGTCATGTGGCAGGTGTGAATAAACCCCACTTTGCTGAGACCACCTACCGCTGTTTTCAAATGAGCACAGTACTCTAAACAGTCATGGCTACACACCCACCCCAGCAAAATAACAATAATATTGGGATCTATAGTTTGTTAAGGGTGCTGTGAGTTGTTAACAAATGCCTATTCCGCTCACAGAGCTACAATCCTCAAAGCATAAATCCGGCTTCACGTGGAATTTTAGGAACTGTAGCTCCATGAGGGGAACAGTGGTCTCCTAGCAACTGTCAGCACCTTTAACAAACTACAACTCCCAGGTTTTTATTTATTTTTTTTGCAGGGGAGGGGAGCCATTAGTTTATAGTAATAATCATCGTGTTTTAAATGCATATAGTATGAATGTGGACTTAGGTGAATGCCACCCTATGTTCTGTCACAAACATTTCCCAAGTCTCCCCTTTGCCTTCCCCTTTCAGTCCCCAGTAATATCTCTTGGTAGGATTGGGAGAGGCACTTTTGGGAATTATAGGGACAGAAATTGTATAGCAATTTATTCATGTATGTGACTACAGCGGCAAGAATATTACTTGCCCAAAAATGGAAAGAAGTCCCAGCAAAGGAAAAAGGAATACAAAAAACTTATGGAATGTGCAGAAATGGCGAAACTTGCCAGAAGAATAAGAAATCAAGAAAACAAACTTTTATAAAAGAATGGAAATGGTTTATTGAATATTTACAATTAAATTGTAAACAGATAAAAACACTGTCAGGATTATTGTAATAACCTTCAGCTACATAAGAGTACTGTATATATTTAAAGAAAATAAATAAATAAATTAGGTTAATTTAGATATGCAGAAGATATTAAAAATAAGAATAAATTTAAGGAGCTACAGAAAGAGGAGGAAGTCAAGATTTAAAATGTCAAAATGATTGTAAAATCAGTGAAATGTATATATCTGAATAGTATAAATAAAAATTTTAAAAAAGAGAATTGGGAGAGGCGCCTTGCCTGGAACCCGGGACAGCCGCTGCCAGTCAGTGTAGACAACACTGTGCTAAATGGAACAATTTTTTGACTCTGTATATGGCATCTTCCTTTGTTAGTGTTTTAAATCCCCCCTCCTTGCAGAGAAACAGTTTGTGAGTGAAAAATGGTGAGGCCTGTCTTCTTGTGCTGCTTCAGACATGTGGCCTTGTTTGCTTGGCACACTTATGAACATTTAATATATATATATATAAGGCCCTGATTTTCTTATTACATTAGGCTCACCCCAAACATCACCCCCCCGCCCCCAAAAGCCAGCAAGCTTGGGAGTTGTCCAGAATTCTTCACCAGAGATCTGGAGATCCCAGAAACTTCCTTGCAGTTTTACTGATAATTTGGAATTTATTTATTTTCTCTCCCTCCCCGCCCCTGCGCCTTTGGAATGAGTTGCCCTAAATCCACGATAGCTAGAGAGACTCGGTTTTCATGTCTCTCTCTTTTTTTGCAAAGGGGGACGATAAACAGCGACGGCCACTTCCTGTTCCTTCCTCTCTCTCTCTGTCTCCTTTTCAATCGCTCCAGCAAAACCCATTTGCAAATCGACAGTTGCGGGAGCTGCTCGCTTCTTTTGTGCGCGTGTTGCTGCGCGCTGCGCTCTTGGCAGGCGGCGGTGCATCGGGAGGGCTTGCGGAGGTAGGAAAGTTGCTTCCCTTAAAATCGTGCTTACTCTTCCTTCTCTTTCCCCCCTTTTTTCCAGTGGGGGAGGAGGAGAGACAAAAGGGGAAAGGCGAGGTAGTGCCGCGAGGGGGGACAATAGGAAACTCCCCTTCCCGTCTTGGATCGGTATTGGATCGCAAATATTTAGATCTCTGTCTGGAACAGGAGAGAAGGTGGGAACGCAATATTATGGCAAATATTATCATATTGCAATATTATGGCAAAGGGGGCCTTTTTAAGGTTGCCAGTGCACTGGGCAGTGTGTGAAAGCCTGGTTTTGCTCTTGGACGGTGGCTGGATGTGCAGAATAAAGCAGGTGTGGAGCTTTTTTGCCACACAGGGACAAAAAACACCTGCAGATCGGGATGCTGTCCAAAGGCACAGCTGCTGCAGGCTGTGTTTGAAAAGTTAGCAACCCCTTCTAACCTGCCCTCTTCTTCCTCCTTTTAAATGCAGATCGATCTTAGAAATGCCCCGAGGGAAGGGCCAGAGCTCAGTGGCAGAGTAGCTGTCTTGCATGCAAAAGGTCCAACCCCTGGCATCTCCTCTGGGGAAAACTCCCGCAGTGAAATTCCTGGACAGCGGCTGCCAGTCAGTGTAGGCAATACTGAGCTCAATGAAGCAACCGTCTAGCTGGGTACATGACAGCTTCCTGTTTCTCTGTACAAGGCAAGCAGAAGCTCCCAGGTTGGAGCCTCAGTGGCCTCTCCAGTTACTGTGTGATCCTCGGACGAAGTGCAGGATATGGATTTAATTAATTAAATAATACCAATAATATTGCTGAGACGGTTGCTCTGCCTGAAACCCCCGGAGAGCTTCTGCCAATCAGTGCAGACAGTTCTCAGCCGGATGGGCCAATGGTCCAGAACTCTGTACAAGGCGGCTCAGCACTGACACGGGAACAACCCGGAATAAGCTACCTTATTCCGCGTCGGAAAATCAACACTGACTGGCAGAGGCTCTCCAGGGTTTGGGGCAGCAGCTTTTCCCATTCTTGCCCAGAGGCACAGGGAATCGCACCCAGGACAAGGCAAGCACTGAGCTACGGTGCTTCCAGGAACCAGGCAGAGGGCCTTCTCGGTGGCAGTGCCCACCCTGTGGAATGCCCTCCCATCAGATGTCAAGGAAATAAACAACTATCTGACTTTTAGAAGACATCTGAAGGCAGCCCTGTTTAGGGAAGTTTTTAACGTTTGGTGTTTTATCATGTTTTAAATATTTTTGGGGGAGCTGCCCAGAGTGGCTGGGGAAACCCAGTTAGATGGGCAGGGTATACCGTAAATATATTATTATTATTATTATTATTATTATTATTATTATTATTACCCCCCCCAAAAAACTTGAGCCCCTTGGGAGAAGCTTGCAGAGCAGTGTGTATGAGGTATGGGGGGGGGGGCTTGGGGAAAGGTTTTGGGGAGCGAGTTCCCATGGCCCTTTTGTAACTTATTCTTTGCTCTGGAGGCCGTTGAAATGTTAAGTGTTGCATATTCAAAAGAGCATCTTTTGTGTCTGGGTGAATTAATGTGGGCTAATGGTCATTTCTGGAATCTATCCTGGTCAAATAGGGTTGCTACCTCAAAAGCACAGGAACTGGGTTGGTTTTGGGGGTGGGGGGTGAACTGCAGGCCGATGCACAGGAAGGTAAAGGTAAAGGGACCCCTGACCATTAGGTCCAGTCGTGACCGACTCTGGGGTTGCGGCGCTCATCTCGCTTTACTGGCCGAGGGAGCCGGCGTACAGCTTCCGGGTCGTGTGGCCAGCATGACTAAGACGCTTCTGGCGAACCAGAGCAGCGCATGGAAACGCCGTTTACCTTCCCACCGGAGCGGTACCTATTTATCTACTTGCACTTCGTGCTTTCGAACTGCTAGTTTGGCAGGAGCAGGGGCCGAGCAACGGGAGCTCACCCCGTCATGGGGATTTGAACCGCCGACCTTCTGATCAGCAAGCCCTAGGCTCTGTGGTTTAACCCACAGTGCCACCCGCGTCCCACCGCACAGGAAGGTAGTACATGATTTTTGCTCCTGGAAAAGGAGAATGGCCATAGCAGTGGTGGAGCATCTCTGTTGGATGCAGGAGGTCCTGGGTTCAGTCCCCAACATCTCGAGGTAGAACTGAGAATGTTCCCTGCCTGGAACGCAGGGGAACAGGGCTGGATTAACCATTAAGCAGAATAAGTCTGTGCTCAGGTCATCAAGGGAATGGGGGCATCATAAAAATTTCCCATTGTCGGATTTTTAGCATTAATGGTCCCAAATTGCTCATCTGAGTGTTCAATTTTCTCAGTTGAAGTGTATTAAAAATCCCAACTGCACAGCTAATGCAACAAGGCAGGCTGGATGCTTTTTCTCTACTCTAAGTATAGAAGCAGATGTGTTATATAAGACTACCGGTAGTTTGGAGGATCTGATCAAAGACTTTGCAATTAGAAAAATTAGGGTATTCCCTCCCCCAAATATAAATAAAGTGGAAATATACAAAAATAAGCATTGTTTTCCATCTTTCCCATTGTTTCGTTTTGAAAAATAAAATTTTATTTTGTGGTTTATTATTGTTTCTGTTTTGAATTAGATATCTTGGGGGGCAGCAAAATCATTTAAGTGCTCAGGGGCCTCTAAAGGTCTTAATCTGACCCTGGAGGAGAGCCACTGCCAATCAGTGTGGGAAATACTGAGTTAGAGGGACCCCTGGTCAAACTCACAGAGTTTGTGGCACAGAGATTGAGTCCCGTTTAGGTCGCTTCTCACTCTCGCTTTTCTTTTTTTAGCCTGAAAAAGCGTATTTTTCAAAGAAAATTCACGCCACCGGAGAACAAATGAGTGACAGCAAAGAGGAGGTCCCCGAGACGAAAACGCCCGACCTCATGGAAGCGTGTGGGTCCTTGCTGGAAGCGCCCGACGGCCTTTCCGGGTTTCACGACATGGAAGGCCTCTGTGAGATCAGCCATCGCCCGGAAGGCCCGCCGAGCCTCCTCCCCATCTTGGACGAAGGCGGCTCCATCGAAGGGACGTCCTACATCTGCACCGAGTGCGGGAAGAGCTTCTGCAGCATCTCAAGCCTCATCAGCCACCAGAAGAGGAACCACTCGGGGGAGAAGCCCTACAAGTGCTCCGACTGCGGGCGCAGCTTCCACCAGAGCTCGGACCTGGTGAAGCACGAGCGGATCCACACGGGCGAGAAGCCGTACCAGTGCTCTGTGTGCGAGAAGCGCTTCAACCAGCGCTCCTACCTCATCGTCCACGAGCGCTTCCACACCAAGGAGAAGCCCTACAAGTGCTTCCTGTGCGGGAAGAGCTTCTGCTCCAACGCCCACCTCATGACGCACCAGAGGACCCACACGGGCGAGCGGCCTTACCAGTGCCCCGACTGCGGGAAGCGGTTCAGCACCAGCTCGAACTTCGTCAACCACAAGAAGACGCACACGGAGGAGAAGCCCTTCAACTGCTCCCTCTGCGAGAAGAGCTTCAAGCGCAGCTCGAACCTGATCCAGCACGAGAGGACGCACACGGGCGAGAGGCCCTACACCTGCCTGACTTGCGGGGAGAGCTTCGCCTCCAACTCGGGCCTCGTGAAGCACCAGAGGAGCCACACGGGCGAGCGGCCTTACAAGTGCTCCTACTGTGGGAAGAGCTTCAGCCAGAGCATGATCCTCACGCAGCACGAGAGGACCCACACGGGCGAGAAGCCCTGCAAGTGCCTCGTCTGCGGGAAGAGCTTCCGGTCCAGCTCCGACCTCGTCAAACACAAGAGGATCCACACGGGCGAGAAGCCCTACAAGTGCTCGCTCTGCGGGAAGAGCTTCACCACCAGCTCGGACGTGGTGAAGCACGAGCGGACCCACACGGGGGAGAAGCCCTACAAGTGCGGCACCTGCGGGAAGAGCTTCAGCCAGAGCGCCCACCTCATGCAACACCAGAGGATCCACACGGGGGAGAAGCCCTACATGTGCCTCGTCTGCGGGAGGTGCTTCACCTGCAGCGCGCACCTCGTGGTCCATAAAAGAACCCATAAAGACCGGGAGGCTTTGCAAGCCTAAGCGGTTCTGGCGTTTAGGGGTTTTTTTGTGGGGTGGGGGGTGGGGAGTGCTTCCTGCAGGATGGGGAATGGAAACGGCTTGACTCCCTGGTCTGACATAGTTGAGCAGCAAAGATCCCATGCAAAGAAAGAGAGGGAATCTTAGGAGCGTACTATGCAGTTGCTTAACCCAGACCTTTGGGACCCAGGTGGTGCTGTGGGTTAAACCACAGAGCCTAGGGCTTGCTGATCAGAAGGTCGGCGGTTCGAATCCCTGCGACGGGGTGAGCTCCCGTTGTTCGGTCCCAGCTCCTGCCAACCTAGCAGTTCGAAAGCACGTCAAAGTGCAAGTAGATAAATAGGTACCGCTTCAGCGGGAAGGTAAACGGCGTTTCCATGCACTGCTCTGGTTCGCCATAAGCGGCTTAGTCATGCTGGCCACATGACCCGGAAGCTGTACGCCGGCTCCCTCGGCCAATAACACGAGATGAGCGCCGCAACCCCAGAGTCGGTCACAACTGGACCTAATGGTCAGGAGTCCCTTTACCTTTACCTTTTAACCCAGACCTTTATAAAACAATGTAGAGCCTGTTTTTAGAGGAGAGCGTGAAGCAGAAAAACTTAGTAACCAATTTAATCGTATTATGCATGGGGGAAAAGAATCCTGCACAGCTAGGAAAGAAGCCATAACATTTCCGCACAGGCCTGTTCCTGTACTTCGCAGAGTAACGCAGGCGGTAACGGCAAGGTGAACTTAACCAGGTTTCCCAGGGTTTCGGGTCGCGGACTGCCTTCCCACTTGCATCCAGTCCAAGGGGTGGTGCTGTCTGTCGGCTTCTTCCTCCTCGGTTTCAGTGTGGCCCTTGTAAAACTCAGGCGATAGAGGGGATCAAGGCCAGTGTTAGTTGGCTATGCCTGTCGCTGGCTCTCTGGCGCCACCTACTGTTGGCCTCCCTTCCTTCCGCCCTACCGATATCAATGGAACCCGGCGACACATTTGTGCAAGGGATTTCGGGTGTGGAGAAGAGACGCGGCTGCGAGAGCAACTGCAGGCAGGGAAGCAGCTACAGAATCGCAACCATCGGTGCAAAAAATAAATAAATGGGTTTTTCATGCATTACTGTATGTTATTTCATGGTAATAAATAGATGGTTGTTTTGTGTGCACGCCTTCTTTATCGAGAGCATCAGTACCTTCGGTCATGTGGGTTTTGCAACATTCTGACCCAGACCCAAAGTGCTTGAGTCCCCAATATTAGAACCAGACTTAAATTTTTGCTCATAATAATAATAATATAATAATAATTTATTATTTATACCCCGCCCATCTGGCTGGGTTTCCCCAGCCACTCTGGGCGGCTTCCAACAGAACATAAAAATGCAGTAATCTCTTAAACATTAAAAGCTTCCCTAAACAGGGCTGCCTTCAGATGTCTTCTAAAAGTCTGGTAGTTGTTTTTCTCTTTGACATCTGGTGGGAGGGTGTTCCACAGGGCGGGTGCCACTACCGAGAAGGCCCTCTACCTGGTTCCCTGTAACTTGGCTTCTCGTAGAGAGGGAACCACCAGAAGGCCCTCGGCGCTGGACCTCAGTGTCCGGGCATTAAAATTTTCTTTTGGGGGGGAGAGGAAGTTTCACTTCCCGTTTGCTTATTTCTTATACATGTGTGCACACACGCACACACACTAATCACTGTCCTTTACCATTTTTATACCATTTTCTTAAAAAACACAAGAGCTTCTTTCTGAGGCAATCAGGGGTCACCTTTAGGTAGGTAGTTTGATGTTTTCATGTCACACAGCCAATTGGGCCAGCAAGGAGACCAGGGAAGAATTTAAATGTGGGGTCCCAAAAAGGGTTTCTTCATAGAAGAGGAAAGGGGGAAAGGGAATAGAGGATCAGGCTAATTCCAGTTGAAGGCCAGGTGGAATAGCTCTGTCTTACAGGCCCTGCGGAAGGAAGTCCTGCAGGGCCCTAGTCTCGTGGGACAGAGCAATCACTGAAAAAGCCATGGCCCTGGTGGAGGATAATCTGGCTTCCTTAGGGTCTGGGACCTTTAAGCTAATATTATTCATGGACCTTAGGGTCCTCTGCGGGACATAACCAGGAGAGGCTGGTTCCCGTAAGTACGAATGAGGGTTTTCCTAACAATTCTCAGCACCCTGAACAAACTACACTTCCCAAGATTCTTTGGGGGAAACCATGATAGTGTGATATGATAGTGCTTTAAATGTATGTTGTGGATGTGGCACAAGTTTTTGCCCTCTTCACAGATATCAGTGAGATGCTATCCCTCAGTCTTTTCCTCACAGGGCTTGTTTCCAAACCCCTCAAGCATCCTCATTGCCCTCTTCTGAGCTTCTTCCAATTTGCCTTCATCCTCCTTAAAAGTGTGGTAGCCAAAGGATCGACTCCAGATGAGTTATGGGTTACCTCAGAATAAACTAGAAAATAGAAATACTTTATTGTCACTGTACCATATGTTTACAGTGAGATTAAATTAGCCCCTCCCCAATCTCTCAGCCCTTCGTACAACCACCGACCCCGAACGTCAGCTGCAATGTTGCTGTCTTCCATTCAGACGGCCCACGGGTAGAAACTGTTCTTTAACCTGTTGGTTCGGCTTATCAAACTCATTTTGAGTATTGTATAGGAAGAAAGAGATTTCTTTAAAGATGCAGGCCTTTGTCCTGTTCCCGGACGGACCATTCCACCCTGAATTTCCCCCAGCACTTTAAACTACATAAGACACTGCCTGGAAGAGCGTGTTTAGTGAAGTAAGGGATGGTGGTTGTACATGGTTGACACAAAACGAAACCTTCCAGGCAATACAGAGTTGTTTATAGGTCTACAGCAGGGATGGGGAACCTGTGGCTTTCCACAGGTTCTGTTGGACTCCAACTCCCATCAGCCCCAGCCAGCATGGTCAGGGATGATGGGAGTCGGGAGTCCAGCACCATCTGAAAGGCCACAGTTTCACCCAGCCCCGGCCTTCAGGGACAGTGCAACCTGGGAGAGAGAGAGCTTACTTTTCATAAAATGTGCACCAGCCTGGATGAAAGACAAAATGCTCAGACCTGATGCACCTGGTTAATCCTGCACCGACGTGTTTTAATCTCTTTCTCACCAAGAGTGATTTGCCGAATTTCCCTCCACAGCCTACTGGGGTGGGGAAGGAGAGGGAAAAGAGGGTGGCAGAGAGAAAGAGAGAATGGTTGGTAGAAGGGCGGCAGAGAGAGAAGGGCAGGCCAAAGACATTTTGGTGCCTGAGGCAAACCACAAAATAGTGTGTCCCCTCCCTGCCAGGGAAGAAGGGGTGAGTGGCGATTTACATCAGGATCAAGAGCGGAATGAAATCAACCTTTCCTTATGGTTGAAATGGGAACCAAAGGCCATTGGGGGGGGGAAGGGGCCCACTCTGAATCACGCCAGGTGGATGCAGATCCCAGGAGGTCCCCCCACCATTTCCGCCCTAGGGAGGTGTCTAGCAGCGCCTCCTATTCAAGAGGCCACGGTAGAGGCAGCATTGTGGGACGGTTGCCAAGGAGGCGGAAGATTCAGCCTCCAAGGAGTGTGACTCAGCCATCGCTGTCACCAAGGTAGCAGCTCATGATGCATTCCTTGGAGGCTGGGTGAGCTGCCCCTGTGGATCCTGCTGTCTGAAGCAATTGGCTCACCTTGCCTCATGGGTGGGCCGGCCCTGCAGCTCTGTGAGGGAAATGGCGGATGGGACGTAATTATCGACATCCCCTTTTTAAAATAGTGTTTTTATTAAATTTTCAACAACAACAACAATAAAAAACAAACAACAACAAACACAACAACAACCAGAAACAAAGAAAAATATACATCCCTTAGCATGTCCAACCGGCTGATCGCGATCTCCTGGTCGATCGCGGGTCGATCCCATGATCCCCCCCTCAAAAAAAGCTCAACAACTTTTTTATAGTGGGAGTAGATCGCAGTCTCTTAGGAGTTGGACATGCCTGCCTTACGGCAAGGATGGGATCCGGAAACCCTCCGGATGTCGCTGGACTGCAACTCCTGGCCGTTGGACCATGATGGGAGCTGGGAGCCCAGAGGCAGATGAAGGACCACAGGTTCCTCATCCCTGGTTTAAGACTTCAACTGCCAAAAGGTGAACCTAGCTACCTGTTCTTTCTAGGGCTGATTTTCCAGTGTCCAGTGAGGCAAATGGGCTACATGAAACGCTAACCATGTGGACAACAGCCCTGCGCTGCGTGTTTAGAAGCTTATATTTCCCTCAACTAGCTGTATGTAGAGATCTGGAAGGCGGGGAATTCTCTACAGTATTAGGAATATGAGTTGCATGAAAAGAAGACTACCCCGTGACACAGATTTATAGGATTTCCAGTTCTGTGTAGAATCTCTGGTGTTTATTAAGATTTGTGTTGAGGTTCAATCCCTTCCGACAATTCAAGTATTTATAATATTCCCATCTTCTGTAAAGTTCATTGTATGTCTATTACGGTGCAAACTCCCATTTTCCTCCTGTGTGAATGCTTTTGATGGCGGATAAGATACTGGCTCTGACTGAACCTCTTCCCACAATCCACACACTCGTGCAGCTTCTCCGTCGTATGTCTCCTCTGGTGCCTGGTCAGGTACTGGCACACGCTGAAACTTTTCCCACAGTCTAAGCATTCATACGGCTTCTCTCCCGAGTGGATTCTCTGATGGCTGAGAAGGTTAGATTTATTGGAAAACGTCTTGGTACAATCCGAGCACGTGTACGGCTTTTGCCCGGTGTGGATTCTCAGGTGGCTGAGAAGGTTGGATCGGTCCGAAAAGGTTTTGGAACAATCTGAGCATTTATAGGGTTTCTGCCCCGTGTGGATTCTCTTGTGGGTATTAAGGTGCGAGCTCCGACGGAAACATTTCTCGCAATCGGGGCATTCATAGGGTTTCTCTCCGGTGTGGGTTCTCTTGTGGCTGATCAGGTTTGAGCTCAGCCGGAAGCTTTTCCCACAGTCTGAACATTCGTAGGGTTTCTCCCCGGTGTGGGTTCGCCTGTGGCTAATCAGGCTCGAGCTGCATCGGAAACTCTTCCCGCACTCCGAACATTCGTACGATTTCTCCCCCGTGTGGGTTCTCCGGTGCCTATGGAGGTTCGAGCTCCGGCGGAAACTTTTCCCGCAGTCGGAGCATTTGTATGGTTTTTCTCCCGTGTGGGTCCTCTGGTGCCTGTGGAAGTCTGAACTCCAACGGAAGCTCTTTCCACAGTCTGAGCATTCGTAGGGTTTCTCCCCGGTGTGGGTTCTCTGGTGCTTATTAAGGTAAGCTTCATCTCTGAACACTTTCCCACACACGTTGCACTTGTTCCTCCTTTTCCTGCTGTGGATTCTCTGATGCACTGTGATTTCGTGGAAGTGGCTACCTTCATAAGCAATGGATTTGTTCTGCCATTCCTCCACTTCGTCCCCTTGCTCCCACTCTGGTCCATCCACGTTCCCGTCGTCTTCTTCCACTGCCTGATGATCAGCAACTTCCATCAACACTCCTTGTGGCTCGCTCTTATCCTTACCAGGCCATTCATCAGCTCCTGAAATCAAGAGATAAGGCGGATTAGTTTACGGCCAGGTTGCTCACCGGAGCAAGACGCTTTGAGCATATTACACTGATCCTGGTCCAACTACACTGGCTATCAATTAGTTTCCGTGCCCAATTCAAAGTTCTGGTTTTGACCTATAAAGCCTTAAATGGCTCAGGACCGCAATACCTCAAGGACAGCCTCTTTCCATGTGAACCTACCCGGACCCTGAGATCATCTTCTGAGGCCCTCCTTCGTGTGCCTCCTTCTTGAGAGGTCCGGAGGGTGGCAACACGAGAACAGGGCCTTCTCTGCAGTGGTTCCATGTCTGTGGAATGCTCTCCCCCAGGAGAGAGTTCATTATACAGCTGTAGGCGGCAGGCAAAAACGTTCCTTTTTAACCAGGCCTTTGGTTGACCTGATCAACATCCTATACCCTTTTAAAATGTGGCTCTTTTGGGGTATGTATGTATTATTGGGTTATTGTTTTTGTTTTTATTTTATATATTGTGAACTTTTTCGTGAACTGCCCTGAGACCTCCAGGTATAGGGTGGTTTATAAATTCAATAAATATTTTTTAATGTAATGTAATGTAATGTAATGTAATGTAATGTAATGTAATGTAATTGCCACCTTTTCCTCCAAGGAGCTCAAGGTGGCGTACATGGTTCTCTTCCTCCCTATTTTCACTTTACAACAATCCTGTGAGGTAGGTTAGTGCCTTAGTAGTGGATTTATAATGGACTATCGAAACATTGTCCTGCTTTATTAGTTGTTTAGAGCTTAAGAAGAGCCTGCTGGATCAGGCCAATGACCCCTCTAGTCCAGCATCCTGTTCTCACAGTGGCCACCCAGATGCCCCCATGGGAAACCCACAAGCAGGATCCAAGCACAGGTGCCCTCCCCCCTCCTGAGGTTTCCAGCAACTGGCGTTCAGAAGCATTACGGCCTCCGACCATGGAGACAGAGCACCCCACAGCCACAACTAAAATCCATGGACTGCTTAACCTTACCAAGCGAGCTGACATCCTCCTTGACCTCTTGCTTGACCTCTCTGTGCAGCGGCCTCTGTGTGATTTCCAGAACTGCGTCATCTTCCACTGGGATATTCGCAGCCACTTCCTGGATCAGGCTCTCTGTCCCCTGGAAACAATAGTGAAAGTTTTAGTTGAGGTAGCATAACAACAACAACAACAACAAAAAACTTATTACTTATACCCCGTCCATCTGGTTGGGTTTCCCCAGCCACTCTGGGTGGCTCCCAACAGAATATTAAAAACACAATAAAACATCAAACATAAAAAACTTCCCTAAACAAGGCTGCCTTCAGATGTCTTCTAAAAGTCAGATAGTTGTTTATTTTCTTGACATCTGATGAGAGGGCGTTCCACAGGGCAGGCGCCACTACCGAGAAGTCCCTCTGCCTGGTTCCCTGTGACCTCGCTTCTCGCAGTGAGGGAACCGCCAGAAGGCCCTTGGAGCTGGACCTCAGTGTCCAGGCTGAACAATGGGGGTGGAGACGCTCCTTCAGGTATACTGGACTGGGCCGAGGCCATTTAGGGCTTTAAAGGTCAGCACCAACACTTTGAATTGTGCTCAGAAACGTACAGGCATGAAACTACAGAGCTTGGTGGTGGAGCCTATCCTATGGATGGAGAAGATTCCTGGTTCAGAAGCAACCAGGTTCAATCCCCAACGGCATCACTGGGAATTGTTCCCTGTCTGAAACCCTAGGGAGCTGCCGCCAGTCGATGTAGACAAAACTGAACCAGACGGACCAATCATCTGACCTGGTATAAGGCAATTTCCTATGTTCCTTTTTAAAAATAAAAGGTTTTATTTATACTTTTCAAATTTATACATTTCATTGAGTTTACAATCATTTTAACGTTTCAAAGTTTGACTTCCTTCCCGCTCTTTCTGCAGTTCCTTAAATTTATTTTTAAATATCTTCTGCATATCCAAATTCATTTAATTTGCTCATTTACCCTTATGAAACTGCAGGTTATTTCAATAATCCTTAAACAACCAAAACCACCACACAATGGCTGAAACTATAATAAAAGATTTACTGGAATCCTCTTCTGAAAAACTAATAGCCTTTCAATAAAGCCACATGATTAACAAGCCATATATGCGTGATATAACAGAATGTATAATGTTCACGTGACCGAACCATTCAGCAACAGGTTGGGTATAGCAACAAAATCTTGGTGCCAACAAAACGTTCACAATTGGTAGATGGTGAGTAGATAGTAGAATTCTTCAATGGTTCAAAGCAAAAATCTCATGGATGTAATAGTAGATGAAGCATATTTATATGAGTCTTGCAACATCATGATGTTGTTGTAGCATCTATGTCTTGTTAATCATGTGGCTTTATTGAAAGACTATTAGTTTTTCAGAAGAGGATTCCAGCAAATCTTTTATTATAGTTTCAGCCATTGTGTGGTGGTTTTGGTTGTTTATGGTTCATATGATCACCACAGTGATCCTTTATGCTGTTTGTATTTCAATAATCCTGACAATGTTTTTATCTGTTTGCAATTCATCTGTAAATATTCAATAAACCATTTCTATTCTTTTATAACAAGTTTGTTATCTTGCTTTCTTATTCTTCCGGTAAGTTTGGCCATTTTTGCATATTCCATAAGGTTTTGTATCCATTCTTCCTTTGCTGGGACTTCTGCTTCTTTCCATTTTGGGGCAAGTAGCATTTTTGCTGCTGCAGTAAAAGGTAAAGGTAAAGGGACCCCTGACCATTAGGTCCAGTCGCGGATGACTCTGGGGTTGCGGCGCTCATCTTGCTTTACTGGCCGAGGGAGCCAGCGTACAACTTCCAGGTCAGGTGGCAAGCATGACTAAGCAGCTTCTGGCGAACCAGAGCAGCGAACAGAAACGCCGTTTACCTTCCCGCCAGAGCAGTTCCTATTTATCTACTTGCACTTTGACGTGCTTTCGAACTGCTAGGTTGGCAGGAGCAGGGACCAAGCAACGGGAGCTCACCCCGTCGTGGGGATTCAAACCGCCGACCTTCTGATTGGCAAGCCCTAGGCTCTGTGGTTTAATCCACAGCACCACCCGCATCCCTGCTGCTGCAGTAGCATACATAAATAAGTTTTTATACAATTTAGGTAGTTCTGTCCCTATAATTCCCTAAATAATAGTTTCTGGTTTTTTTTTTTACAAAGGTTATTTTGAACATCCTTTTCAATTCATTATATATCATTTCCCAGTAAGCACTAACCTTAATACAAGATGACCACATATGATAAAAAGAACATTCTTTCTCTTTACATTTCGAGCACTTGTTTGATTTAGATTTATACATTTTTGCCAGTTCACAAGGTGTTAAATACCAACGATATATCGTTTTCATATAATTTTCTCTTAGAGAGAAAATTTAAGAGCAATTCCCTATGTTCCTATCAGCGTTCTGGCTGAATATAAGGAAGGGCCATAGCAATAATGGATGTACAGTACTGAATAGCATATGTGAAATATGCAGCACCCAAGGGTAAATATTGAAACCACAGAAGGGAGGACGGGAATCCAATGGATAAAGGAATTTACAGTCTTTGTTTTTGCGTGTGTAAAAAATCAATAAATAAGATTTACCAACCAACCAACCAACCAACCAACCAACCAACCAACCAACAAAGGGCCATAGCTCGACACTAGAACACCCGCTTTTCATGCAGAAGGGGGACACTAAGGGGGACACCCCATGGCCGGAAGGGGCTCACCTGCTTTCTCCGTTGCTCTCCTTCTTCCCGTCTTGGCAGTAAGCTCTCTGCCAGGGTCACAGCCTGGATACAGGTCTCTGGGCCTTGTTCCGTCACCCGGTTCCGGATTTCCTGGGGAAGGACAGCCAGGAACTGCTCCAGAATCACCAGCTCCAGGATCTGCTCCTTGGTGTGCCTCTCCGGTTTCAGCCACTGGTAGCAAAGCTCCCGGAGCCGACTGTATGTCTCCCGTGGGCCTGCAGCTTCCTGGTACGAGAAATGCCTGAAGCTCTGAAGCCGTCCTTCCAAGCTGCCAGGGAGCAGAGAAGCTGTTGTGCCGCCTGCTAGCGCAGGACGAGGAAGAAGTGGGCTCCCCCATCCAGGCTGAGGGCATTGCACAGCCTTGAGGAACTCTTGCCACTGGGCTTCCCAGCGCTGAGACGACAGGCCCTCTTCCGGCTCCTCTTTCATGTGTTGCGGAGGTGCCACCTCTCTGGGGCTCTGCTTGAGGGTCCCTGCTTGAAGGATGCCAGGAGGTTCTCCTGCTCTCCCCGATCCCGTCTCCAGTTCGGGGCTTGCCGATTCCTGCTCCTCCATTTTCATCTCGGGATCTGGCCCCTTTGCTCCAGCGCAGCCTCGGACCGCAGGGCAAGGAGAGACCAAATAACTCTGCCTCCTGCAGGATTTCAGTGCATGCCAACTGTTTTTACGCAAATGCCGCAAAAAGATATTCTGCCATGAGTTTTCAGTGTATAGGGACTACTCCAAACAGCCAGCGGGGCTCTTTGGACTGCACATCTTCTTCCGGAAATTCGAATGATTTCCCCCTATTCCTGTTGGAAAGGGAAAGAAACTAAGCTTTCAACTTTCATTCTAGTGCTTCTGATCTCGTGAACAGAATTATATTGAATCAGGGCACAATCCTGTGCTCAGATCTGCTGGGCTGAGCAGCCTAGGCTCCAGCGGATCTCTGGCTCAGCCAGCTGGTTCCCGGCTCAGCCAGGCATAAGTCTCCCATCCCATCTTAGTCAGGGCTCATGCCAGCGTAGGGCCTGAAGAGGGAGTGATGCTGGGGGACTTACTCTGTTACTAAACTTGTTCAGCTTGGTCACGTGACCTGGCAACCCAGCACTGGTTTCGCTGGCAAAAGTGATAAAACTTAAGCTGCACAGTGGAAGTCCATGGGGGGAGGGCAATCCTCAGAAATCGGTACCAGGCTTACCTGGGAGTTCCCTTTCCACTGCTCTGAAAGAGCACCAAGGAATCCAACACGACTCCCCGTCAATCGTGTGGCAGCAGCCAGGGCCTTTTCAGTGATGGCTCCGACCTGGTGGAATGCTCTGTCCCACGAGACTAGGGCCCTGCAGGACTTGATCTCCTTCCGCAGGGCCTGTAAGACAGAGCTATTCCGCCTGGCCTTCAATTTAGCCTGATCCTTCATTCCTTTCCCCCCCCCTTCCCTTTTTCTATGAAGAAACCCTTTCTGAGACCCCACATTTAAACTCTTCCCTGGTCTCCTTGTTGGCCCTAGCAGGACTAACTTGGCCAGTTAGCCCTGGCGATGCTACATGTATGTTGTATTTTATGCTGTTTTTAAGCTGCTTTTTAAGTCGTTTTTAATCAATGTTTTATATTTGTTGTTAGCCGCCCGGAGCCCGGTTTTTAAATCGGGAAGGGCAGGGTATAAATAAAAAATATTATTATTATTATTATTATTATTATTAGCAGCCTGCAAAATAGCGAGAGCGGGTGCTTGCAGGTCTTCACTACTTTGCAGGTGGCTTCTAATCGCATACTGGTAAATTCAGGTTGCAAAATTATAGCTGAACCCGCTTCCCGCTTTGATGCAACATCATCTAACCTCCAAATGCATGCTCTTTAAATTGCCAACGAATCGGGATGAATGCTCAATAAAGTGCCCCGTCTGGAGACACCCAAGCTGTGTATATTTAAAGCACGCACACACACACACACACACACAACCACAGATAATCCTGGGAACTGTAGTTTAACACACACGCCCCACATAATTACATTTCTCAGCACCCTTAACAAACTACTATTCCAAGGTTTCAGGGATGGGGTGTGTGTGAAATGTGCTTTAAATGTATGGTTTGAAAGCAGCTAGGGATCTTGAAGTCCGTGGTTATACCCTTGCCATGAATTGCTCTTAAATTTCTCCTCATCACCCTTGATTTAGGAAGGTATAGGGTCTCCCACCGCCCTTGGTGCAATAAGAGCCCCCCCCCGTGTGTATATCTATATATATATTTTTCCTTATGTCTCCTTGCTAGGACCCATTGTGCTTTCTTTCGCCTTGCTAAGTTTTTAACATCAAACGGCTTTTCAGAAATCCACCAGAGGGGAAATGCCTGAGTTGAGGGTGGGGGTCCTAATTTCTTTCCCTTCTCCTCCTCCCCACCCGCAAAAAATGAACAGGGCACTCCCACCCCCCATCCAAGCCTTAAATTATTATTAATTTATTTTTTTAAATTACCTGCACTTGAGATCTGCTGCAAAGACTTCTTAAGGCAGCATCACATTAACTCGAGAGCCGAAGGCACAAAAATTCAAAAGGTATATGCTCCCGGGAATAGGGTAGGGGGTGGGGGGGAGGAGGGGGGGGTGAAGGAAGGAGAACAGGAAGGGACTTTGCACTATTTACAGTCCCCCCCTTTTCAGCCCTCTCTGGCAACCAGAGCTTCTTATTGGTTTTAACTCCTTCCAGGGAAGGTGACTAGGCATAGATTCTTTTAAAAAAGAGAGGAATATGTATATGACTAAGTACTGTATATGTATATGACTAAGCATATGTAGAAGGTTATGTATATATGATATAATATATATTATATATGTATATAATATATATGGAAAATTGTGTAAATGTGAAATATTATGAGGAATTGTATAAATGTACGAAACTTACCTTGTATTACAAAATAACAGCAAATAAATAAAAAATATTTAGAAAAAAGAAAAAAGAGAGTAATTCCCTGAATTCCTCGTTTTACTTGTTTTCATATGCTTTTACACCATTTATGTTGTATTATTAATGCTGTAGTTTATTGATTTTATATTGTGCACCGTTTAAGAGATTAAAAAACACACAGAATAAGAAATTAAGTGGTTTATAAATGCTTTCACATAGGTTTAAAGCTGGTTGGCACGAGCCCTGCAGTTCTCTTCATTGCTCTCTCTGGGGGTGTCATGAGAAAATCTCACCAGCTTCACCAAAGGAAATCCGGGTTAGTCAGGGCTCCTTTGTCTGCTGCACCTACATAGCTTTGGCCTGGGATCCTTTCCGCTGTCATTTCTGAAGATTAAACCTGGGGTCTCTTGTAGCAAATGCTGGATGCTGCTTTGAACCCCATCAGGCCATTGCTCTCCCTATCTCAGTATTATCGCCTCCCTCTGGCTTCTCCAGGGTGGCACCCATGGGTGTCGTGGCACCCACAATGTCCCACCAACGCGCTTGCCAGGGTCTTCCCCATGCGATGCCACAATCCATCAATGAAGCTGTTAAATAATCCCTGAATAATGATTAAGAAAAAATATTTTAAAACATTTATTCATCCAACTCAGTCATTATAAATATACCCTGCAGTTGTGCAACTTGTTCAAGAGAACTGATTGTACCTGGCTATGCAGCGTACCGACGCGGAGCGGTTAAAATAAGACATCCCCCGAAAATAAGCCATACTGTGTTTTTTGAGGGGGAAAAAATATAAAACGGTGTCTTATTTTAGGAGAAACACGGTACTGATTGTAGGTATCTGAAGAAGTGTGCATGCACACGAAAGCTCATACCAAGAACAAACTTAGTTGGTCTCTAAGGTGCTACCGGAAGGAATTTTTTTATTTTTTATTTTGTTTTGACTATGACAGACCAACACGGCTACCTACCTGTAACTGTTTCAAGATCTGAATCATACTTCCCTGCTCCTGAATTATAACTGGAGGCATGCTTCACTCTCACACAGAAAAATAATTAATTTTTCTAAAAGGTATAAAACTAATAAGGATCGCCCAGCTTAGCTTGATGGAGAGCTCTTGAGAACTTGGAAGCTTTCTTCTTGGATCTTTCCCCCTTTTGGTCGGTCGGTCATAATAACAAAGGCAATGATTTTATTAAGTAGGGAATCTATTTTAGCGTATTTAAGGGGTACTGTGCAGCCCAGGACCAGTGGAAGTGATGATATTCCAGCGGAACTATTTACAATTCTAAAAGATGATGCTGTTAAGGTGCTACACTCAATATGCCAGCAAGTTTGGAAAACTCAGCAGTGGCCAGAGGATTGGAGAAGATCAGTCTACATCCCAATCCCAAAGAAGGGCAGTGCCAAAGAATGCTCCAACTACCGCACAATTGCGCTCATTTCACACGCTAGCAAGGTTTTGCTAAAAATTCTACAAGGCAGGCTTAAGCAGTATGTGGACCGAGAACTCCCAGAAGTGCAAGCTGGATTTCGAAGGGGCAGAGGAACCAGAGACCAAATTGCAAACATGCGCTGGATTATGGAGAAAGCTAGAGAGTTCCAGAAAAACATTTACTTCTGCTTCATTGACTATGCAAAAGCTTTTGACTGTGTCGACCACAGCAAACTATGGCAAGTTCTTAAAGAAATGGGAGTGCCTGATCACCTCATCCATCTCCTGAGAAATCTCTATGTGGGACAAGAAGCTACAGTTAGAACTGGATATGGAATAACTGATTGGTTCAAAATTGGGAAAGGAGTACGACAAGGCTGTATATTGTCTCCCTGCTTATTTAACTTATATGCAGAATTCATCATGCGAATGGCTGGACTGGATGAATCCCAAACCGGAATTAAGATTGCCGGAAGAAATATCAACAACCTCAGATATGCTGATGATACAACCTTGATGGCAGAAAGTGAGGAGGAATTAAAGAACCTTTTAATGAGGGTGAAAGAGGAGAGCGCAAAATATGGTCTGAAGCTCAACATCAAAAAAACTAAGATCATGGCCACTGGTCCCATCACCTCCTGGCAAATAGAAGGGGAAGAAATGGAGGCAGTTAGAGATTTCACTTTCTTGGGTTCCATGATCACTGCAGATGGTGACAGCAGTCACGAAATTAGAAGACGCCTGCTTCTTGGGAGAAAAGCAATGACAAACCTAGACAGCATCTTAAAAAGCAAAGACATCACCTTGCCAACAAAGGTCCGTATAGTTAAAGCTATGGTTTTCCCAGTAGTAATGTACGGAAGTGAGAGCTGGACCATAAAGAAGGCTGATCGCCGAAGAATTGATGCTTTTGAATTATGGTGCTGGAGGAGACTCTTGAGAGTCCCATGGACTGCAAGAAGATCAAACCTATCCATTCTTAAAGAAATCAGCCCTGAGTGCTCACTAGAAGGACAGATCTTGAGGTTAAGGCTCCAGTACTTTGGCCACCTCATGAGAAGAGAAGACTCCCTAGAAAAGACCCTGATGTTGGGAAAGATTGAGGGCACAAGGAGAAGGGGACGGCAGAGGATGAGATGGTTGGACAGTGTTCTCGAAGCTACTAACATGAGTTTGGCCAAACTGCGAGAGGCAGTGAAGGATAGGCGTGCCTGGCGTGCTCTGGTCCATGGGGTCACGAAGAGTCGGACACGACTGAACGACTGAACAACAACAACAACAAGGTGCTACTGGAAGGAAATTTTTTATTTTTTATTTTGTTTTGACTATGGCAGACCAACACGGCTACCTACCTGTAACTGATTGTACTATTGTGTAAGGAAAACAATAAAACAGGCCTCTGTTATGGGATGACTCATACAAATTTTTCATCCTTGCGTGTTTATGTCATTTAAATTCTGAATGAATACAGTACTGTACATATAGGTTCCGATCCATAATAGATGCCTTTACAAAGGATAATAGAATAATATAATCGCCATAGAATCGCAGAGTTGGAAGGGACCCTGAGGTTTCTCTAGGCCACCCCTCTGCAATGCAGAAATATGCAGCAGGCAAGATTATTATTATTATTTTAATGTAGTTTTTACTAATTTTGAGCAAGGGGAGTACCAATAAAATAAATTAAAAATGAGGAAAATCCCCAGAATTGGGCTAGCCTTACTCAGAAAAGACCCATCGAAGTTAATAAACACCATGACATCAGGCTCATTACTTTGAATGGTTCCAGAAAGCTCATACCAAGAACAAACTCAGTTGGTCTCTAAGGTGCTACTGGAAGGAATTTTTTTATTTTTTATTTTGTTTTTACTTTGAATGGGTCGGATGCAGCCCAAAGTTTGGTGTTTAGGCTGCTTATTCCGTCTGTTTTCTTCATAGGAAGCTGTTCATCTCAGGAGCTGGATCAGAAAACACTGATCCTGGCTTATTGGTCCAGACTGGTCTGACTGGGTTCACGAGGCAGCGTTCTCCTGCGTTCCGCCCGTAGGCGCAAGTCCCCCCCCCCTCACTGAGAGCTAGCGCCTTAAGGTATGCAAGGGCGAAAAGGGGTTAAATGGACAGAGCTGTTTTTCCTAGAAAGTCCATTTGGAGCAAAGTTGCAGGTGGGGGGTGGGTCCTGGAGGAGCAAACGGAGTTTGTGTTTCCTGTCTGGAGGAAGCATTTTGGTTTGAATTTCCTCGGTGCGAAAGGGGATCCCAAGAAGAGGTGAGGAGAAGGAGAAAATGGGCAGGAGGAGAGAGAAGCTCTGCCTGCTTTCTCCTGGGGAAGGGCTGCAGCTCAGGGCTAAGATGCTTTGCATGCAGAAGGTTTCCAGTGGCATCGCCAGATAGGGCTGGGAATTGTCCCCTGTCTGAAACCCCTGGGAGTTGCTGCCAACCTGTGTAGGCAGCTTTGAGTTAGATGGAAGAAGGGGCTGACCTGCATACAGCAGTTTTCTGTGCTCCTGGCTGAAGGCATCTTAAATGTCCTGAAAGCATCTGCTTTGCATGCAGAAGGTCTTGGGTTCAATCCATGGCATCTCCAGGCAAAACCGGGAGAGACTCCTGCCCTGAGACTGTGGAGAATCACTGACATCATAGACATCCTTTGTTCCTTTACAGTTCCTTTTCCTTATTCTTTCCCTGAACAGCAACAAGGAGTTGCT
Source organism: Darevskia armeniaca (assembly GCA_034641395.1). Lineage (NCBI taxonomy): Eukaryota > Metazoa > Chordata > Lepidosauria > Squamata > Lacertidae > Darevskia > Darevskia armeniaca. The sequence goes on along the minus strand of JAWWNF010000633.1, from coordinate 228,151 downwards.
TTTGCTGCTGGTGGTCCTCCCACCCCACCCCACCAAGTTTTATTAAATCGTTTATTTCATTTTTACAATGCACGTAAAACGGAGAGAGCAGTTGAAACAGGAGGCAGACATTAAAAGATGAAAAAGTGAAACTATGAAGTAGGAATGTGGAATGAATGCAACACGGGTTAAAGTGACAAAGCCCAAGTAAAAACTACCTACGTTATCAGGATTATCGAGTGTGCAACAGTTCTGGGGTGCCTCAGGGTTCCGTCCTCTCCCCCATGCTTTTTAATATCTATATGAAGCCACTGGGAGAGATCATCAGTGTGTTTGGGCTGGGTGTTCATCAGTATGCGGATGATACCCAGCTCTACCTCTCTTTCAAATCAGAACCAGTGAAGGCGGTGAAGGTCCTGTGTGAGTGCCTGGAGGCGGTTGGAGGATGGATGGCGGCTAACAGATTGAGGTTGAATCCTGACAAGACAGAAGTACTGTTTTTGGGGGACAGGGTGCGAACAGGTGTGGGGGACTCCCTGGTCCTGAATGGGGTAACTGTGCCCCTGAAGGACCAGGTGCGCAGCCTGGGAGTCATTTTGGACTCACAGCTGTCCATGGAGGCGCAGGTTAATTCTGTGTCCAGGGCAGCTGTCTACCAACTCCATCTGGTACGCAGGCTGAGACCCTACCTGCCCGCGGACTGTCTCGCTAGAGTGGTGCATGCTCTAGTTATCTCCCGCTTGGACTACTGCAATGCGCTCTACGTGGGGCTACCTTTGAAGGTGACCCGGAAACTGCAATTAATCCAGAATGCGGCAGCTAGACTGGTGACTGGGAGTGGCCGCCGGGACCACATAACACCGGTCCTGAGAGATCTACATTGGCTCCCAGTACGTTTCCGAGCACAATTCAAAGTGTTGGTGCTGACCTTTAAAGCCCTAAACGGCCGAGGTCCTGTATACCTGAAGGAGTGTCTCCACCCCCATCATTCAGCCCGGACACTGAGATCCAGCGCCGAGGGCCTTCTGGCGGTTCCCTCACTACGAGAAGCAAAGCTACAGGGAACCAGGCAGAGGGCCTTCTCGGTGGTGGTGCCCGCCCTGTGGAACGCCCTCCCATCAGAGGTCAAAGGGATCAACAACTATATGACCTTTAGAAAATACCTGAAGGCAGCCCTCTTTAGGGAAGCTTTTAATCTGTGATGTGTTGATGTATTTTAATGTTTATTGGAAGCCGCCCAGAGTGGCTGGGGAGACCCGGCCAGATGGGCGGGGTAGAAATAATAAATTATTATTATTATTATTATTATTATTATTATTATTATTATATTCTGAATTTGCCAGGCTTGTGACAAGGGTTGCCTTGAAAATGATGGCTCCGTTGTATGCATCATGGAAGAATATCAAATCTTATTAAGAAGTGTCTGGAGGTTCTTGTCAAATTTTGTGCTGCTGCAGGTTGTAACGTGTTCCTTCTCCCTCTGCTCATAGTGACATGGGAAGCTGCCCTGTACCAAGTCAGACTGCTGGGTCCATGTATCTCAGTATTGTCCCTACACTGACTGGCAGTGTCTCTCCAGGCTGCCAGGCAGGGGTCTTCCTGGAGATACCAGGAACCTTCTGCATGCAAAACAGGGCCTCTGCCACTGAGCTGCGATCCCTCCTTCTAGATCAGTGTGATCTTTTTCCAGATTGACGAAGCTAGCTTCATTCCTTCGCCTCCCTATTAAAGGCGCACAGACCTCTTGTTGTGTTTTGTTCAGGGTGGGGGGTTAATTGGCTGGGTGTGCAATGCTGCAGAAACCTAGCAGCACAAGGCGGAATCATAGAATCGCAGCGTTGGAAGGGACCCTGAGGATCGCAATGCAGGAATATGCAGCTGGCCCATACAGGGATTGAACATGCAACCTTGGCATTATCAGCACCATGCTCTAACCAACTGAGCTATCCTGTGTGTGGAAGGAACTGTCTAATCCCTTCTAGGGTATTGTACCACTCTACAGTGGACGCTCGGGTTGCGAACGTGATCCGTGCAGGGGGTTCCCTCCAAGAACTGCTGACGTCCGGTTCCCCGTAGGTGAGGGCAGTGTCTCATGTGTGCATTTCTTGTGTGGTGGCAGCAGCCACAACCCTTCGCTCGCCTGGTGCTGCCCACCTTTCCTGCTGCTCTCAGCGTGGTGTTGCCTGTCAGCAGTGGGGGTGGGCAGGGGGCCAGACCCCTACCTCAGGGTGCCCGGGGCAAGGGGTGCGTGCCACCACCAAGGAAGAGGGGAAGGGGCTGGAGGTGAGCAAGGGCGACTGACAAAACCAAGCTGAAGGTGGAGGGGATCAGAGTTTCTCTGCCCCCCCTCCCCAAAGAAAAAAAGGTTTATTCAAGTTGGAGCCCATGCTTGTAAAATTGGTTGCTGGAGGCTGCAGGGGGGGGGGGAGGCTGGTTTTGCTGTCTGGTCCTGCTTGCAGGTTTTCCACAAGAGGGGTCTGGGTGGCCCCTCTTGGGTGCTGGACCAAATGAGCCACTTTGGTGTCCTTCCACGGGGTGAGAGGAGGCTCACAGGGAAACGTACGATGACACACAAACGAGGTCAACATCATATAGGGGATGGATCAAGGGGAGGCGGCCCTCAGGCAGGTGGGGGGGGGGAGGTGTATTTATTCCGACATGTACCATCACCCAGTGGCAAAAGCACGAAATGGAGAGCAGGCTGCACTGGTCAGTAGTCAGTGGCCCTGATAGTGGAGCCAGAGAGTCCTGCCAGATCTTTGAGAGGAGTCAATTCCAGCTGTTAGTATCCAAGGAGAGAAATCAGATGCACCTGCTGCCAAAAAGATGCTCCTTGGGGGAGCATTGTGTATTTGGGGTGGGGCTGAGGAGCACAGGGAAGGTGCCCTGCGTAATGTATAGGGCAGCACACCCCATGGTGCCCCTTCCGGAAGCTGCTGGACTGCAACTCCCATCCTCTCTGACCCTTGGCCGTGCTAGATGGGTCAGAGGGGAGATGGAGTCCAGCATTATCCAGAGGACACCCCATTTGATGTCCCCGATAGACAGGATCAGGCCTGTAAATAAGGAACGTTAATGCATCAACCCTAAACATATTTATCTGGGCAGAAGCCCCACTCAATGCAATGAGGTTTATTTCTGACAAAGTGTGGAGATGGGGAGGCTGCATTTGAAGAGGGCATTTGAAGCTGACGCTCTGTTCAATTTCTTTTACATTTACTTCCCGTCTGAGGTTTCCAGAGCAAGGAGCTATCCTGCCTGACGTGGGGGAAGGGGTTCATTTTTTAGTCATCTATTAATCCAATGATGGAGGCATTTTCACAGCTGCATAAGGTATTGTGGGGAGAGGAAGGTTTCCTAGAATTGCAGAGTGAGGGGTCCTAAGGGTCATCTAGTCCCACCCCCTGCAAGTGCAGTAAACATTTGCCCAAGGTGGGGCTCAGACCCACAACCCTGGGATTAAGAGTCTCGTCCTCTGCCAAATCAGACATCTCAAATAAAAAGCAACATTGAAGGTGATAACATTTATTAGGACTCCTAAAAGTGTGACTGTCTCTTTAAGAAGCTGCAGAGGGAATTCTGGGGAAAGGAAGGAAAATGCAAAGCCACAGCAACCCATTTTTGTTTTGTTATTTCCACTGATTTTGACTGGAATGAATCCCCTCAAAGGGCCCTTGAAAAAATGTGCAATATGTTCTTGGCAGGTAAATGTTTTTTATATCAGTCACTCTGGTCTGGAGAGAAACATCCAATGGGCCTGAGAGGCAGATTTAGTCTCCTCAGGAGATGCTGAGGTGGGTTTTCATTTCCCACAGATGAAAGTAAGGGAGGAGGGTCTCTCCAGAGAACGAGACCCCTGAGAACGTGTAGAGTGCGGCTCCTGAGTCAGAGTCAGAAAAAGACACACATCCCCCTTCATAGTCCAGAGTCACCCGGAGCCTCCTGGGCTTCTCCCTCAGGGACAGAGGAGGGGAATCATAGGAGGCGCAGGCCCAGTACTTGCTTCCAGACTTCCCCACAGCCCAGATCCCTCCCTCAGGGCATAAGGATAAGAGGCCCTTTCTCCTCACAGACTTCCTGGCAACCCCCACATCCCACCCTTCCTCACTTCCCACATTGACTTCCCAGAAATGTCTGCCTGCTGTGAATCCCCCACATCCCAACACACAAGGCCCGTAGTTGAATCTCTCAGGATTGTCAGGCAGGTCTTGCTCTTTGTCTCCCAATCTCACGCTTTTCCGATCCTTGGACAGGATGAGTTCAGGATGGGCTGTGTCTGGATCCAGAGTGACATTTGCTGTGGGGGAGAAGATGAGGGGAAGAGAAGATTAGGCAGCGTCAGCCAAGAGACAGAAACAGACATCTTGTTAAAAGAAACAAAACCCAGATTCCCTTTCAGACCAAGGGGATTTACTTGCATCGCATGCAAGACTGAGACTCCTCCTTGCAGACTCTCATCAGAATAAATATCTCCCTTGTTCGTTTTTTAATCAATTTCCTTCACTTTCTTATATTCCATGTGTATTGTGCCTGCCCTCCTCTCAACCCAGGCATTTTCTAAGAGGAAAAACCACCCAGGAAACCTTTGACTCAGCTCTTCTGTGTTAGTGAAGGGGAAAGAGAGGAGAACTGGAGGAGGCAGGAGAGGAGAGAAGCTGCTTTCCTCTGACAATCTCTGTGGGAATTGGCCTTTGGGGAGCTCTGGGTTGGGGTGGGGGATGAGGACCCCCCTGTAATAATAATAATAATAATAATAATAATAATAATAATAATAATAATATCACATTTGCCTACTGCCCTTCATCCATAGGTCTCACGGCGGTTCACAGCATAAAACCACATATAGAAGCCCCCTCACTTTCGCGGGGGTCACGTTCTGGGCCCACAAGTGAAAATCATGCTAAGTGGGGAGCCTGTTTATTCCTGCTCTCCATCTCTCTCACCCACTTGGTCTCTCCTTGCCTTCCTCCTTACCATCTTGGAAGTTTAGGCCTTGCCGCCAGGGAAGGGGAGGCAGGTGGCAGGCAGTGGAGGAGCTTCATCCTCCGCCACTGGGGGCGGGGAGCAGGCGGGACAGGGCTGGCACTTGTCCTGGGGGTGGGGCACACAGCCTGCGGGTGGGGGGGCAGCCGCGATGGACCCCCCCCCGGATCGCTCCAATGGGGGTGATGCACTCCCATCGCCCCCTCCTTCCTCCACCCCTGGTGGCAGGGCAATTTTACAAAGGACTGCTTGAGACATAAGAGATAGAAAAATTAAGAAATAGAGGAAGTAAGACAAAATAATAGACGATGAGAGGAAATTGCTAAAGATGATTGATAATGAAACGCAGAAGGAAAAGATAGGAGGAAGTCGAACTAAAATGTTAAGGAAATAAGGAAGGGAAATTAAGATATATATAGGTATTGTGTTTTTTCTATGTTGTGTTTTTATTGTATGTATTATATAATGTACTGTTTTTCCCGTTGCCTTAAAAAGGTTAACAATATTTTAAAGGATGCATCTCATCCAGGATATAGTCTCTTTGCATCACTGCCTTCGGGAAGAAGATATAGAACAATTAGATCAAGAACAAATAGATTGAAGAACAGTTTCTACCCAAGAGCTATAACCATCTTAAATGCTGTAACCAGATAATATGACCTTGGAGAGCTGTGATGGGTGTATGTGTGTGTATGTGTGTGTATGTGTGGCTTTTTTTGGTGTGTGTGTGTTTTGTGCTGTGTTTTGTTTTGTTTTTTCTTTCTTTCTGTTTTTACGGGATGGCATGCAATTTCGTTGCACTTGTATAGCGTTGTGCTTATACTTGTGCAATGACAATAAATTATCTTATCTTTTCTTTTCTTTTATGTGTGTAAAACCCAATAAATATTAATTTAAAATTATTATTTTTTTACAAAGGACTGCTTATACCATGCTTCTCTTTTGGATTGAATATATACCAGAAGACTAGTTCCCTGGGGGAAGGGGGGATAACTCAAAAGGTTACCAGTTAGGGGCTGAGACAGTCATGATAGGCAAGTGTAGAGTTGCTGTATTTCGAATAGCAAAAAAGAGGACACATTTGCCAACTTCTGCTCTTAACCATGGATCGCTATGACGAGTCTCATTTGAAATACCCCTACTCTATGTAGGCTATAGAAGCTGTGATATACTGCTAGTAGCAATGTTCTTAACTTTCAACAACAAAAGAATAATAATAATACATATTGCTCCCTTGCTTGCCACATGGAAGTATTTGGGCTCATGTTCACATCTTTGTGAACGCAAGTGTGCACAGAACAATTTATTAAACTGTTAAACATGTACATATGGATTCTCCTTAAGGGAAGGGGGATGTTAACTCTTGCCCTCCCAGACTCCTCCAAGATCTTGTAGCTGAGCCAGCGTCCTTTTAGTTCAGCCACAAGAGAAGGGTTTTATACAGTATATTGTTAGCTTGAGATGCTGTTCTGTTGCGATTCTCTAATCTAGGCTAGGTGCCTTAGATCTGAGTCTAATGTACTAGATTTTTTTTTCTAGTCCGAGAAAAAGAGGACACGTGGCAACCAGTCCTGGAAAAGGTCACATGGAAAAGCAACCCAACTCTAGGCAGGAATGAAACTCTTCCCTACTCAGTTGGATCCTTCTGGGTAATTTATCTCCCCCACCCCACCCCACCCCGCACCTTCAAGTCCACCCTCTCTGCCTTTGTGGTGCAAACAGCAGGGGCTAGAGTCAGGTTGTACAGAACAGACTCTTTACCCCCCCCCCAAAACACTAGTTCCCACCCCTCCTGTTAATTGGGGTCTCCATGTGAAATTTACCTCTCTGAAGATTTCTGAATGACTGAACATCTGAGGAAGCAAAAAGAGAGGCTTAACAGGCTACAATGAAATAGCTAAAAAAAACTAAAAAAAAAAACTTTTTACAAAACATCACCATAACATAGCATCTGTTAAAACAAAATAAAAAATTTCCTTCCAGTAGCAGCTTAAAGACCAACTAAGTTTGTTCTTGGTATGAGCTTTCGTGTGCATGCACACTTCTTCAGATACCAAGTGTGCATGCACACGAAAGCTCATACCAAGAACAAACTTAGTTGGTCTTTAAGGTGCTACTGGAAGGAATTTTTTTATTTTTTGTTTTGTTTTGACTATGGAAGAACAACACGGCTACCTGCCTGTAACTATAACATCTGTTGTTTAATTATTTCAAGCAAAAGATGAAATCATTGAACAAATAATTGCAAAGACGACAGCTGTAGGCCTAAGTAGTGATGTTAGATATTCTACAAAAGATTATTCTTGAGAATTTAATATCACTAGGCCTAAGGAATTAAAACAAATAACGTGTTTAGCTGTAATCCCGGCATTGCAGGGAGTTGGACAAGGTGATCATTGGGATCCTTTCAAACTCTCCTATTCCATGATTCCATGGGAAAATCAGAAATGGTAAACCATACTAGAAGATGGCGGAATACAATAATTCAAAATCCACAAATGAAATGGGGATCTGAACTGGAGGGCTGGAGGAAGGTTAACATCTGCCCCAAGTAAGCTGGTGGGAAAAAGCTGTTGAAACTGGAATTTCCAAACATGCTGACAAACCAGATTGCAGAGGAAGAAGCTGCAGAGCTTTGCCATGGAACTGCAAGGGTCTCATGCAATGGGAAGTTCTCCCTCATGGAATGGGGCTGATCTCATAAGAAGTGTGGGAACTCTGGGGAGATTGGGATGGCTGAAGCACCAGAAATGGCTGGTGAGGTTGAAACTCTGAGGAAGAGGCAGCTCAGGCCTTGCTCTGCTGCTGGGAGACCAGCCTGGCAGGAGGTGGAGGAGGGACTGGGTGCTTGCAGATGCAAGGGAGGTTCCCTACACATGAGAAATCGACAAGATGGACATTGGACTGACTCTACGGGATTCTCCTTAAGGGCTTTTGTAAGATATTGTAAGGATCAGGCTTCCGGTCGGCGCGCCGGTGAAGATGGTCGGGGGGACATGTCGTTCCTGACATTCCCCCGTCCGACCGGGAAAAGGGGAGCTCGCGCCAGCGCCGCGACCCCCAAAACCCCCGGGAAGGTTATCCCGGGGTCCACAGGACCCACATCAGCTCGGACGCCGATCCTGCTCCCCAGGAGCGAGGCTCCCGAGCGTGAGCAGGCGGTGGAGCCACAGGGTCCGCAAACTCCCCGTCGGACGAAGCTGCGAGATCGTCTTCACCCAGCGCGCTGATTCCTCCAAGACCAAAATTTGGAACCGTGAGTAAAAGAGAAAATGTGGATTTCGGACTTAATTGGAATTGGCTTGGAACGAAAAACACGGAGGTCCGTTCCCTGCCATTGAGCTAATGTAACAGGAAATTGTTACAGATGCCTTGAAAAGAACTAATTTGAATTTCCTTTGTTATGTGGATTTAAATTAACCCCTGCGCCTTCCCTGGTCCTGGGGGAAGCAGAAGGAACTGTGACAGATTTGTGGATTATTTTGCAGTTTGAAGTTTTTGAAGTTTTATAGAAGAAAAAAGTTTTGAAAAGTTTTAAAAGTTAAAAATTTTTTGGAAATGTGTCCTAAGAAAATGGCGAAGGAACCGGAAGTTAGCTGGCAGACAGTGTTGGACAAAATAAACGAATACATAGCAGAACTGAGAGCGATGAATGCCATGAGAAGCTCTGCGGAGGAGATAAAGCAAAGTCAAAACACTGTGCCGGCTGGCCTGGAAATACAAACAACTAAGGAAGAGACAGAATCCGTCAAGGCTGAACAACAAAAATCAACTGTTTTGAATACAACTGAAGCCGAGAAGGATGGAAAATCTACTTTGGCAGCAACCAGTCGCAAAAAGAGACTTTTTAAACATAAGCTAAAAGGAGCTGCCAAATTAAGATGCAAGAAAAGGAATATAAGAAGAAGAAATAAACCAAAATCTCATGACAAGCAAAGGAAGACAAGCCGAGACGACCTGAATATGCAAAGGGAAGGTTGGCCACAGATTTGGGAGGATGCTGTCATGGACTATACCCTGCAGGACTCACTCTGGTTCTGGTCTTTGGAGCCGGCAGGTATAGGATAAGGATAGTTAATGTACTATTTGGACTTTGGATTTTAGGTTTTGATCTATGGACATGTCCTGGACTGATAAGCGTTACTATGAAGTATATTAAGTAAAGATAAGTAGTTTTTTTTATGATTATGATTATTTCAAATATGGTAAGAATGATAAGTGAAGCTAAAATTATGGATCAAAGCTGTGTACCCGGGGACCGGGGGAGGCAAGAGGGATGTAAATGAAGATATAAAAGTGGGCAAAGATGTTAGAAGAAGTTAAAATGATATTAGAAATATGATTGTTGGACCATGAAATTAGGAACCTGGTAAAAAAAAAATTATATGCAAACAGATGGAAACAATGGAGGGGATGCGAGGAAGTCATATGTCAATGATTGTAATACAAGTGAGCTGGCCTGAATCGGGGCCAGACAAATATTGTAAAATCAATAAAAATTATTTAAAAAAAAAGATATTGTAAGGATCTGAGGCTTTTTCCTACAATCAAGCAGTATATAGATTTTATGAAAGAAAGCAAAATCTATAAAATTAAGGGGGAAACCAGGATAATAGTCTATAGGCAGGAAAGGAACTCATGACTGGTGTACAAGTTCTTCGCAGGGACAAGCTCTGCCCCCAATGCAAACCTTCAAACCCCTCCCAGTTCATTCATGGGACATACAAAGAACCCAAACACCAATAGAGGACTGTTGCCCATTGATGACGCCATTGATGGGGGTCCCAAAGTCTGCAGAACAGACGGTTCAACACCCATGAAATATCAATCCCCATCCCTCCTGTGAAATTGTTCCTTCCCTGGAAATTTACCTTTCTGAATCTGTTTTCTGAATAACAGAGCATCTGAGGAAGCAAAAAGATATAAAGTGTAAGGGCAACTCTCTTCCACCATAAAATAAATCTCCATACAAAAGTAACACTTCAAAACGTAGCATCCTTAAATTCAAGTACAATTATAAAATATTAAATTGTACAAAAAATAATTAACAACTAGAAAATCATAGGAAGAATCTATGAAAATAACTAAAGCTTTAAATAGCAGAATAAGAATATTCAGCATGAATCCTGATGGTCTCTGAACTTTGTCCCTGAAATTGGGCTCTACATTCTTGGACTGAAGGGGAGGCAGAGCAATAGGAATCCTGTAAAAGGAGGCAGAGGGGAGATGGAGGCAGCCGTAACATCTTCCCCAAGTAAAGTGGTGGGGGAAATTATTAAAACCAAAATTGTGAAACAGAAGGAGAAGTGAATCTTGATGAGGAAGGATTGGCAGAGCTGTCATGCAAAAGGAAGTCCTTATTCACAAATCTACATATATTTAAGGTTGTTAACAAGCATAATTGTGCTGTTTTGGGGCTCATGTGCTCTTGCTTCCATCCTCAATGGGGGAACTCTCAGGAGATCTTGACGCTTGAAGCGCTAGATATGGCAGCTGCAGGGGGACGTTTGAGGAGGAGACGGATCTGGCCTTGGCTCCACTGCTGAGAAACAAGCCTGAGCAGGAGGTGGAGGAGGGACTGGGGGCTTGAGGGTGCCCTTTTTAGCACACTTCACAAGGGAGAAATCCTAGCAAATCTCAAGAAGCCCCAAAATAACCTCTCCAGATTGTGTGGAGGAAAACAAAATGCAACGGAGGTTCCCTATACAGGAGAACTCGACAAGATGGACATTTGACTGACCCTGAGGGATTCTCCTTAAGGGCTTTTATAAGATATTGTAAGGCTCTGAGGCTTTTTCCAAACAAGCAGTATATAGATTTTATGAAAGAAAGCAAAATCTATAAAATCGAGGGTGAAACCAGGATACTAGTCTATAGGCAGGAAAGGAACTCAGACTGGCGTGCAGGTTCTTCGCAGGGACAAACTCTGCCCCCAATCCAAACTGTCTCCCAGTTCATTCATGGGACAGTCAAAGAACCCAAACACCACTAGAGGACTGTTACCTAGAGTTACGCCACTGATGAGGGTCCCAAAGTCTGCAGAACAGATGGCTCAACACCCAGGGGCGTACCCAGGATCAAAACTAGGGGGGGGGCAAGCCATGGTCGTTCAGGTTTGCTTTGAACGGACGCTGATCATTTTTGCTTCTAGGGTGAGGGGGCAGCTGCCCCCCTCTGCCCCCCCTGTGTACGCCCATGTCAACATAATTGTGCTGTTTTGGGGCTCATGTGCTCTTGCTTCCACTCTCAATGTGGGAACTCTCAGGAGATCTTGACGCTTGAAGCACTAGATATGGCAGCTGCAGGGGGACGTCTGAGGAGGAGACGGCTCAGGCCTTGGCTGAGCAGGAGGCAGAGGGGGAACTGGGGGCTTCTCAATGCCCTTTTCCACATTCAGAGGAGGAGAACCTCCAAAAGGACAACCCCGGATTGTGTAGACGGGTAACCCAAAGGAAAAGGAGTTTCCATAGAACTGTAAACAGATACACATGGGAGGAAAAAATCCTGACATTGCTCTACACTCTGTTTCAGGCTTTCTTTACCAGATCCAGAGTGACAATATACATGGGCTATTCTGGGGACAGGAAATGAAGGCTGGAGCACCAAGAAGGAAGGTATCCTGGGGATACTAAATTCCATGGCATGTTCAGTTCTGAAGAAGTAATAGAATTCCCAGTGTGAAATCCTGGCAGCCAGTTTTCATTACCTTTCCATTGTTTCATTGTATCCTCCACAAGGTGATTTAGATCACTGGATTCCCAGATCCTGTTCTTCAGTTCTGGAGGGAAAGGCAGTGGCTTCTCTGGACTCTCTCTTTTCTCATACCTGGTGAAAAGAAAAACAATGAATGGCCCCATTGTGGCACCGTCTCCCAAATTATTACAGGTGATTTCAAGAACATGAACAAAGTGGAAGTTTATTTCCCAACAGGTAATTTTCAGGATTCAGCTTCAACTTGTGACTCACATCCAGTACATCACCCACCTCCAAGCATTTCAACTTCCTGCCCTGACTGAGAAGGAAAATTGGGATAAAGCTGCGTGTCCACCCCAGATTGGGGAGACCTCAGTCCAAAACCCCTGAGGAGAGCTGTCAGTGGCTTTGTAAGGATGCTAAACAGCACAAGGGACAAGATGTAACCCCAAGCGACACCACCGGAGGGCTCCCACGGCTTCCAACGATGCTGCCCCATAACAACTTTCTGGATTTTTTAAAAATGCTTTTTATTAGTTTTCTTATTACATTTATTTAATCATATTTCATCATGTTATATTACATACTTTATTACATTGCCATTTCTCTGCCGAGATGTGACTTCCCTCCCTCCTTTCAACGGTTTTCATATCTTTCATATCTTATTTCCAGCACTTTTATTAATCCCCATCTCTGACCCGTCTTTGATTTTCCTTTCCAAAATTTCGGTCAAAGGTTGTTTTTCTCTCACAACATAGGAATTACAAAAGTCCTGTTAGTGTTTTTAAACCTATACAATTCTCTTTTAGATAGTCTGTAAATTTATTCCATTCCTTCACGAACTTCTGGTCATCTTGGTTTCTAACCCTGCCCATCATCTTTGCCAATTCGGCGTAGTCCATCATTTTTTGGTGCCAATCTTCTAGTGTTGGCACCTCTTGTAATTTCCATTTTTGGGCAATCAACAGTCTAGCTGCAGTGGTCGCATACATGAATAGTCTCTGATCTTTTCTCTTTATTTCTTCCCCCATCAGTCCAATCAAAAACGCCTCTGGTTTTTTGGGGAATGTGTATTTCAGCATCTTCTTTAACTCATTGTAAATTATATCCCAAAAGATCTTAATCCTATCACACGTCCACCACATATGAAAGTATTCCCCCTCTTTCTCCTTACATCTCCAACACAACTTACTTCTTGTCCTATACATTTTTGCCAGTTTAACTGGCGTCATATACCAACGGTACATCATCTTCATTACATTCTCCTTCAGAATAGTACACGCTGTAAAATTTAGGTTTTGGTTCCACAATTTTATCCAATCATCTAGTTCAATATTATATCCAAAATCCATCGCCCATTTTATCATTACCTCCTTCACTTCCTCGTCTTTCGTGTACCACTCTAGTAAGTAGTTATACATTTTTGACAACAATTTATTTCCTCCCCCTTCCAGCAACTCCACTTGAAATTTTGATTTCTTACTCTCAAAACCATTATTCTTCTTGTCATTTTTAAGCATATCATTAATCTGGTGGTACTGTAACCAGCCCGTAAGACAGTCTTTAATTTGGTCATATGGTTTAAGTCTCACCCCCTCCTCTGTTTCAATCAATATTTCTTCATAGGTGGCCCATTTCCCTTCCATGTTAATTTTTTTCATAGTTATCGCCTCTATTGGTGAAAGCCACTTGGGAGTCTTTCTCTCCAATAAATTCTTGTATCTCTCCCAAACTTCAAAGATAGGTTTCCTTATAATATGGCTTAGAAAGTCTTTGTGGACTTTCACTTTTTCATACCAAATATAGGCATGCCACCCGAAACGCATATTAAAACCTTCAAGATCTAACAAGTCGCTATTATCTAGCTTTAACCATTCCCTCAGCCAACACAGACAAGATGCCTCATAATACAACTTTATGTCCGGCATGGAGAATCCCCCTCTTTCTTTCCTATCGATCATTAGTTTATGCTTTATCCTAGGAGTTTTCCCCTGCCAGACAAATCTTGCAAAAACCCTTTGCCACTCCTTAAACTGTTTTGTTCCTTTTATAATAGGTATCATTTGAAAAAGAAATAGCAGCTTGGGTAGGGCGCTCATCTTGATGGCAGCGATTCTGCCCATTAGCGACATACTCAGACTCTCCCTCCAGAGGCATGAAACAACCTGACTTTCACCCCACTCTCTAGACCACCTTCAGCCCCAAGAAAAAGAACCCACCTATTCTAGACCAGCAGACCTTCCCTCCCTAAGTGCCTCAAAGGGGCTGAGTTTCCAGAGTTGAACGGTGGTTTCTAGTTGGAAATATATTGGTACATCCTAAGCTCTTCCCAAGCATCTTTAGGACTTTCTCTTCTAGATATTTTAAATAACCACAAAGTCCATGAACAGAACATGGAAGAGAAATAAAAGACCCCCATCCCTGGGTGAAGTGATGTGGGGAGGGAGGGAGGAGGTAGAGCTCTGGCCTTGATAACTGGAGGGAGAATTGGGGGGCTACAAGTTCCAAAGAGGGGGCCCTGCTTTCACCTGTGAGATGCTGCAGGGAGTGAGTCCTCATCATGGGACTGAAACTGCCTTGGTCGCACTGGTTGATGATCTCCGCCGGGCTAGGGACAAAGGTGAGAGCTGTTTCCTAGTTCTGCTGGACCTCTCAGCGGCCTTTGACACCATCGACCATAACATCCTTCTGGACCGTCTAGAGGGGTTGGGAGCTGGGGGCACTGTTATACAGTGGTTCCGCTCCTTCCTCCTGGGTCGTGTTCAGAAAGTGGTGGTGGGGGATGAGTGTTCAGACCCCTGGGCTCTCACTTGTGGGGTGCCTCAGGGTTCCGTCCTCTCCCCCATGCTTTTTAATATCTATATGAAGCCGCTGGGAGAGACCATCAGGGGGTTTGGGCTGGGTGTTCATCAGTATGCAGATGATACCCAGCTCTACCTCTCTTTTAAAACAGAACCAGTGAAGGTGGTGAAGGTCCTGTGTGAGTGCCTGGAGGCGGTTGGAGGATGGATGGCGGCTAACAGATTGAGGTTGAATCCTGACAAGACAGAAGTACTGTTTTTGGGGGACAGGGTGCGAGCGGGTGTGGGGGACTCCCTGGTCCTGAATGGGGTAATTGTGCCCCTGAAGGACCAGGTGCGCAGCCTGGGAGTCATATTGGACTCACAGCTGTCCATGGAGGCGCAGGTTAATTCTGTGTCCAGGGCGGCTGTCTACCAGCTCCATCTGGTACGCAGGCTGAGACCCTACCTGCCCGCAGACTGTCTCGCCAGAGTGGTGCATGCTCTGGTTATCTCCCGCTTGGACTACTGCAACGCGCTCTACGTGGGGCTACCTTTGAAGGTGACGCGGAAACTGCAATTAATCCAGAATGCGGCGGCTAGACTGGTGACTGGGAGTGGCCACCGGGATCACATAACACTGGTCCTGAGAGAACTACATTGGCTCCCAGTACGTTTCCGAGCACAATTCAAAGTGTTGGTGCTGACCTTTAAAGCCCTAAACGGCCTCGGTCCTGTATACCTGAAGGAGCGTCTCCACCCCCACCGTTCAGCCCGGACACTGAGATCCAGCGCCGAGGGCCTTCTGGCGGTTCCCTCATTGCGAGAAGCAAAGCTACAGGGAACCAGGCAGAGGGCCTTCTCGGTGGTGGCGCCTGCCCTGTGGAACGCCCTCCCATCAGAAGTCAAAGGTACTAACAACTATTTGACATTTAGAAGATGCCTGAAGACAGCCCTGTTCAGGGAAGTTTTTAATCTGTAACATGTGTATGTATTTTAATATATGCTGGAAGCCGCCTAGAGTGGCCGGGGAGACCCGGCCAGATGGGCGGGATATAAATAATAAATTATTATTATTATTATTATTATTATTATTATTATTATTATTATTACAGTCTCCCCCCTGCAGCCCCTGGAGGGCCGTGTTTGAGGTTCTTGCATCCCGGCCTCATGGAGTGATGCTAATAGAAATGAGCCAGATCCACTTACCTCTGCAAGGTGCTTCTCACATCCTAGAGGGAAAAAGAGAAGGGAATTTACTGCACACCACAGGCCATACCAGGAAGACCCCCTCAGACCCTGGAGTGGAGGAACAGCCTGGCCCTCAGATGTCAGTCTGCCTGGCACATGCCAAGATTTTGGGTAGGGAAGGCTGAATCAGCCAGTTTGGGTTTCTCACACCTTTTATTTTTCCAATCTGAAAACATTAATTTTTCCCATATCAAGTTCTCCACATTTCACATCAGTTTGCCATCATTGTTTAAAATCCTTATGTAAACCCACCAACATTTTAGGGAAATGTCACGTTTGTGGATTCAAGAGAAGATTCACACCATCTCTAGTCTTAGAGTATAATCCTACCAGGTCACTGTACCAAATTGTCTTCCATAGAAGTCTCCAAATTTCAAATTCTATTTTCTATCGGGAAGTAAAAAAAAAAGAACTTGCATCATAAGCAGTAAGAAAACTTGCCTCCAAAGCAGTAAGAAAACAACTCCGTGTTTCTTTGGGCTCCTCCAGACTTCTGCTGTTCCTGTGCCCAGAAAACACAGGTCCTCTAACAGAGAGTAAAGATAGGGGTGGATTCGCCCTGCCAGACTTGAAATTATATTACGAAGCAGCTTGTCTCAGTTGGTTAAAGGAATGGATGACATTAGAAAAACCAGATCTTTTAGATCTGGAAGGACATGACAACAGATTTGGTTGGCACGCATACTTATGGTATGATAAGACAAAGGTACATAAAGATTTTGGAAACCACATCTTCCGGAAATCTCTCTACGAAGTTTGGGAAAGGTATAAAAACCTACTAGAAAGGAAGACACCGTGGTGGTTGTCACCATTGGAAGCTATGAGTGTAAAGAAGATAAAGATAGGAGAAAAATGGTCAACATACGAAACATTATTACAACATGATGGAGTGAAATGGAAACTAAAGCCGTATGAAGAGGTGAAAGAGTTTGTCAGCGATTGGTTGCATTATCTTCAGATTAATGAAATGTTCAAAAAGGACATGAGGAGTAATGGATTTGGAGATACTAAATCCAAATTCGAAGTAGAAATATTAGGAAGTAGATATAAAACATTGTCCAAAATGTACAAAATACTGCTGGAATGGCATTTGAAAGATGAGGAAGTGAAGTCGGTGATGATACGTTGGGCACAAGATATTGGACATAATATTATGCTAGATGACTGGGAAAAGCTTTGGAGGGAAGGTACGAAATTCACTGCGTGTAATGCTTTGAAAGAAAATGTGTTAAAAATGGTGTACAGATGGTATATAACGCCGGTCAAACTAGCGAAAATGTATAAAGTAGATAATAAGTGTTGGAAATGCAAAGAAAAAGAAGGTACCTTCTTTCATATGTGGTGGGAGTGTAAAAGGGTGAAAAGCTTCTGGGATATGGTATATGGTGAGATAAAGAAAATGTTGAAATATACATTTGTTAAAAAACCAGAAGCCTTTCTGTTAGGAATTATAGGTACAGACATTAAAAAACAAGATAATAAGTTTTTCCATTATGCAGTAACAGCAGCGAGAATGTTAATAGCACAGAATTGGAAACAAGAACAAACGCCGACAATAGAAGAATGGAGAATGAAGTTACTGAACTATGCAGAAATGGACAAAATGACAGGGAGAATCCGAGAACAGCGGGACCAGAAGTTCATCAAAGACTGGGCTAAATTTACAGACTATATAAAAGAAATTATTGAATTGAATACGTTGGTAGGACTTCAAGAGGCATTGTAGAGTAAAAAAAAGAAATATTGTTGCTGAAGGAAAATTAACCGTGATAATATACGAGTGAGATGTAAAGCAATGGTAGTTATAAGAAATATAAGAATGGAATATAGAGATTATAAAGCCGTTTGAAAGGACTGAAGGAAGTCAAGGCTGTAAAAAGCCAAAGAGAAATAAGATGTGAAAAAGTATGTATATGGTGTATTGCAAAAATGGTTTGAAAATAAATAAAAATGATGTTAAAAAAAAGAAAAAGAAAACACAGGTCCAAAGGGTTTTGCCTCTGCCCTGCCACTTTCCCTCGGGAAAAACCTGCTCCCTAGTGCAACTTCAAAGCAAACGTCAATCCGGAGAAAACCTGGCTGAGGTTTGCTCTCATTCAGCAGTAAACAGCGGGTTTTCCTGGAGGAAAGGGGTGGGACAAGCAGCAGTCTGGATGAGTCCCTCTGTCTTGCTCTTTGGTCACTGTGACTGAGCACTATTTGGGGCCGATCTGGATCCATGGAGAATGGGATCAACCCAGAAGTTGTGGAGGAAACAGGAAGAGAAGCTTGGTCAAGAGACTGGCTCATGTCGGAAGGAGGCCTGAACGCATCCTAGGCGAAGTTCCCCACAGCTAGAAGGCATTCGGAGACAAAGCATCAGCAAAGAGCAGAAGATCAGCTCCCGCTCCATCAAGAACACAGAAGAATCTCTAGTCTGCATTCAGGTGAGTTAAGCATCCCAGGTCTCTTGGGTCTTCCTGTCCATTACAAACCTGACTAGAGGCTCCATCATCTGAGTCCCTGCACTCCTTGCATACATGAAAGGGGCACATAAAGGATGGGAGGCAGCCTTGGGCTGTTCCTGCCACTGTCTTACCTGCAGCAGTTCAGTCGCTGGCTGCTGACGCTTCTCCTCCATCTCCTTCATGATCCTCTCAAGAGAGGAGAGTTTCCTGGAGAGTCTGGCCAGCTGCTCATTCCTTCTCCCTGCAATCTCCTTCTCCATCTCTTCCACATGATTCATTCGACGTTTTTCTTCTTTTTCCAGGAACTGGCGCAGTTGTCTGAACTTCTCCACAGTCTTCAGCCTCTCCGTTTCTGTTAATTTCTGCAAGAAAAGAGGAGGTCTGAGTGTGGAAGATGGTCAGCCTTCAAAACATCAGGAAGAGAATTATGAGAATTCCACAGGGAGGACACTTCTGATTTTTCAGAGACATGAAACTTCCATTGGCTAAAGATGTAATCATTTATTTCGAGGGGAGGCCTTCTCCATTGCTGTTTCTGTTGACTTCTGTTTCGCAGAGGGCTACAGCCTAAAGGAAGGAGCTTTTTTCCTAGCTCTTGATGTTCCCTGCATGTTTTTGGGCATAACATAATCAGAGTTCATAGTTGTTCAGAGAATATCAAGGGGCATAAAACACCCCTCAGTTTAGGTTGGTGCCATGTAGGCGTAGGAAGGCAACAGAAACAGAGGAGGAAAGACAATTTTTTAGTAATATTTATGGTAAATCAGGATTTGAATTGAATTGCTTCCACCCTCTCAGCTCACTGGTCCTCAGTCTTCTCCTTGACTGCAATTCACATAATAATCTACAATGGGAAAGAAACTCATAGAATCATAGAGTTGGAAGAGACCACAAGGGCCATCCAGTCCAACCCCCTGCCAAGCAGGAAACACCATTAGTGCATTCCTGACAGGTGGCTGTCAAGCCTCTGCTTAAAGACCTCCAAAGAAGGAGACTCCACCACACTCCTTGGCAGCAAATTCCACTGTCGAACAGCTCTTACTGTCAGGAAGTTCTTCCTAATGTTTAGGTGGAATCTTCTTTCTTGTAGTTTGAATCCATTGCTCCGTGTCCGCTTCTCTGGAGCAGCAGAAAACAACCTTTCTCCCTCCTCTATATGACATCCTTTTATATATTTGAACATGGCTATCATATCACCCCTTAACCTTCTCTTCTCCAGGCTAAACATACCCAGCTCCCTAAGCCGTTCCTCATAAGGCATCGTTTCCAGGCCTTTGACCATTTTGGTTGCCCTCCTCTGGACACGTTCCAGCTTGTCAGTATCCTTCTTGAACTGTGGTGCCCAGAACTGGACACAGTATTCCAGGTGAGGTCTGACCAGAGCAGAATACAGTGGTACTATTACTTCCCTTGATCTAGATGCTATACTCCTATTGATGCAGCCCAGAATTGCATTGGCTTTTTTAGCTGCTGCATCACACTGTTGACTCATGTCAAATTTGTGGTCTACCAAGACTCCTAGATCCTTTTCACTTGTACTTCTCTCAAGCCAGGTGTCACCCATCCTGTATTTGTGCCTTTCATTTTTTTTGCCCAAGTGTAGTACTTTACATTTCTCCCTGTTAAAATTCATCCTGTTTGCCTTGGCCCAGTTCTCTAATCTGTTAAGGTCATTTTGAAGTGTGATCCTGTCCTCTGGGGTATTAGCCACCCCTCCCAATTTGGTGTCACCTGCAAACTTGATCAGGATGCCCTCAAGCCCATCATCCAAGTCATTGATAAAGATGTTGAATAAGACTGGGCCCAAGACAGAACCCTGTGGCACCCCACTAGTCACTTCTCTCCAGGATGAAGAGGAGCCATTGATGAGCACCCTTTGGGTTCGGTCAGTCAGCCAGTTACAAATCCACTGAATGGTAGCATTGTCTAGCCCGCATTTTACCAGCTTCTTTACAAGAATATCATGGGGCACCTTGTCAAAGGCCTTGCTAAAATCAAGATAGGCTACATCCACAGTGTTCCCTTCGTCTACCAGGCTTGTAATTCTGTCAAAAAATGAGATCAGATTAGTCTGACATGACTTATTTTTCAGAAACCCATGCTGACTTTTAGTGATCACAGCGTTCCTTTCTAGGTGCTCACAGACCGTTTGCTTAATGATCTGCTCTAGAATCTTTCCTGGTATTGATGTCAGGCTGACTGGGCAGTAATTGTTTGGGTCCTCTCTTTCTCCCTTTTTGAAAATAGGGACAACATTTGCCCTCCTCCAGTCTGCTGGGACTTCACCTGTTTTCCAGGAATTCTCAAAGATTACTGCCAGTGGTTCTGAAATCACCTCTGCCAGTTCTTTTAATACTCTGGGATGTAGTTCATCTGGCCCTGGAGACTTGAATACTTCTAAACTAGCCAAGTGTTCTTGTACTACCTCCTTACTTATTCTGGGCTGTGTTTCCCCTGCTAAATCCTCTGCTCCATATTCTTCAGATCGGGCATTGTTTTCTTTTTTGGAGAAGACTGAGGCAAAGAAGGTATTGAGGAGTTCTGCCCTTTCTGTGTCCCCTGTTCGCATTTCACCTTCTTCTCCTCTAAGTGACCCCACTGTTTCATTGTTCTTCCTTTTGCTATGGACATACCCATAAAAACCCTTTTTATTGCTTTTAACCTCTCTAGCAAGCCTGAGTTCATTCTGTGCTTTAGCTTTTCTGACTTTGTCTCTACATGTGCTGGCTATTTGTTTGAATTACTCTCTGGTGGTTTCCCCCTTTTTCCATTTTTTTTTTTGTATATATCCCTTTTAAGTCTTAACTCAGTTAAAAGTTCTTTAGATAGCCACCCTGGCTTCTTTAGGCACCTTCCATGTTTTTGTCTCATTGGTACTGCTTGAAGTTGTGCTTTTAACATCTCCCTTTTAAGAAACTCCCATCCATCATGAACTCCCTTCCCTTTTAGTATTACTGACCATGGGATCACACCCAGCGTTTCCCTAAGTTTTCTGAAGTTGGCTTTCTTAAAGTCTAGAATTTGAGTCTTAGTATGCTTGGTTGTTCCTTTCTGCTGTATAATAAACTCCAGAAGAGCATGATCACTCCCACCTAATGATCCTGCCACTTCTACCCCACTAACCAGGTCATCACTATTGGTTAGGACCAGATCTAAAATGGCTGATCCTCTTGTTGCTTCTCCCACTTTCTGGACAATAAAATTGTCTGCAAGGCCAGTGAGGAATCTGTTCGACCTTATGCTCTTAGCTGAGTTTGACATCCAACAAATACCAGGATAGTTGAAATCCCCCATTACTACTATCTCATTTCCTTTTGAATGCTTGGTCATCTGCTCCAGGAAGGCATCATCTATGTCCTCAGTTTGGCTTGGGGATCTATAGTAAACTCCCACAATGAGATCACTGTTATTTTTCTCTCCCTTAATTTTGACCCAGATACTCTCAATTTGGCTTTGAAGTTTTAAATAATGGATCTCTTCACAGGTATACACATCCCTGACATATAACGCCACTCCTCCTCCTTTCCTGTTTGGTCTATTTCTCTGAAATAGATTGTATCCCTCTATTACTACATTCCAATCATGAGACTCATCCCACCAGGTTTTAGTGATGCCTATTATGTCATATTTAGTTTGCTGTACCAAGAGCTCAAGTTCATCTTGTTTATTTCCCATGCTCTGTCAATTTAGTTGCATTCATAGGTGAACTTACCTAATTCGCAATTGCTGAAAAAATATGGAGAACGAAACAGAGCAATCCTTTGAAATTCTCACCTCTCAATTTTTCAGGGTTGACCCAGCCAAGCAATGTTCACCAAAAAAAAAAAAAAAGTATTTATGAAGAAGAGTTTGGATTTGATATCCCGCTTTATCACTACCCTAAGGAGTCTCAAAGCAGCTAACAGTCTCCTTTCCCTTCCTCCTCCACAACATACACTCTGTGAGGTGAGTGAGGCTGAGAGACTTCAAAGAAGTGTGACTAGCCCAAGGTCACCCAGCAGCTGCATATGGAGGAGTGGAGACGCGAACCCGGTTCACCAGATTACGAGTCCACTGCTCCTCACCACTACACCACACTGTACAAGGAGGTAGCTACCCTAACATCAGATTCATTTTTAGAATAATAAATTAATAAACAAACTGATGTGGGAAAAGGAGAAATGGGGAGAAGCTGAAAAGGGCAGACTTCCCCATCCCTCCTCAGTCCTGACTTGATTCTTCAAACTCTTGTTCCCTCACTAGTAACAATAGAGACACCTACAAGGAGGTCTTTGCTTTTCTTGTCCAGGTCTGCTTGATAGGCCAGAATTTCCCCTCTCTCTTTCCTCAAAATCTCCAGGCAGCTACAGATCTCTCCCTAAAGAGAAAAGGGAAAACTCAGGTTTGATTGAGACACACAGAGAGGAGATGAATGTTATACTGGCTTCTTGTGCCCAGTGGCCTTGCTAGAATAGTGAAGTAGTTTACTGGAGGAAATAAAAGTACATAGGTTTTCAACCTTTTTGGGTCCACAGCTCCCTGGACCAACTACATTCTTTCTGCAGCACTTCTGTGGAGCTCAGGGACCCAGTTAGCTCCCCCCTTGCTTGCAGAACTGACAGCCTCTCACCCTTTCTCAAACAGCCTCCCCTACGGAGCGCTGTCTGAGCCTCCTCTCTTCACCCCTCTACTTAGGAGAGGTGCCTCCTCACGCTGCCCCACAGGGGCCTGGGACTTGTCTGTCCATTCCCAACAGCAAGGGCCCCTCGCCAGTTTGTTTGCTTACTTCGAGGCCACCTCAGTTCCTGGCAATAAACATCCCCTGGCCAGCCCCAGAGGCACCATTCGCCTGCGGAGCTTGCAGCCAGGGCTGCTGCAACAAACAGCTGCACAAGCCTTTGAGAGGCAGAGACTCCAGAGGGCATCCAAGGAGGGAGGGAAAGAAAGAGGGACAGAGGCCAATGTTGCCAGCGGCAAAACTGAGCATCATTCAAAGCACACCAGGTGCCACAGCACACTGGTTGAAAACCACTGCAGAACTGGGAGCCACTCAAAGTTGTGCAGCTTCTTTTGCAAAGGAGGAAAGCCCCATTTGCAAAAGGATCAGCTCAAAGTTGTGCAGCTTACTTTGCAAAGGGAAAAAATCCTGTTTTATGGGTTCAACTCACAGTTCTGCCACTTCTATAGGAAAGGAAATGGAGCCGTTTCTATAGTTTCCTGACAGATAATCTAATCAGCCAGTCACATGTCGCTAGGGAAACAAACAGCCTCTGTCTGCAGAACATTCAACAATGGAGGCCTGGGCAAGGGGGTGGGGCCGGAAAGGGAGCCAGAAATTGGCCACACATTCGCTCCATAAGACGCACAGACATTTCCCCTTACTTTTTAGAAGGAAAAAAGTGCGTCTTATGGAGCGAAAAATACGGTACTTAGTTGGGTATGTGCAATTTACATTTGCAGTGTTCTTCATATGTACAAAGCAACCTTGCTGGGGTGTGTGGATGAGGTTAACCCTTTCTCTCCCTGCCACGATCCCAACCCAAATCTTTGAAACTGCTGTGAGTATTTCAAGGGAAGATCCCTTTGTCCCCCTGGCAGAGAGAAAGACTTCAACTCCCTCCTCCCAGCTATCCATCCCAGGAGCCCTCAGGATGCGTTTTACATAATAAACAACCACCAATTCATGCCATACCTACTTTGGACCTGAGAATTAAAAAAAAAACCTCCCAAGAAGAACCCACAGCTATTTCTTCCCCTCAAGATCCAGGGATCTCTTACCTTGTATTCCTCGGAAGCCTCTTCCAGAGGAATCACCTCGTGGTGTTTGTGCTCCTTTGATCTGTCACACACCACACAGATGGGGGCTTCATCCTCCTTGCAGAAGAGCTTCAGGGGCTCCTGGTGCTTCTCACAGACTCTCCCTTTCCCCCCTCCTTCTTCCTTCCCCTCTTGAAGGCTGAGATTCTGGGCTATTTCTACCATGTTAGCCAATTGCCGGTTGGAGATGAGGCTCCTTCTCTGGACTGTTTTTCTGCACTGAGGGCAAGAAGCCTCTGCCTTCGATTCTCCCCAGCACTGGATCAAGCAGGATCGACAGAAATTGTGACCACACTCTGGGCTGGTCACTGGATCCTTGAAATAATCCAGGCAGATGGAGCAAGTGGCTTCATCACGGAGACGCTGGGTGTGACCCCCTGCAGCAGCCATGGCTCCCTCACCAAAGACCTGAGTTAAGTTTCACTATCTCAGTGTTTAGTCATTGGGTGTTTCTTTTCCTGGAAATTTCTCAGGAACTCAGTGACCACGTTATCTTTTTTTTTTTTTAATGTCCCCAGATCTTTGCAGTTGCTGAATGTTTTATTCTTCACTATCGGGCCCGGCCACACGTTGCTGTGGCTCATTTTATGCTTATTACCATCAGTAGCAGCCGCAGCCAAAATAAACCCCCACCTACCCCCGCCAGCGTAGTGTGCACTCTGCACATGCTCAGGTGCCCTCTCGCGGCCTGTGGCAGAAAAAGCCAAGGAAGGAGGCCTCTGACGCCGTCTGAGGGAAAAGCACTATGGAAACGCACAGATAAAAAACACACATCGGGAGATCACTGAGGGACAATCACGGTGGCCATTTCCCGGCATGCCTTGCCTGTGGCCTTTTCAAGGGGAAAAGTGCTAGTAACCCTCTACAGAGAGGATTTGATTCCATTTCCCAGAGTGCCTTGAGCGGCACGGTTGGTTGGGATAATAAGCCCACTGTTTCCCAGCATGCCTTGCGGTTTGGGCGAAAGAGCTTAGTTCACCCACAGGGCGCCTTGACTCCATTTCCCAGCGTGCCTTGCGGGTCCAGCCTAGTTAACTGTGAGAGGCAGTGGCCTCCATTTCCCAGCGTGCCTTTGACAAAAGAGATATTTACATTTCCCTGTTTCCCAGCCAAATTAATCACACCCTTTTGTCTGGCACTCAGGTATCAGAATCACTGAGACAATCACCCCCTCCTTCCTTGCAGAGAAACAGTTTGTCAGTTTGGGAGTGAAAATGGAGACAGGCCTGCGGCCTGTCTTCAGACATGTGGCCTTGTTTTGCTTGGCACACTTATGAACAATTATTATATATATAGACTAGCTGACCCGGGCCACGCGTTGCTGTGGCTCATTTTATGCTTATTACCATCAGCAACAGCCGCAGCCAAAATAAACCCCCACCTACCCCCGCCGGCGTCGTGTGCACTCTGCACGCGCTCAGGTGCCCTCTCGCGGCCTGTGGCAGAAAAAGCCGAGGAAGGAGGCCTCTGACACTGTCTGAGGGAAAAGCACTATGAAAACGCACAGATAAAAAACACACATCGGGAGATCACTGAGGGACGATCATGGTAGCCATTTCCCGGCGTGCCTTGCCTGTGGCCTTTTCAAGGGGAAAAGTGCTAGTAACCCTCTACAGAGAGGATTTGATTCCATTTCCAAGAGTGCCTTGAGCGCGCAGTTGGTTGGGATAATAAGCCCAGCGTTTCCCAGCATGCCTTGCAGTTTGGGCGAAAGAACTTAGTTCACCCACAGGGCCCCTTGACTCCATTTCCCAGCATGCCTTGCTGATCCGGCCTAGTTAACTGCGAGAGGTGGTGGCCTCCATTTCCCAGCGTGCCTTTGACAAAGAGATATTTACATTTCCCTGTATCCCAGCCAAGTTAATCACATCCTTGTCTGGCACTCAGGTATCAGGAAGCCACTAACACAATCACCCCCCTCCTTCCTTGCAGAGAAACAGTTTATCAGTTTGGGAGTGAAAATAGAGACAGGCCTGCCGCTGCTAGAGGGCGAGGTTTTGCTGTGATGTCATATTTGCGCTCCAATTTCTTGCTTTTGTAGCTGTAGTACCAATATAGCCGTCGCTAGAGGGTGCTGTTTTGCTGGTGATGTCATATGTGTGCACCAAATTTTTTTGCGTTTTTTTCTTTATTTTAGGTATGACAGGTCTGGTTTTTCTGAATTTTTATTATGCCAGATTACTTTGAGATGGTAATGGAAACGCTGTGTCCAAATTTGATGCGATTTGGTCCAGCGGTTACACAGCAAGGGTGTTTCGGACAAACGCGCAATGGCAACATTTTTATATATATAGATAAGACCTTGATATTCTAGTTAACTGCGAGAGGCGGCGGCCTCCATTTCCCAGCGTGCCTTGCGGCTATTAAAAGCCTATTAAAAGCTGAGTCGACTATCAGGGAAAGAGGCAGGCCATCGTCTCTTTGAACTCTATTTCCCAGACATCCTTGCGGCCCTGGCCTGAAGAGTCCATTGAGATATGATGCTGCCCTGCGATGAGCCTTTCTATTTGAAGCTGATGATGATGACATATAATATGTGCACCAATTTTTTTTAGCATTTACTCTATATTTTAGGTATGTCAGATGTGGGTTGTTTTGAATTTTTATTATGCCAGATCCTTCCTTGATGGTCATGGTACGTTGTGTCCTAATTTGATGAGATTTGGTCCAGCGGTTACGGAGCACGGTGGTGTCCGCCGCACACGCAATGGGAACATTTTAATATCTATAGATTGCTTTTCATGCTTTTGATTACACACACAAACACACAGGTACCTAGTAAGCTTGTGGTATTCATACTGTAACATTTTCATTCGTAGGCTTCCTTGTCATTTTTGAATTGGAGAAAATCTGCAGCTGCCCTAAATGGACTGCAATTTTGATTTAGCAAGCGGGACTTGATTCTGTGAAGATAACTCTGTTATAAGAATTTTCAGGTCTTATATATATAAGATAAATGTTCATAAATGTACCAAGCAAGCACATAAAGGTAAAGGGACCCCTGACTATTAGGTCCAGTTGTGTCCGACTTTGGGGTTGCGGCGCTCATCTCGCGTTACTGGCATGACAAAGCCGCTTCTGGTGAACCAGAGCAGTGCACGGATACGCCGTTTACCTTCCTGCTGGAGCGGTACGTATTTATCTACTTGCACTTTGTTACGGCAAACCCAGGCACGAGTCTTCCCAGTAACCTGGCCCTACGGACAGGAGGTCCGTGGTACTACGGAGTCAAAGACGACAGCGACCAGCGATTGGAGCAAGGACAAGATCCTTTATTGCGCAATAGGTTCAAGCAACAGAGACTGAACCCTGAACAAAGGGTGGCAGCAACTTTTAAAACTTCCCGCTATAACCCAGAATACAGTTCACCATACATCACAACTACATCACTAATACATAAGCAAAACGTCAAGAAGGGGTGGAGAGTAGGAGGGTACAACACGATTAACATATGGGTAAACAAGATTAACATACAGGTGATGGGTTACAGGAACAAGTAAATGACATCTGGGTGGGCAAATATACATTTTGAGTATTCACCGGGGTAGGACAATAAGGAACATTTGGGAGGCTGTCTGTCGCCTTGGAAACCTCAGGATGGGTGTTTGAGATTACCCAGGTGTGGCATTTCCTGGGGCCCTGAGTGAGTGTGTACGTGTCCTCACGCCTAGGGGATTATGGAAGAGTTGAAGAGAAGTGACCCTCTTGCCCATTGACCAATGGCGGATGACAAACAGGCATCAGAAGTCAATTCCTGATGTCCAAGCAATGGCGGGAGCCAAGAGGTGTGAAAGCCCCTTTCACCAGCTTTAAAATGACACCAGAACGGAGAAAATCCATTAAGGCAGTGATTTACTATGATTTTCTAAAGATTTGCGGCTTGACTGTGACAGGAATAAAGTTTAAACTGACATTTCCGTGTCTAGACCCTTATTTGCTACAAAGTATCCACATTTAATTAATTACTGTCTGTTTCTTGATTAAATCATGTTTCGGGGCTTTGTTCTCACAGCGGGCGCCTGTCACCACCTTGTCAATCACCTCGTTAGAGGTTACTGGAGCGTGCACAGAGTTCTAACCGAGCTCCGCTCTGCAAGAGGGATGCATGGTTCCGATTGGCTAAGGCGCACCCATAGGAAAACATTGCCCATAGGAAAGCATTGGCTATAGGAAGTAATGGAGGTTGACCGGGACGGAAAATGGGGTTTAAAGGGAACGTAGAGTCCCCGCAATCCCGGTTAGGAGGTAACGGAAAAGGGGCGCAAGGAGGGGGGAAACCCTTTATCGCGAAGGTGTTATGTGGGTGATTGTGCGACTGTGTGGGGCCATTGGGAGTAACTTCAAGGAGGGGGGGGGTCCCGCACTTGCCGACGTTCTTCATGGCGGGGGTTCACCGAAAGTGGGTTGCACGCAGGAATAGCGATCACCGAAGTTTCCGTATCAGTCCCGCACTCGGAGATAAGATTTGTATCAGGTTCGAAGAACCACAAATCCTTTTCTCCGCAACTAGACTTCGGTGATCTCGTACTCTCCTTCCCCCAGGTGCCTAAGGCGTATATATTCAGGGAAGAGGTCCTGCCCGCGTGAATAAGCTCTAAGGGGAAACATGGAACGGGGAGACTGCGGGAGGGGACAACGGATCGCTGAGCAGCAAGGGGTATAACAACGGGAAACGCAACAAAACATTATGATACACAATACAGAGATAGACATAATTAGGAGAATACCTTTCAGGAGTTGTTTGGCCCATCCTAGGTTGGGCATCCAACCCCATATGTCAAAGTCCGACAGGCCTTCATGCTGGATGTCCTGGAGACTGGAGGCCAGGCGGTGGATGTTATTCAGGTGTCCGGTGATGTTCAAGGTCTGGTCAGTCACATAGGTGCAGCACTCTGAGCCAATCAGGGCACAAGTACCGCCTTCCGCTGACAGCAAAAAGTCCGTCGCAATCCTGTTTTGAATTGACAATTGCCTCACCTGGGAGAGTTCCGTGGTCAACGAGTCCGTGATTTGTTCCGCCTCTCGCATGAATTTAAGTAAAATATCTGTCAATTTCAAAATGTCGACGTGGTTCGATCCTGCCCCGTAGGCGGGGAATAAAGCCCTTCCCCAGGTCTCTCCGTTAGCGGATACGTCGGAGAGGTCGGATAGGGTCTGTGATTCTCTTTTATTTCTCAGCCGTCCGGTGGGTAAGTCACGGGTCACTCTTACCCCTGGGACGATGTACCCTATGTAACAAGAGCCCGACATGTGGGGGCTCACCCAACGATATGCACGATGAGCACAGACCCACCATAATCCGGGAAGGTCGAGTCCCAACCTGCCAGATGCAAAGCTGTGAAGGAAGGCAGGGTTCGGGTGATGGGGCGATCCTGGCGGCTGCCTGCCTGTGGTGAGAGTCCATGCTGAGGGGAGATCGTCAGCCATGCGAGATCCGGCGAGGGTTTGGATGGTCACACGTCCGGACTTGTGGATCTCTAGGCTGGCGTCGCAGGAGCTGGTGCCTACCGCGGCCCCTTCCCCTGTGAAGATGCAGCAGAGTGGCCCGTGGGTTGGGCCGGTGAGGTAAAGGTACTGATGGGTGAGATTCAAGGCGGTCAGATTCCACGAGGCAATGTCCCCGGAGCGCAGTTGCTCCAGAGTGACCGCTATTGGAACCAGTGGCAACCCCTGGCGGAGGTGACTTGGGGCGTGAGCGCAAATCCAGCAGTCCGGGTATTGGGTCTCCCTTGCCACCTTACCAAGGAGTTGGATAAAGGAGTTCTGCTCCCAGGAGGAAAGGAAGTCTGGTTCCGGGACGGAGTCGTCGGTGGTCAGCTGGTGAGGAGCAGTGCCAATGGGATGAAGGGGGTCGGTGGTATTCAGAAGAGAGGCAGTCTTTGCAATGCCTCCGCACCTCAAGGGTCCTGTATGATCCCAGACAGGGGGAGTGGACGGGAGGACGGGGTGGTACCAGCCTTCTAGGTAGTTATTTCCCACCCATTGTTCCGTAGAACCAAGGTCCCATAGGCAGCAGAATCGTCTGAGACAGATTCCTTGTATCTGAGTCAAGAGATGATGGGGCGTCAAATGGGTGCACTTGAAGCCAAAGATAAGGTTCTCCGGGTAAAGAGTGGTATCAGTGTATACGTGGGAAGCCCCCCCTTGCTCGATAGCAGTCCAGTTGGGGCCTTTGAAGACCTCTCCTTGGCTAAAGAGGAGGTATGAACCATTTGTACAGCTAAGGCGGTACCGTCCTCGGTCCAGGGCAACGGAGGCGGAGCCGAGGCGGTGGTAGTCCCGGTTGCGTACAAATAGTTCCCAATACTGAGTCCCATTCAACTTGGGGACCAATGAGTGGCGCAATAAAGTTCTGCTTTCAGGAAGGCAGAATTCAAAGTCCCCTATCCGTTCTGGGTTTAGTTCGCCTCCCTGTTCTACGATATGATAGTCCAGGAAGCGATAGTCAGTTTTTAGGCCCGGACATTGTTCCGAGGTCCATGTAGAGGCTCCGGCGGAGGGGAAAAGAAGGAGGAGTAAAGCAGGGAGGTTCATCTTGAGCCACAGGGACGAGTTGTCGAAGGAGTGGTTGAAGGGCGCGAACTGTCAAAGGTGAGGCAAAACGAAGGACGAGTTGTCAAAGAGCTATCAAAGAGCTGTCAAAGACGAGGCGAAGCGAAGGACGAGCTGTCCAAGAGCTGTCAAAGACGAGGCGAAGCGAAAGACGAGCTGTCAAAGGCGAGGCAAAGCGAAGGACGAGCTGTCAAAGAGCTGTCAAAGACGAGGCGAAGCGAAGGACGAGCTGTCAAAGAGCTGTCAAAGACGAGGCGAAGCGAAGGATGAGCTGTCAAAGGCGAGGCGAAGCGAAGGACGAGCTGTCAAAGGCGAGGTGAAGCGAAGGACGAGCTGTCAAAGAGCTGTCAAAGACGAGGCGAAGCGAAGGACGAGCTGTCAAAGGCGAGGCGAAGCGAAGGACGAGCTGTCAAAGGCGAGGCGAAGCGAAGGACGAGCTGTCAAAGAGCTGTCAAAGACGAGGCGAAGCGAAGGACGAGCTGTCAAAGGCGAGGCGAAGCGAAGGACGAGCTGTCAAAGAGCTGTCAAAGACGAGGCGAAGCGAAGGACGAGCTGTCAAAGGCGAGGCGAAGCGAAGGACGAGCTGTCAAAGAGCTGTCAAAGACGAGGCGAAGCGAAGGACGAGCTGTCAAAGACGAGGCGAAGCGAAGGACGAGCTGTCAAAGGCGAGGCGAAGCGAAGGACGAGCTGTCAAAGGCGAGGCAAAGCGAAGGACGAGCTGTCAAAGGTGAGGCGAAGCGAAGGACGAGCTGTCAAAGGCGAGGCGAAGCGAAGGACGAGCTGTCAAAGGCGAGGCTGTCAAGCAGAGAGGCGGCGGTGGCGGGTAAAGCGGAGTTTGATGCCGCCGGAGTCAGGGAGTGGCTCGGAGGTCCAGGCAACGTCGGTGGGAAGGGTAGATTCCGGTCCGGTCTGTTGGGCCCGACCCTGGCCCCGATCTTGATCCTGGTCCTGGTCCTGGTCTTGATCCTGGTCGTCTATGTAAGAATCTGGGGTGGGGGTTGGAGCATCATAGGTATAGTCCTCCCCCCCACTGTCAACCTCCTCTCGGGGGGTTTGTGCCGCCTTACACCTAGTGTGATGCACCCAAGCGTTTTTCTCCCCAATTTTTACAGCAGTGGGAGAGACGAGGAGAATTTGAAAGGGACCTTCCCAGGCCGGTTGCAAAGGCAATTTTTGGTAGACTTTCACCCAGATCCAGCCCCCTGGTTGAAAGGAGTGTACGGGGCCGTCAGTGGGGAGGTTTTGGCCCTCTATAGCGGCGTACCTGTGAAGACTACGAAGCTGTTTTTGGAGCTGTATGACATAATTAGTGAGTTCCGCTTCCCCTAGTTCTAGGTCAGAGAGGGGGAATTGGGTGTTATAAATAGGTGGGGGTCTCCCGAAAAGCAGTTCATAGGGAGACAACTTGAGCGGTCCTGTGGGGGCGCTCCTGATATTGTAGAGTACAAGTGGCAGGGCATTTACCCACTTCAGTCCGGTGTCCTTACATAGTTTTCCTAGTTGTACTTTAATCTCTTGGTTCATACGTTCCACCTGCCCGGAGGAGGCTGGGTGGTAAGGGGTATGGAGTTCCCATTTAATTCCAAGAGCCGAGGCTATATGTTGGGTAACGTCTGCGGTAAAGTGACTTCCCCTATCAGAGTCCAATTTGCGGGGTATGCCGAACCGGGGAATTATGTCCTGAAGGAGGGCTCGCGCTACTGTTGATGCGGTTGCCCTTTTAACAGGAAACCCTTCAACCCAATTTGAGAATTTATCGATCACAATCAAGGCGTGTCGGAATCCCCAGCACTGGGGCAGGTCAATGAAGTCTAGTTGTAGGCTTTCGAAAGGGATAAAAGCCCATGGTCTGGCCCCTGGGGGTTTCTTTGGTTGACGCTTAGGGTTAAAGGCTTGACAGGTGGTACAATTTTTTGTGGCCGCTGTTGATGCTGTGGCGGCTCCTGGGGCGTACCAGTACCATTGGATGAAATCAGTTAATTTTCCCTTTCCCCAGTGGGTTTGTTGGTGTATGATCCTAGCGAATCTGGGGGTCCAAGCCCTTGGGAGTATGGCTCTACCGTCAGGGAGGACCCAGAGGTTGTGGGTTTGAGTTGCCCCCATGGAGGCACAAGTAGACCTTTCTTCCTCTGGGGCGGTGTCGTACATTTCTGTGAAATTTACTTCTGCTGGGATCTGCACGCATTGAAAGTCCGTTCCTTCCTGGGGGTCCCGCAATGCTGCCTGTTGTGCCGCCCTGTCCGCCCGCCGGTTCTCCCTAGAGACTGGGTCCCTCCCTTTCATGTGTGCCTTACAATGGACAACGGCGATGGCCTCGGGTAAGTGTATGGCATTCAATAGTCTTTCGACGAGGGCGGCGTGGGAGATTTGGGAGCCTGCGGCTGTTAAGAACCCTCTCTGGAGCCAGATTTGGCCTGTCGTGTGGACTAATCCGAAGCAATATCGGCTGTCTGTGTAAATGGTGGTGCGCCTTCCTTCACTTAGTTCACAGGCTCTGATGCTGCCTGTGCACTGTACTGGGGGTTAATAGGGTTTGATTCTACCACCTCGAAGTCGGAAACAATTGCGTAGCCAGATTTCCTTTCTCCATTGATAATTTTTGAGCTACCGTCCGTGTAAAGGATGAGGTCAGGGTTTTGTAGGGGCAAGTGATCCAAATCATCTCTTGGTTTCTCTGCCTGTCGAATTATCTTGACACAATCATGGTGGGGGGTGCCATCATCCGGTAGCGGCAATAAGGTAGCTGGGTTTAAGGAGGTGACCCTTTTAATGGTGACATTCGAGGGGGTTAGGAGGAGGGCCTCATAGCGGTTGAGTCGGGGGTTTGAAAAATGGTGGGTGCCTTTTAAGGTCAAGAGGGTGGCGACAGTGTGTGGGACATGAATGGTTACTTCGTGTCCTAGAACTGTCTCTTGGGCTTTCTGTAGGAGGATGGCCGCTGCCGCGATGGCCCTTAGGCAGCTTACGGACCCTTTAGCAGTGTTATCTAATTGTAGGCTGTAGTAAGCTATAGGACGTTGTTGGTCTCGGAGAGATTGGGTGAGGACCCCGGAGGCTACCCCTTCTTGTTCATGGACGAACAGGTTAAATGGGAGGCGGTAGTCGGGGAGTCCTAGTGCGGGGGCTGACCGGAGCTCCCGTTTCACTCGCTCAAAGCAGTTAAAGGCTTCCTCACTCCATTCTAAGGGATCCGGGTGGTCTTGGCGGGTCATGGCTGACAGGGGCTTTGTTAGTTCACTGTAGCCCGCGATCCAAGCCCTACAGAAGCCCGCCATTCCGAGGAAGCCACGGAGTTGTTTTTTTGTCTTTGGTAGGGGTATTTTTGTGACAGCGTCTATGCGGTCGGTTGCTAGACTCCTTGTCCCCACTCCTAAGATGTGGCCCAGGTATTTCACCTCCTGTTTGCAGTATTGGAGTTTCTTTGGGGAGACTTTATGTCCTTTGTAGGCTAATTGAAGTAGGAGGTGTTTAGTGTCTATTTTGCAGGCCTCCTCGCTGGTAGAGCAAATTAAGAGGTCGTCAACATAGACAAGAAATGAGGACCCTGCAGGCATGGTGACATCTTGTAGGTCCTGGTGTAGGGTGGCAGCGAAGATGGCGGGGGATTCTACATATCCTTGGGGTAATCTGGTCCAGGTTAGTTGGCCGGTGCCCCATGTAAAGGCGAATAGGAATTGGCTTTCAGGGGCTACCGGGATGCTGAAGAAGGCAGAGCATAGGTCTGCCGCACTGTACCAAGTGGTGTCAGGTGGAATGGCGTTTAGAAGGGAGTTGGGGTTTCCTACGACGGGGTGGCGTGGTATTACGAATTGGTTGATTAATCTTAGATCTTGAACGAAGCGGTAACGAACGGGGGCTCCCTGTCCCCCCGGTTTTTAATAGGGAGTACCGGCGTATTACAAGGTGATGCACACGGAACTAAAATTCCCTGTTGGAGGAAGTCTTGTACCATGGGGTTTAAGCCTTCTATTGCTTCCTTAGGTAGTGGGTATTGTTTTGTTGAAGGGTACGGAAGATCAGTTCTGTAGGTGATCCTTACGGGGACGGCTGATTTTAGGAGTCCTACTGAAGTGGATTCTGTTCCCCATAGCCACGGGGGCATCTCTTGTTCCAGTTCAATTGGCAAGTCGGGAAATTGGCGGTCAGATTTAGCTTCCTGGATTATGCCTTGGAAGGTCAGGACAGACTGCTCAGGCATATGTAGATAGATGCCATCTTCCGAGCACTGTATAGTGGCATTTAATTTGCATAGGAGATCCCTTCCTAGGAGGTTAACTGGGCTGCTGGTGAGAAGGAAGGTGTGCTCTGCCAGCAGGGGTCCCAGGGAGACCTTAGCGGGTTGGGAAAGGGGGCACGTTCGGGGGATCCCATCTAATCCCATTACTTTGCGGGTGTCATGTCCTGGTTCAAGGTGACTGTCCGTTAAGGTAGAGTACGTTGCCCCTGTGTCTAGAAGGCACTGATATGGGTGGCCGTCTATTTCGATGGTACAAATAGGGTCTTCTGGCGAGAGGGCGAGGACAGGACAGATGGCTTCAGTGTAGTTGGGATCCCCTGCTAGTTGTCAATACGGAGTGACGGTGTTCCGTAGGGTGTTTGGGGCCGAGTAACTTCCTGGTTGTGAAGGTTGGGGTGGAGTTGGGATGCTTGGCTGGTTAGGCAGCTGGGGTCCGGTTATCTGCGAGGGTGGAGGAAATCTGGGATTTCCCTGAGGGGCAGCCGGTGCTGGGGTGTGTTGCCTGTAAGGAGGTGTCTGTTGGTCCCTGAAGCCCTGGTTGGGGTGGGGGTTGGCTGCTTGTTGTCCGTAATAATTGTTTCCCCCAAACGAGGTGGTGTTGGTAGTGGTGAAGTAGGGGCAGAACCTTTTGATGTGGCCATCTTTCCCACAGTTGTAGCAGCCGCCCCCTGAAGGGCCCCATGGGCGCTGGATGGTGGGTGGTGCTCCCCCTCTTCCTCTGCCTCTACCTCTGCCCCAATTCCTTCCCATGTGGTGTGAATCCATGCTTAGGGCCAAGACGTGATCCTCCTCTATCTTGGGGTCCTTCTTCTTCCTTTCGTCTCTGGTATTATAAATTGTTTTTGCAATGGAGAGGATTTCGCTTATGCCTTTTCCATCGTATCCTATTTGAAGATTTAAAGCCCTCCTGATGTCTGGGGTGGCTTGGTCCTTAAAGAACCCTTTTACTATGACATCATGCTGAGGGTTGTCTGCATCTATACCTCCCCAGGTTTTGATTGCATTCACGAGTCTGGTGTAGTAATCAGACGGGTGTTCATTGGGTCCTTGTAGGACGGATTGGACTTTAATCCAGTTAACATTGCGTTGGCCAGCCGCCTTAACGCCATCTAGGATGGCCTTCTTGAAGATCTTAAGGCGCCACATGCCCCCAGTGGTGTTGTAGTCCCACGCGGGGTCCGGTTCTATGCGGAGGGTCTGGGGAGTGAGTGCCTCTATATCGGCGGGCTTATCCTGCTGGAAGTTGGTGCGCTCCAATGCCTCCCCTGCCTTGGTTAGAATATCTTCCTTCTCTGCCTCATTGAAGAGCGCATCCAGGAGCATGTGGATGTCCGCCCAAGTGGGTTTATGGGAGGTGAAGATGGCCTTGACCTGGCGAAAGCAAAGGTCCGGGTCATCCCTTAGGGAGGGCATTTGGCTGGCCCATAGAACTAGGTCGGCAGGGGAGAAAGGGTGGTGGGTGAAGATCATCCTGGGTGGTCCATCCGGCTCCGTGGGTGGTATAGGTAGGGCCCTTAGGGGCATCTGTGAAGCCGGGGCTGAGGAAGAGGTTGTTGCCTGTGACTGAGGCTGACTTGGAGGTTGTGTTGGCTTGGGCAGGATGATTGGTCCCGTTTGGGTCCCGTTGCGGAGTGTCATTCCCACCGGTTCCCCTAGATCCTCCTGATCACTTCCCTCTTGATCAGAGTCTGGGGCCGGGGCTGAGGCTCCTTGGTAGTAAAAGGGGATAAGGGCCTGTTCGATGGAGTCATCAACGGAACAGCCGTCGTATGGAGGGGGTTGAGGCATCCTTTTGGAATTTCTCCGCTGTGATCCCCTTTTTGGTTTTAGGACTGGCAATTGCAGGGACGGGGTAGGCGGTAGGGCGGTTAGGACTCGCTGTACCGCTTCGAAGGTGGCTAAGTATTCCAATTGTCGAGGCCTCTCCTCCATTAAGTGCTTTCTCAAAGCTCTAAGTCGATCCATGTTAAAGGATCCCTCCGGTGGCCAGCGGAGTTAAGACGTCTTATTTGCCGTTGTCTTGGGCCATACATCTCTGCAGAGGTCTTCTAGTTTTAGTTTGGACAGGAGCTCATGTCCTGGAATGGATTTCCAGTGTGCTAGCACGAAATCTAAAGGGGAGTCAGGGTCCCGTGGAGGAGAGGAAGGCTTCCGGGAAGACTTCCTCCCAGAAGGAGCCTGCTCTTGCTTCGAAGCCTTGGAGCCCATTTTACTTCAAGGTGTTGTAGCCTAAAACGGGCAGATGGATAGGTATCAGAAGGGTCGGGGTTTTGTTACCTAAAGGCGCGACTTGTACTAGACTATTTCAATCGTCTATTTAAAGGGGTCTATATACTATCCTCATTAACCGGGGTTTTAAATCCTCACTCTGCCGTTTCCCACCCTGCAGTCAGGAAACCCATCCTGGCAACCTCCTACCTATCACCAAATCTTGAGAAAAGGGGCCCTACTGGACGCCCGCGAGCGCGGTGCCAGATCGGGTATACCCTGGACAGAGTTGCGTTCCGGAAGTCCCCCCTTGCTTTCAGAAGCAGATTCACACACAACACGCGTGTACACGTGATCCGACTGGTGCGGCTGAGGATTTGATAGGAAAGACAGTCCTTTTACCCCTTGCTTTCGGTGAGGGTCCTGGTTGCAGAGAGAGAGCTGTTTAGGAAATCTCTCTGACTAACGGCCAGGGCTCACCGGTGCGGCTGGCAAAAGTACGAAAAAGAGCTCTGACCCCTTGCTTTCGACGGAAGTCCCGCCTGCAGAGAGAGAGCTGTTTAGGCAATTTCTCTGACTTACGAGCGGATGACCATCGGTGCGGCTGGCCAGAGGAGAGAGACAGAAATAGAGCTCAGAACTCCCCGTGAGTTGAGCAAGGTCCGGGACCTTCAGGACCAAGAGAAGGCAAGAAGTGATGATAGGGAAGAGGGCAGAGAATTGGTTGCCAGGAGAAACCACCCCAAACCACCAGTGCACTGGGTTTTCTTCACTATACTCACGAGTCTTGCTGGGATCCCGGGATCGATGAGAGCCGGCTGTTCTTGTCGTTGCTCCCTGGCCGGTCCCGTCGAGACCTACAATTACCGCCCGATGTATGGCCGTAGGTCCTGACGTATTCTCGGACTAAGGGGTCCGGTGCCGGCTGAAGGAGTCGGGGCCCCCGGTCAGCAGCGGGAGAACCGTAGGTCCCGGGTTTCGGCACCACCTGTTACGGCAAACCCAGGCACGAGTCTTCCCAGTAACCTGGCCCTACGGACAGGAGGTCCGTGGTACTACGGAGTCAAAGACGACAGCGACCAGCGATTGGAGCAAGGACAAGATCCTTTATTGCGCAATAGGTTCAAGCAACAGAGACTGAACCCTGAACAAAGGGTGGCAGCAACTTTTAAAACTTCCCGCTATAACCCAGAATACAGTTCACCATACATCACAACTACATCACTAATACATAAGCAAAACGTCAAGAAGGGGTGGAGAGTAGGAGGGTACAACACGATTAACATATGGGTAAACAAGATTAACATACAGGTGATGGGTTACAGGAACAAGTAAATGACATCTGGGTGGGCAAATATACATTTTGAGTATTCACCGGGGTAGGACAATAAGGAACATTTGGGAGGCTGTCTGTCGCCTTGGAAACCTCAGGATGGGTGTTTGAGATTACCCAGGTGTGGCATTTCCTGGGGCCCTGAGTGAGTGTGTACGTGTCCTCACGCCTAGGGGATTATGGAAGAGTTGAAGAGAAGTGACCCTCTTGCCCATTGACCAATGGCGGATGACAAACAGGCATCAGAAGTCAATTCCTGATGTCCAAGCAATAGCGGGAGCCAAGAGGTGTGAAAGCCCCTTTCACCAGCTTTAAAATGACACCAGAACGGAGAAAATCCATTAAGGCAGTGATTTACTATGATTTTCTAAAGATTTGCAGCTTGACTGTGACAGGAATAAAGTTTAAACTGACATTTCCGTGTCTAGACCCTTATTTGCTACAAAGTATCCACATTTAATTAATTACTGTCTGTTTCTTGATTAAATCATGTTTCGGGGCTTTGTTCTCACAGCGGGCGCCTGTCACCACCTTGTCAATCACCTCGTTAGAGGTTACTGGAGCGTGCACAGAGTTCTAACCGAGCTCCGCTCTGCAAGAGGGATGCATGGTTCCGATTGGCTAAGGCGCACCCATAGGAAAACATTGCCCATAGGAAAGCATTGGCTATAGGAAGTAATGGAGGTTGACCGGGACGGAAAATGGGGTTTAAAGGGAACGTAGAGTCCCCGCAATCCCGGTTAGGAGGTAACGGAAAAGGGGTGCAAGGAGGGGGGAAACCCTTTATCGCGAGGGTGTTATGTGGGTGATTGTGCGACTGTGTGGGGCCATTGGGAGTAACTTCAAGGAGGGGGGGGGTCCCGCACTTGCCGACGTTCTTCATGGCGGGGGTTCACCGAAAGCGGGTTGCACGCAGGAATAGCGATCACCGAAGTTTCCGTATCAACTTTGACGTGCTTTCAAACTGCTAGGTGTGCAGGAGCTGGGGCAGAGCAACGGGAGCTCACCCCTTTGCAGGGATTCGAACCGCCGACCTTCTGATTGGCAAGCCCTAGGCTCTGTGGTTTAACCCACAGCGCCACCGCGTCCCTAAGCAAGCACATACATAAATGTATAAACCACATGTCTGAAGCCCCACAGAAAAAGTCCTGAAACCATTTTGTCGCTCCCAAATGACCTCAAATATTTCTCTGCAAGGTCGAAGGAAATGGGGAACCTCCCCATTGTCTCTTTGCTCACAAATCCTGTCTCAAGGGCACATTTAAGATATGAATAGGGTGAACCTGCGACCTGTGATCTGGCTTCAGGAATTGAGTAGTTATCATAACCAAAAGAGTGGCCAGGATGCTGCCCAGGTAATCCAATCAGGTAACCTGGCAGACAGGGTAAAAACAATGCACTCAGATTTCTTTCGTAGTCCGCCCCTTCTGGCCCACCCAATATAGTCTGGCCCACCACATGGTCTGAGGGACAGTGGACCGGTCCCCTGCTGAAAACGTTTCCTTACCCCTGCATTAAACGCTCTGACCTGCCACTTCCACGTCTCAGCTTTCCGACGGCTGGTCAGGAAATTCTCCGCCAG
The DNA here is from genome assembly GCA_034641395.1 of Darevskia armeniaca. Taxonomy (NCBI): domain Eukaryota; kingdom Metazoa; phylum Chordata; class Lepidosauria; order Squamata; family Lacertidae; genus Darevskia; species Darevskia armeniaca. The sequence goes on along the minus strand of JAWWNF010000633.1, from coordinate 188,310 downwards.
GGCCACGGCTTGGGCGCAGCTCTCTGGCCCCTCTTCCCTGACGCAGCTTTGCAGCTCATGAGGAAGGATGGCCAGGAACTGCTCCAGGATTAGCAGGTCCACCATAGTGTTCTGAATAATGCTTTTTATAGGTTAGGGTAGGGAGCGCAGGAGCAATGCCCCGCCCCAAAAATGTTTGGGATCCGCTTCAAGTATCTGGGCTACAATAATCTGTGGCTCCCCCTGCCTGAATCTGTTCTGGGGTTTCCCCCTGACCTTCCCTAGCACATCTGGGTGTGCAGGAAGGTAAGGAAGGGGGCAAAGTCTCATTGTGCTAGTCCTAAACCTCGAGTTGGCGTACGTTTCATTGATTGCCACCCAATCTGTGTATCTGCTCCTGCTGTGAAGCACCCCAGAACCCAGAAAATGATTCCGCAAAGGACCTGGCCAGCGCCCAGTCTTGACTGTTATTACAAATTCAACATCACAACATAAATCATAATTTCCCATCCCTTATGTCTAATCATGTTTGGGGTGACTTCCTCACGTCTCACCTGCTGCGTTTCATTGTCAATCCTCTTTAGTAATTTCTTACCATCTTTAACTATTTTTTACTAACTACTCTTTTATCCTTTACTTATCATAATCTTAATCTATATTTAAATGTCCCAATTACTCAAACTTATTTTCAACTCTGTATGCTCTCATTTCTTCCAGCTTTTCCATTCTTTAAATCTTACAATAGTTCTTTAGATATAACTTACATTTCTTCCATTCTTTTTCCACCGTCTCCTCCCTCTGGTTGCGGAGTTTCCCTGTCAGTTCGGCGAGTTCCATATAGTCCATTATTTTCATCTGCCATTCTTCTACCGTTGGTAAATCCTGTGTTTTCCAGTGTATTGCAATCAAAATCCTAGCTGCTGTTGTGGCATACATAAAAAATGTTTTATCTTCCTTGGGGACCTCCTGGTTCACAATTCCAAGTAGAAAAGCTTCTGGTTTCTTAACAAATGTGTTTTTCAACACTTTTTTCATTTCATTATAGATCATTTCCCAGAAAGCTTTTATTCTTGGGCATGTCCACCACATATGGTAAAACGTCCCTTCAACCTGTTTACATTTCCAACATTTATTATCCTGCAAATGATAGATCTTGGCAAGTTTGACTGGGGTCAAATACCATCTATATATCATTTTCATAATGTTCTGTCTTAATAGATTACATGCTGTAAATTTAATTCCTTTCTTCCATAGTCTTTCCCAGTTACACCCAGTCTTGACTGGTGGCATCTCTCAGGGGGTCTTGCGGCCGAGGACATTTGTCATCATCTGCTATCTACCTGGCTGCTTTTTAACTGGAGGTCCCAGGGATGGAGAGTGGGACCTTCATGCAATGTGGGTGGCCTGTCCCTGAGCCAGTCATCTTCCTCTCTTCTGTCCCTCACAGCCGACGGAACAACGCTCCCAAGTCACGCCTGCTCCTTGCTTCCTCCTGAGGGACTGGAAATGGCCAAAGTTGGGCTGACTGAGGTAAGTGGACATCTCGCTTAGCGGCAGGCCTTGAGCAGGGTGAATGTAACGCCGAGCTAAGGATCAGAGCGCACCTGAGCACGTGCAGAGTGCATTTGCCGCATCACTGAGCAACTTCCCAGCTCCGTCTAATTTGTCTCAACCGTTTCTATACCACTTGATTGCCATTGTCTCTAAGCAGCGCGCAAAGTATTCCATACAATGAAAAAGAGTGGAAATTATAAAATAATTTCCTGTGAGGTCGGCTAGACAGAGAGTCCGTGACTGGCTCAAGGTCACCAATGAGCTTCATGTCCAAGTGGGGATTTAAACCCTGACCTCCCAGGTCCTTGTCCCACACTCTAACTCTAACCACTACACCACACTGTCTCTCAACAGCTGCTTAGGGATGGTACTGGGGGCTGCGATTTTACACGGCTTGGCATTGCGAAATCGGGAGTGGGAGTGTGTGTTGGATCTTGGGCGTCCATCTTTAAATGGTGTTTTCCAGGGCAACAGAACCTGAGTGGACGTTTGGCTGTTTCAGGGCCCAGCGAGTGCCAAGGAGAAGGAGGGGCCTTTTGGCAAGGAGGAGGCATCCCTGACACAGCCAGGCCAGAGGACGGTGTTCTGGCAAGTCAAAGAGGAGAACTGCGGCATTGTGGGCTCTCTGGGTAAGGAATAGCGTTTCGGAGGAGGGAATCTATGGTCCTCCAGGTGGGGCTGAGCCACATCTCCCATCAGCCCCAGCAAGCATGGGTGATGGCCAAGGATGATGGGATTTGTAGTTCAGCAACATCTGAGGGTCAAAGGTTCCCCACAGCTGGCCTAGGGCTTCAGTCCTAACTAGGTCTACTGAAATGTAAGTCGGGGGGGGGGCTTACTCCCAGGTAAGTGGGGTGAGGATTGCAGCAAACCCCACAAACATTTCAGGCTGCAATCCTAAGCGGATTTCCAAGGGGTCAGCCCCACTGGGGAGACTGCAGCACTTTCTTTTCATACTCAACTCTTCCAGGGCCCATTGGTTACAATTCAAGCATGTTTACTCAGAGGCAAGTCTTTTACAACTAAAACCTCTCCTTTAAACTATCTTAAATATATCATTTAGTTGGTGAAACTGTAACCAGTCTGTTAATAAATACTTTATCTCATCATAGTCTTTTAGTTTCACCTTCGGTTAACAGCTCTCTATCCGCCGGCCAATTGGTTCTCATATTCACTTTTTTCAAAGATATTGCTTCTAAAGGGAAAAGCCACCAGGGTGTTTATTTTGCTCTAATAGGTTTTTGTATTTTTCCCATACCATAAAGATTGATTTTCTTATTAGATGATTCTGAACACCTTTGCACCTTAGCTTCTTATACCATAAGTATGCATGACATCCCAATCTGTTATCATGTCCTTCCATATCTAGTAAATCTGCATTTTTCAATATTATCCATTCCTGGAGCCAACAAAGACAGGACGGAATAAAGGTGTCTATATTCTGACATGTGCCACAACCCTGTGGAACGCCCTCCCATCAGATTTCAAGGTAATAAACAACCGGCTTTTAGAAGACATCTGAAGGCAGCCCTATACAGGGATGTTTTAAATGGTTGACGTTTTATTGCTTTTTATTATTATTAATAATAATAATATTCTGTTGGGAGCTGCCCAGGGTGGCTGGGGAAACCCGGCCAGATTGGCGGGGAACGCTCCCTTGGAGATCCTTATGAGAGCTCCTCAGTGAGAGGACGAGAAGAAAGGGACGGTGTTTCCTGGAGTTCCAAGTGCGAAATGCTCTGGAGGGTCAGCACAGACTGGAGCATCCAAAGCAAAGCCGCTCAGGGGAGAGAGAGGATGGATCAGAGAACCCACCCTGTTAAGAGACAAAGGACACACACCGCCAGCAGGAAGAATTTCAGGCCGAGTGCAGACCTTGATAAAGAGAAGAGAATGCATCCGAGCAAAAACCCACACAAATGTTTGGCATGCAGCAAGAGCTTTGTTTACAGCTCCAATCTCATCCAGCACCAGAGGACCCACACCGGGGAGAAGCCCTTTGAGTGCTCCGTCTGCAGGGAGAGGTTCCGCATCAACTCGGACTGCAGCCGTCACCAGAGAATCCACACGGGCGAGAAGCCGTACAAGTGCTCCGAGTGCGGGAAGAGGTTCCGACTCACTTCGGAGCTCTCTCGACATCGAAGGATCCACACCGGGGAGAAGCTTTATGAATGTTTGGACTGCAAGAAAAGGTTCACCCAGGGGTGTAGCAAGGGAGGCGGGGGGGCGGTCCGCCCCCGGGTTCCGCCCTGGGGGGGGGTAACAATCTCAGGTCCCCACCCCCCTCAGCAACGCAAGCTGAGCCAGGAGTCAAAACCTTGCTCTGTGCACGACTGCGGCTGGCTTGCTTTATCAGTCACTCAGCCAGCCGGTGCCCTGCCCGCTTTCCCCGGGGGGGGGGGTGACAGAGAGTGTCACACCCCCCCCCGGGGAAAGCGGGCGGGGCGCCGGGTGGATGAGAGAGTGACTGATAAAGCAAACCAGCCGCCGTCGCGCACAGAGCAAGGTTTTGGGCTCGGCTTGCGTCGCCCGATCGCAGGGGTGGGGCTGGCCCCCTCTCTCAGCCAGCCGCCATCCCGCCTACTTTCCCCTGGGGGGGGGGTGACACTCTCAGGGCCGTCCCCACCCCACGATCGGGGACGCAAGCCGAGCCGGGAGCCTAAAGCGAGCTTTAAAGCAGCACGGACGGGCAGTCCCAGGAGCCGGTGCTCGCTCGGTGGGTCTCTGCGGGAGCTGCAGCGCCGGGCGGGATGCACTGAGCATGCTCGGAATTTCCGGGCATGCGCAGTCCGTCCTGATGCATGCGTCATGACGTCACAACACATACGTCAGGATGCCCTGCCCCCAGGGGGTGCCTCCGCAAACGCCGCCCCAGGTGCCCAAGAGGCTTCCTACGCCTCTGGGTTCACCCAGAAAGCATACCTTGTGAAGCACTGTAGGAAGATGCACACGGGCGACAAGCCATACCGATGTCCCAAAAAACACCTGATGGGGTTCAGAGCCAGTTGATCTTCAAAGTTCGCAGCCCCAATCCTGACGAACTCATTGCTTGTTTCTTCAGGTCTTCTGCCAAGCTCCTGTTGTGGATACTTTCAGAGGACGTGGCCTTTGCTGTAGTGGAACCCGGGCAACAAAACAGCACCTCCTCTAGTCATTAGGCACCCACACTATTTCCTGGTAGTTGTCTTTTAAACAATTTTTAATTGATTTTTGAAGAATGGGGTGTGTGTTGTACATTGTGGGCAAAAAAACCACTCAGGTCAGCTTATACCTGGGGTTCCCATTGTGGCCCCATGGTCTTTTGCCCCTCCCATTTGTAATGAGGGTTGCTTTTCTAACTAAGGATGGTGTGGAAGGGGCTAGAAAGTGGTGTGCAGGCATCTAGGGGCACATTTCCCCAGAGTGTCTCTGGGTCCCACATGGGACCCATAAAGAAGAGGGGCAGACAAGCTAGAGGCCACCAGCATCCCGCTTGGGTCCAGAACGTTCAAAAGCAGCTTATTGTCATTCTCTTCTCTGTGCTGCAGGCGGTTCCCTCTGAGAATTGATGATGGCTGGATCCCCGTAGGCGAGGGCAGTGTCTCATATGTGCATTTCTTGTGTGGTGGCAGCAGCCACAACCCTTCGCTCGCCTGGTGCTGCCCACCTTTCCTGCTGCCCTCAGCATGGTGTTGCCTGTGGGGGTGGGCAGTGGGCCAGACCTCCAGCTCAGGGTGCCCGGGGCAAGGGGTGCGTGCCACTGCCAAGGAGCAGGGGAAGGGGCTGGAGGTGAGCAAGGGCGGGTGACAAAACCAAACTGAAGGTGGAGAGGATCAGGGCTTATCTGCCCCCCCCCAAAGGAAAAAAGGTTTATTCAAGTTGGAGCCCATCCTTGTAAAATTGGTTGCTGGAGGCTGCGGGGGGTGGGGGCAAGGCTGGTTTTGCTCTCTGGTCCTGCTTGCAGGTTTTCCACAAGAGGGGTGTGGGTGGCCCTTCTTGGGTGCTGGACCAAATGGGCCACTTTGGTGTCCTTCCATGGGGAGAGAGTGGAGACTCACAGAGAAACGTAGGATGACACACAAATGAGGCAAACATCATATAGGGGATGGAGCAAGGGGAGGCGGCGCTCAAGCAGGTGGGGGGGGGAGGTGCCTTGACTCCGACATGTACCATCACCCAGTGGCAAAAGCACGAAATGGAGAGCAGGCTGCACTGGTCAGTAGTCAGTGGCCCTGATAGTGGAGCCAGAGACAATATCACCAGATACTGCATATTTTTAACCAAGATTAAAAAATAGGTTTTGTCCAGGAGATATCAAAATTACAAAGTGAACTTCAGCAACCATTAAAAAAAAATATATATATATATATATATATAGAAAATATACAACTTGCTCCTCGAATGGGAACTGAAAGATGAGGTAATGAAAGAACCTATGATAAAATGGTGACAAGAGTTGGGTCAGACAATACCTTTAGACAGATGGGAAAGGCTATGGAGGGGTCAGTTCCATAGGCATTTGTTGTTCCAGCAGTTAGTATCCTAGGAGAGAAATCAGATGACGCTAATTGGGGGAGAATTGTGTATTCGAAGCTGACACCCTGTTCAATTTCTTTTACATTTACTTCCCGTCTGAGGTTTCCAGAGCAAGGAGCTATGCTGCTTGACATGGGTGAAGGGGTTCATTTTTTAGTCAACTATTAATCCAATAATGTATGCATTTTCACAGCTGCATAAGGTCCTGTGGGGAGAGGAAGGTTTTGTAGAATTGCAGAGTTGCGAGGGGCCCTGAGGGTCATCTAGTCCCACCCCTTGCAGTGCAGGAAACATTTGCCTAAGGTGGGGCTCAGACCCACAACCCTGGGATTAAGAGTCTCATCCAAATCAGACATCTCAAATAAAAAAAACATTGAAAGTGAGAAAATTTATTAGGACTCCTAAAAGTGTGACTGTCCCTTTAAGAAGCAGAGGGAATTATGGGAAAAGGAAGGAAAATGCAAAGCGACAGCAACCCATTTTTTGTTTTGTTATTTCTGCTGATTTTGACTGGAATGAATCCTCTCAAAGGGCCCTTGGAAAAATGTGCAATATGCTCTTGGCAGGTAAATGTTTTTTATATCGGTCACTCTGGTCTGGAGAGAAACATCTAATGGGCCTGAGAGGCAGATTTAGTCTCCTCAGGAGATACTGAGGTGGGTTAAAATTTCATCCAGACGAAAGAAAGGGAGGGTCGTCTCTCCGGAGAATGAGGCTCCTGAGAACGTGTAGAGTTCAGTTCCTGAATCAGCGTCAAAAAAAGACACACGTCCCCCTTCATAGTCCAGAGTCACCCGGATCCTCCTGGGCTTCTCCCTCAGGGACAGAGGAGAGGAAGGAGGGGAGGTGCAGGCCCAGTACTCCTCTCCCCACTTCTCCACAGCCCAGATCCCTCCCTCAGGGCATAAGGATAAGAGGCCCTTTCTCCTCACAGACTTCCTGGCAACCCCCACATCCCACCACCCCCCACTTCCCACAGTGACTTCCCAGAAATGTCTGCCTGCTGTGAATCCCTCACGTCCCAACACACAAATCTCGTGGCTGAATCTCTCAGGATTATCAGGCAGGTCTTGCTCTTCGTCTCCCCTTCTCACGCTTTTCCCATTCTCTGAAAGGAGGAGTTCAGGATGGGCTGTGTCTGGATCCAGAGTGACATTTGCTGTTGGGGAGAAGATGAGGGGAAGAGAAGATTAGGCAGAATCAGCTGAGAGACAGAAACAGACATCTTCATTTAAAAAACACACCGAAAAACCCAGATTCCTTTTCAGACTAAGGGGATTTATTTGCATCACATGCAAGAGTGAGACTCCTTGCAGACTTTCATCAGAATAAATATCTTCCTTGTTGGTTTTTAAATCAGTTTCCTTTGTTGCAAGCAAAATTTTACTAGGAAAGGCATAAAGTTGGGTCCGGTTTTCCCAAGGGGGAGTCCGGATTTTTCTCCCTGGGAAGAGCTGGAATTTTAGAGCTTTCCCCTTCGTGCCACAGACAGAGACCACACCAGAGTTATCAAAAGCAAAGCACAGCTTCCCATTTATTGAATCTGTTGCAACAGAGGTTCCCCATCACGTAGCAGGTACGATAAGGAGAGAACCCAGAACAATGGTGTGCCAGCTCCTATATAGACTTTGAAATTCCCCCCCTTCGGCTCAAGACCACCCCCTTGTACATCATACATACATCACAAAAAGGGGTGTAACCCAGGACCACCCCTTAGATACATCACAGCTACATCATAGAAAAAGGCGGTGTTCAGCAGAAATCTTGAATGCACTGTTTACTTCCTGTCTGCCACTTCATGTGATAATGTCTTATCTGATTGCCCTTCCTGGGCAGTCTGGCCATTCCTTTTGAGATTGTGATTAGTTTATTTCTGAGACAATGGAAAGGTTTTTTCTCACCCCCTTGCAGAGAAACACCTGGTCATCCCTCCTCGACCCCTCCCAGACAAACATTTCTGAAGAACAAAAGGTTTCCTGCCTTGGCAGGGCAGGGCAACTACTGGTTTCCTGCCTTGGCAGGACAGGCTAACTACTGTCCTTTGTAGTCAGATGGGCCATCTGATACCTGGCCAGCTAGGAGTCAAAATTGTGTCAGGGGTCAAAATGGTTTCAGGACTGTGCTTCAGACATGAGGCCTTGTTTTGCTTGGCACACTAATAAGAATTAATATATATATAAATAAAATACCTAAAATTTCTACAACAATTCCCCCATTTGAGGCTTAATTTTTTGATAAAAAAATTATTGCCTCACAAAATAATAACCAGGTATGTTTTAAATGGATGTTTTCGTATAAATCTGAAGAAATTTACTTGTGGCATTTCAGCACTTTGGGAGAAACATTTTCAATTGTGGGCTATGCTTTTCACTTAGCAGGATCACCAATGACTGAAAAATGCAGTTTGTTCTGCTTCTGCCTTTTATGTGTTCCCAGGTGGCAAATCCAGCTTTCATGTGGTCTCACACCTCCATTTGCACAGCAGCAACAATCCCTGGGGAATCCCCGGAGGGCTTTCCTCTTGACCATTTTCGCCTGGCATTTGCCATAGGTTGGACAGGTTCGAACATGTCCTGAGAGAGATGTCCTTGCCGTGACCGTCTATGGGATTTTATTTTTATAGGCTTTGGTCTTGCACTCATGGGAAAATTGCTCAGTTGTTCTAAGGGGACCAAAGAAAGTTCATTGCACCTGGGATACATGCCCAATCAGAACTGAGCCAAATTAAAATTTACTTTGCCCCATGGTTGATACTTTCCAAACCAATCTGTTAAAACCATTCTATAAAAGGGCAGTTTTTTCAAATTAGTTAATTTTGATTCTATAAGGGATCATTCCTGCTAAATCAAAGCATATACACTTCCTGTTATCTGGGCTTTCATGGATCATAAAACAATAATTAAACACATAATTGGGTTGCTGCCCCCCTTTGTGGGAATCACGTATACTGTCGGACATGGTTCAATGTTTCTGCATAATCACACAACATAAAACATAATAATTATATATAGGTTGCATATCTTGAAGCAATCATGACTTTGAGGAAATTCTGGCTGCCTTTACATCTTTTCAATCCTAGGGTAGAGTCTTGAGGTCAAAAGAGAGAAAATGTCCTTACAATTCAATTGTTCCCCCATTTGTGGAAATCACATATTATCAAGCACATTTCAGCATTCTTACATTATAACACATAACACACACAGCATACAACTATTAATTCCAGACCATTTGGATGTCCTTTAGGAAGTCATGAGATTTTGAGACAATTCTTGCTTTTACACGTATCCTTAACCATTAGGTACAAGGGCTTGAGGTCAGAAAGAGAGAAAATGTCCTTTAAGAGCAACTTTCCCCCTTCGTCAGCTTCACCCCCCCCTTGTCCTTTTGAATGAGATTTCCGTGGCCGCCTTTAAAACTCTGGTGTCTGTTGCTGTTGCAGGTAATAAATAGTCTTGTGGTCACAAAGAATTGGGCTGAGGGTTTCCATCATTGGATCTGTATTAACATCTGATATCCTGTAAGGGGGCAGGTTTTGGGGTTTAAAGACACAGTTATCAAGGAAAGAAGTAGGAGCCAAAAGGAGAGAATCTCCTTCAGTTTTTCTGGGAAGCTGCAAACAAAAAAAATTTCTTAGCAAGTTAAGTACTTTATTCATTTCAATATTATTATCACATTTCCATATAACTACTACTGTGATATTCTGCTGTTTAAAGATAAAATATTAAAAGGAAGCAAAAACAAAAATTAGATCACCAGTTAAATGAACTTTTCCAGATGAAAATTGACTTGACAGAAAGATGTCAGCTTTTTAATGAGAATTATTATTAAATAATACAAATATATTATCAAAACCATAAAGATTACTGGACTGGAACCTTAAGGATAAAATAATGAGAAAAAAACCTTAAAATTCATTATGTGGTATCTGATAAAAGAGAACTTTATGAAAAGAAACACTTACAGATGGTACCTGACCCATTAAAATCAAGTCAGAATAAATAAAAATCAGCAATAAGTTTTGGAGATGCAATAAAATGAAGGACCTTATTCCATGTGATGCACATGTCCTCAAAATATAAAAACATGACGTGAGGAACCAAAAATAAAGAAATGCTAAAACACACAACTTTTAAACATCTCAAATAAAAGAAAAGGAGAAAAAAGTTTCTTTATGTGGCAAAATCAGCTAGAAAGTTAATAGCAAAATATTAGAACCAACAAAAGGTGACTGACAATTTAGGGCTGTGCAATGGGTTTGCTTAAAACTACCTGACAAAACAGAGTTCTATAAAAAAAAACAATACTTGGTTGTGCTTAGATTCTCAAATATCCTGCTGAATGCTCTGAAAAGAATTTTTTGCAAGGGAAGGATTAACAGAGGTAATGCTTTGGGTTGAAATGCAAATGTGAGATAATACATCTTGAGTACCCACTGAGATAGAACAATGGAATGTTGGTTTGCTCTGTCTGTCACCTGGATGGATGGAGAGAACAGCCCCCCCATTCCTCCTCCCCCCTTCGGAGACAGAATTTGCATTAAGGGTCTGAAATAACTGCAAATTCTTTCTCCGCATTTTTGGTTCTTCATATCCTGTTGAAAGAGAAAATTGCTTCATGTGGAAATCTCTGTCAGGAGATGTTCCTAAAATGCATTAAAGAAAACCTGTTCTAAAATTCATTTAAATAACGACCCTCTCATTTTACCTGTGGAAAGATTTTGGCATGTTGTTTTTATGGCCCAATACTTAACTCTTTTGTTATTCCTCAAGTAGCCCCTGGGGCAAAGGACACAAAGGGTGTTTTCCTTCAATTCCAAGTTAACATAAAGATTGAATTTAAGTTCCATGTGGAGAGCATGACCTCTGTGCATGTACACAGTTCATGACTCAGAAATCTATTGTACCATTTGAAAGAATGGCATCTGTTGGCTAAATTATCATTTGAATAAAGGGAGAGAAGCGTGAGTAGATATTTTAAGAATAAAGTTAGATTTTAAACAGAAATCCAGCAGTTCATGCTATTACCAAAATTAGCAATAAATTAGTCAAATTAAATTCCGGTTTGGTCAGTTTAAAGTCATTTCTGACACATTTTATTTCCTGTTTCTTGCTGCTTAGGAGATAGGCTTATAAATTAAGCATCCAGGCAACCCAACCCTTCTATCAAAGAGCAGAAATGAAAGTTTGGTCAAATTAAATTCCTAATGAAGTCTCAGTATTAATGACTCATGTTTACTGTATCAAATAAGCATACCTGCAGCCCAGGCAAAGAAATTGGGACCAATGCCTCCTTTATGTACAGGAAATTGGGGTGCAGGTTTTCTATTAAAATGTGGGCTATCATTATTTTGGGTGCTCCCCTTCTGGTCATTGCAGAAGACCTGCTCCCTTATATATGGGTGAAATGCCCAGAGGGTCAGAATTCATATTTTAACATTCTAATTAATTTCCACCTTACCATTTTCAGACAAAATTTCTGCCCTTTATTTTAAGGGATGGTTAAGGCTCATTCTACTTGATGGGATTATTAATTTTGTATGTGCTTAAACTTTAAATAGACAAAATAAAAAAAACTTATATTTCAAAGTTACAAATCTCCTTTTTATAAACAAATACAAACAAACAAACACTCTTATTCTAAACTCTGAAACCCAGTGTTTCCATCTTTCCGTACTAAAAGCAAACCATGGCTGAATGTTAACCCAGCACCACACCAAGATTTTAAAATCACCTCTCCAAATGCTTCAAAAGAAAAGTACCAACTTTATACAGAACCCTTTAGCAGATCTCAAGGTGGAATTTTCTTCCTTAAACTAAAGAGCCTAAGGGGTGTTTGTAACACACACAAAAAATACCCAGGTTGGGCAAGGTTTATAGAGAAGAATTATAAAATCATGATAAAGAGTGAGCACTTTCCTGGAATTGCATGGTAAGCCTAGGAAAGGAGTAATTTGAGGGTTAAAATAGTAAAAACACACAGAAAGTGAGACAGAGTGAGTACCTTTCACAACGAATGGAGTTCCTAGGAAACACTGCCCCCCCCTTTTGCAGTTGCCTCATGAAAGGAAGCTTACTTGGGAGTAAATTTACCTGTTTAAGCATAGAAGAAGATGGGAAGGGGCCGTTTAAGGCAGTTTTTTTTAAAAAAAAAGATTTCTCAAAAGACGCTTTACTTTAAGTAAAGCCAGATACTGCATTTTATCATGAAAAACATCTTGTGCTTAACATAAAATTTTGCAGTAGGAAAAATTAATTCCAAGAGACTGGATTCAGTCTTCTCAGAGCTTATGGAGTTTAAGAAGCAAAACATTTTCAAAAGTTTCAAGCAAACCTTTTTAAGCTACAACTCTTTTTCTTTTATACACATTCCTCAATATTTGCCATGTTGAGTTGATTAGACTGCAAGCATGGTTCGCTCACAATTATTATTATTACTTAAAAAAAAAACGTTTCTTGGGGGGGGGGTAATCCCCTTCTCAGAACACAGGTAAAAACAGGAATTTTTCCTTTCTTTCTACCCTTTGGAAGAAAACTCTCTTTTGGAGCCTCTCTCAAATAACAAAACATTTGTACACCTCATTCTTACATTTGCCATGTTTAAAACTGATCAGGTCCAACATGGTTTCTTTAAACTAAAAATTTGAAGCAAGCTTGCAGCTGTAAACTATGCACACTTAATAAAGGCAGTCTGTGGATGTTTTAGCCAATTTTAAACAAACCCCTTAAACATTTCTAACCTTGAGTACGTATTATTTACTTCAAGGGGAACAAAGATCTCTAACATACAGGCTCTCAGACTGGATTTTATTCTATTTTATTTCTGAATTTCTCTCTGGCCCTTTTAAGCTCACTGAAGTTACACAAGGACAACAAATGACAGAGACACAAGGAACAGACTCTCACACACATAACAGACAACACATAACATGTAAACATATTTTTCCATCCTTTAGTTGGTTTAAACAAAGGAGAACATTTCTTAACCTCCTTTCCCCCCAAGTATAAACTTATTCACTCCTAGAAAAAACAAGATCTCTAGCAGGGCTATTTTAAGAGTCCCCTCAAGATTAAAACACTGCCGAGGCTTTCTCCTGTGGGTATCATGATGTCCCCTTCCCTCCGTTTTACACACATTCCTCAGTAGCAACTAACCCACCCTCAATTCTGTTCTCCCCTACTTATACTCACTTTAGCATGCTCTATTCCTGGCGATAATTTTCTCAAGTTTACAGAACAATTTCAAAGTTTTTAGCAAACATTTCAAAGTTACAGCCCTTCATTTTCCTTCATCCTGTACCAATTACAATTCCCCCCTTTGTCATACCAATTTAAAAGTACAAATTGGAGAGGACTATTGGACTCAGAGTCCCAGCCAGGACCAAGCCACTTGTGGGCTTTGTTCTGATTGGGAGTCTGGGAAAGGAATTCCTTAGAGTGGGGTGCACCCATGTTCCTTTAAAAGATTGGCCTTTATACTGCAGTTCGGGCTAGAAGAACCCTCTAATTCGGACACTCACTAACACTGGACCTAGGGTCCGCACAGTCCCCTGCTGTGCCCTGCCTACCGTTCGTCTGCGCTAACTACTAGGCGGCCAGCCGTTGGCCTCTAGCTACTAGGCTGTGGTGCGATCAAGTACCTTCGAGACCCCCCTTACTAGTGTCAATAATAATTGCTGAGGGTCCGACAGCAACGTTCCTGCCTCTTACAAACTAAAGAAAGGGACTACCTGCCTTAGGACGCTTGCGTTTGCAATGCCAGGCGGTAGGTCCTGGATAGATTTGTGAAAGGAAAAGACGTCCTTGCGTTCTGACACTAGCCCGTCACTTCCTTGCGGATCGGAGCTAGGCAGGGGTGGCTACATCTTTAAGGTTAAAAGAGGAATGCAGCAGAGATTTGACAAGGTAGTCAGGTTGGTCAGGGTCAGTTGCCTTTCGGCATGCACGTTTTTACGTAAAACACTGAACCCCAGGACCTTGGTTCTGCTTTATCACTATGCCCTACAGCTGTGCTGCTAACCAAGGTCCGAGTAGAGAGAAAGAAAAGGATAGAACAGGTAGAGAATTTTTCGTTGCTGCGGTCACTTATCCACCCTTCACTGTGTCCCCAAAATTCCTTATACTCGACTTCCGGTCGGCGTGCCGGCGAGGATGGTCAGGGGGACATGTCGCTCCTGACATTCCCTCGTCCGACCGGGGAAAGGGGAGCTCGCGACAGCGCCGCGACCCCCAAAATCCCCTGGAAGGGCGTCCCGGGGTCTAAGGACCTGCAAGGGCTCGGACGCCGGACCTGCCCTTCAGGGAGCAAGGCTCCCGAAGCGGGCGGGCAGCGGAGCCCCAGGGTCCGTTCAATCCCCGTCGGGCGAAGCTGCTAGACCGTCGCCGCGGAGCGCGCCGATTCCTCCAAATTTGCTGATTCGGAACTGTGAGTAAAAAGGGAAGGGAATTTGGACTCAATTTGGCCAGGTGTGGGAAGAAAGCACGGAGGTCCCTTCCCCGCCACTGCCACAAATATGGAGGTCGATCCCAGCAGTTGGGAGGAAATATAAACAGGAGACATTGTTGCGGAAGCGAAAGCTAAGACTCTAACGGGGGGAAACTTTTGTTACAAGTTCTTAAAGTGCCCCTCTCCCAAAACCCTGAGAGAAACCTGGCTAAAGAAGATAACTTTTGTGGAATTTATGTGACTTTTGAAAAATTTGTGGAATTTATGTGATTTTTGAAAAAGCTACCCTGGAGTATGGAAGTGCTGAGAGAAATCAACGAGAGACTGGATGCGTTTAGAGATTTAATCATCAAGCACTTCCGGAGGGGCAGCTGTTCACAGGAGTGCATTCCTAAGCGTCAAGTGAAGGGCAGAGAACAGAATGAGAGACATAACAAGCAGAAACCTCTGACCGTGGGAAGAAGAAGGATAAAGAGGAAAAGACCTAGGAAATTTTCTCAACGGCAAAGGACAGTGTCACACAAAAACGGCAAGAGAAATGGAACTGCAGCTACATATGGAAGAAAAGATTGGATGTCAAGCAGGAAATTGCTGGAGAAAGCAGATGAAGTGATGACCCATTCCAGATTTGACAGCTCCTGGGTCTGGACCGAGGAAAGACGTGGACAGGGGTGACTGTGAAAAAACTTTTTATCTTTTAATGCTCTCAGTCCGGTGGATTATTTAGGCATGTTTAAGGATATGGCACAGGTGACGTACAATATGATTTGGAAAATAATTGTGATTTATAATATGTTGTGGAATTTTAACAACGTAAGGTGAATATTAAGTCAGTGTTTTCTTTCTGGGGAAGGGGAGAGGGGGAAGATAACTATTAGAAAATGAGCAGAAGGGTATAATGGCTAAAGCAGAAATAGAAGTGAATAGATAAGATGAAATGAGTATAATGATTAGATTTAGATATTAGACAAATAAGATAAATAAATATGTGTTAATTGATGAGGAAAAACCTGAGTAATAAGATTTATCAATGTAACCAATGTAAGGGATCGGGGAAGTCCAAACCAGACCAACATTAGAATCCTAAAAGCTTGACCCAGGGATTGGGACAAGACCAGATAGATAGAAAGGCTGTATGGTTAAACAAAAATGAATTGTATACCTCTGTGAGAGGGGGGGAATGAACTGTAAAGAGGCTCCTCCTAGTGAGAGGGGGGGAGCCCAAGAAAGTTTAACCAATGCATGTCCTTGAATGTATGTTTCTGAAACTATTTGCAAAAAACCTTAATAAATATTATTTAAAAACAAAACAAAACAAAAATTCCTTATACTCACTTCACGCCCTCTGGGATTGCTATCCGGGATTTCCTTAACCTGTAAAAAATAAAAATAAAAAAAACACAAAACAAAACAAAAAAGAAAAAGAAAACTTCCTTCCCGGGGTTTGCTTTGCTCTGGTGTGTTCCGCTAGGACTCCCAATTACTGCCAGAGATTCTGGTTTCTGAGGTGGAGGGGTGCCCTCCCTGCAAACGGCTGGGTGCGCGCTGAGACCCCCTTTTCCCCAGACCCCGAAGATCACTGGAAAAACTTGGGTCCCTTCATGGTTGCCAAATGTTGCAAGCAAAATTTTACTAGGAAAGGCATAAAGTTGGGTCCGGTTTTCCCAAGGGGGAGTCCGGATTTTTCTCCCTGGGAAGAGCTGGAATTTTAGAGCTTTTCCCTTCGTGCCACAGACAGAGACCACACCAGAGTTATCAAAAGCAAAGCACAGCTTCCCATTTATTGAATCTGTTGCAACAGAGGTTCCCCATCACGTAGCAGGTACGATAAGGAGAGAACCCAGTACAATGGTGTGCCAGCTCCTATATAGACTTTGAAATTCCCCCCCTTCGGCTCAAGACCACCCCCTTGTACATCATACATACATCACAAAAAGGGGTGTAACCCAGGACCACCCCTTAGATACATCACAGCTACATCATAGAAAAAGGCAGTGTTCAGCAGAAATCTTGAATGCACTGTTTACTTCCTGTCTGCCACTTCATGTGATAATGTCTTATCTGATTGCCCTTCCTGGGCAGTCTGGCCATTCCTTTTGAGATTGTGATTAGTTTATTTCTGAGACAATGGAAAGGTTTTTTCTCACCCCCTTGCAGAGAAACACCTGGTCATCCCTCCTCGACCCCTCCCAGACAAACATTTCTGGAGAACAAAAGGTTTCCTGCCTTGGCAGGGCAGGGCAACTACTGGTTTCCTGCCTTGGCAGGACAGGCTAACTACTGTCCTTTGTAGTCAGATGGGCCATCTGATACCTGGCCAGCTAGGAGTCAAAATTGTGTCAGGGGTCAAAATGGTTTCAGGACTGTGCTTCAGACATGAGGCCTTGTTTTGCTTGGCACACTAATAAGAATTAATATATATATAAATAAAATACCTAAAATTCCTAGTAGTAGTAGTAATAGTAGTAGTAATATCACACTTGCCTACTGCCCTTCATCCATAGGTCTCAGGGTGGTTCACAGCATAAAAATACACCATAAAACCACATATAGAAGCCCCCTCACTTTTGCGGGGGTCACATTCTGGGCCCACAAGTGAAAATTGTGTTAAGGAGGGAGCCTGTTTATTCCTGCTCTCCATCTCTCTCACCCACTTGGTCTCTCCTTGCCTTCCTCCCTACCATCTTGGAAGGTTAGGGCTTCCCTCCAGGGAAGAGGAGGCAGGTGGCAGGCAGTGGAGGAGCTTCATTCTCTGCCACTGGGGGCAGGGAGCAGGCGGGACAGGGCTGGCACTTGTCCTGGGGGTGGGGCACACATACTTGGGGCGGGGCGGGCGATCTGGGGGTGGGGCACGCATACTGGGGGTGGGGCGCCCAGTGTGGGTGGGGGGCAGCTGCGATGGAACACCCCCCGGATCGCTCCAATGGGGTCGATGCACTCCATCGCCCCCTCCTTCCTCCACCCCTCGTGGCAGGGCAATTTTACAAAGAACTGGTTATACGATGCTTCTCTTTTGGATTGAATGTATACCAGAAGACTAGTTCTCTGGGGGAAGGTGGGATAACTCAAAAGGTTACCAGTTAGGGACTGAACTTCTGAGGAAGCAAAAAGAGAGGCTTAACAGGCTACAATGCAATAGCTAAAAAAAAAAAACTAAATAAAAAACTTTTTACAAAACATCACCATAACATAGCATCTGTTAAAACTAAATAAAAAATAAAAAAATTCCTTCCAGTAGCAGCTTAAAGACCAAATAAGTTTGTTCTTGGTATGAGCTTTCGTGTGCATGCACACATGGTATCTGAAGAAGTTATCTGAACGTGAACCCCGCGAAAGTGATGGGGCTTCTATATACACTTCTTCAGATGCCAAGTGTACATGCACACGAAAGCTCATACCAAGATATCTGAAGAAGTGTGCATGTACATGAAAGCTCATACCAAGAACAAACTTAATGGTCTCTAAGATGCTACTGGAAGGATATTTTTTTTTTACTATGGCAGACCAGCACGGCTAGCTACCTGTAACTATAGCATCTGTTGTTTAATTATTTCAAGCAAAAGATGAAATCATAGAACAAATAATTGCAAAGACGACCGCTGTAGGCCTAAGTAGTGATGTTAGATATTCTACAAAAGATTATTCTTGAGAATTTAATATCACTAGGCCTAGCGTGTTTAGCTGTAATTCCTGCTTTGCAGGGGGCTGGACTAGATGATCTTTGGGATCCTTCAAACTCTCCTATTCCATGATTCCATGGGGAAATCAGAAATGGTAAACCATACTAGAAAATGGCGGAATACAATCATTCAAAATGAAATGGGGATCTGAACTGGATGGATGAAGAAAGGTTTAACATCTGCCCCAAGTAAACTGGTAGGAAAAAGCTGTTGAAACTGGAATTTCCAAGCATGCTGACAAACCAGATTGCAGAGGAAGAATCAGCAGAGCTTTGCCATGTAATTCCAAGAGTCTCATGCAATGGGAAGTTCTCCCTCATGGAATGGGGCTGATCTCATAAGAACTGTGGGAACTCTGGGGAGATTGGGATGGCTGAAGCACCAGAAATGGCTGGTGAGGTTGAAACTCTGAGGAAGAGGCAGCTCAGTCGTCTCTTCTGCTGGGAGACCAGCCTGGCAGGAGGTGGAGGAGGGACTGGGTGCTTGCGGGTTCCCTTTTTTTTTTTTTTAAGAATAGTTTTTATTGGGTTTTTTACACAAACAGCAAATAATATAAAAAACATGCAAACAAAACAAAAACCACAAAACAACACAACATAACAACATAACAATAAACACTAAACTTATTTTATCTCCCATTCTAAGTTCTTTGTCTTGTTGGGTGGACTTCCCCCACCTCCTCCCGCCACGCCTCATATTCAAAAATATACTTTAACAGATACTTATCATTATCTAATTTTAACTAATAACCTTCTCTATTAACTCAAATCTTATTCTTAACTTATTCCTTAACTTAATCTATTATCTTATCTTAACCTATGCTTAACAATCATCATTTCCTTATAAACCTCATATCTTGTATTCTGCTATAAATTAACTATCTATCTTCAGATTTATCTAGTTACAAATTTTGCAACACTTATTAATATACATCTTAAATTTCTTCCATTCTTCTTCTACCGCCTCTTCCCTCTGGTCTCGGAGTCTCGCAGACAGCTCGGCAAGTTCCATATATTCCATCATCTTCATCTGCCATTCCTCTAATTTTGGTAAGTCCTTTGTTTTCCAGTACTTTGCGATCAAAATTCTTGCTGCTGTTGTGGCATACATAAAGAAAGTGTGGTCTTCTTTAGGTATTTCGTGGTTGACCATTCCAAGTAAGAATGCCTCTGGTTTTTTAACAAATGGGTTTTTCAACATTTTTTTAATTTCATTATATATCATTTCCCAGTAGGCTTTCGTCCTTGGGCAGGTCCACCACATGTGATAAAAAGTACCATCTGCATTTCCACACTTCCAGCATTTATTGTTTTGCAAATGATAGATTTTAGCTAGCTTGACTGGGGTTAGATACCATCTGTATATCATTTTCATTATGTTCTCTTTTAACAAACTACAAGCAGTAAAGTTGATACCTTTCCTCCATAGTCTTTCCCAGTCAGCCATCATAATATTATGTCCCACATCTCTGGCCCAGTCTATCATTGCTGATTTAACAAATTCATCCTGTGTATGCCACTCTAGCAATAGTTGGTACATTCTGGATAGATTTTTCGTCTTAGGCTCTAGCAACTCCGTCTCCAATTTCGACTTTTCCAACTGAAAGCCAAGTTTTTTATCTATTTTAAATGTCTCATTAATCTGGTGATACTGCAACCAGTTCCTCACTTTACCCTCTAATTGTTCAAAGGGTTTCAACCTGACACTTTCTCCTTCTTGCACAAGAATGTCCGAGTATCTAGGCCAGTTTCCGCTCATGTTTGGCCTTTTGTCGGCTTTCGCCTCCAATGGTGATATCCATCTGGGTGTCTTTTTTTCTAACAAATCTTTGTATTTCATCCAGACTCTAAACAGTGCCTTCCTGATCAAATGTTTAAAGCCCCTGTGAGCTTTCACCTTGTCATACCATAGATATGCATGCCAACCAAACACATTGTCACATCCTTCCAAATCCAGTACATCTGTATTCTCTAGAAGGAACCATTCCTTTAACCAGCAGAAGGCTGCAGCTTCGAAATAGATATTTAAATCTGGCAGGGAAAAGCCCCCTCTTTTCTTATCATCTGTTAGTATCTTATATTTAATTCTGGGTTTTTTCCCCTGCCATACAAATTTTGATATATCCTTCTGCCAGTTTTTGAAAGGTTCCATCTTGTCGACTATCGGTAATGCCTGGAAAAGAAATAATAATTTAGGCAATACATTCATCTTAATTACTGCTATACAGCCCAACAGGGACAATTTCAATCTGTTCTAAATCTCCATATCAATGGTTTTCAATGTCTATCAATGGTTTTCAATGTCTGTATACAAATGCACAGAGCATGGGAAATAAACAAGATGAACTTGAGCTCTTGGTACAGCAAACTAAATACGACATAATAGGCATCACTGAAACCTGGTGGGATGAGTCTCATGATTGGAATGTAGTAATAGAGGGATACAATCTATTTAAGACAAATAGACCAAACAGGAAAGGAGGAGGAGTGGCGTTATATGTCAGGGATGTGTATACCTGTGAAGAGATCCATGATTTAAAACTTCAAAGCCAAATTGAGAGTATCTGGGTCAAAATTAAGGGAGAGAAAAATAACAGTGATCTCATGGTGGGAGTTTACTATAGATCCCCAAGCCAAACTGAGGACATAGATGATGCCTTCCTGGAACAGATGACCAAGCATTCAAAAGGAAATGAGATAGTAGTAATGGGGGATTTCAACTATCCTGATATTTGTTGGATGTCAAACTCAGCCAAGAGCATAAGGTCGAACAGATTCCTCACGGGCCTTGCAGACAATTTCATTGTCCAGAAAGTGGGAGAAGCACCATTTTAGATCTGGTCCTAACCAATAGTGATGACCTGGTTAGTGGGGTAGAAGTGGTAGGATCATTAGGTGGGAGTGATCATGCTCTTCTGGAGTTTATTATACATCAGAAAGGAGCAACCAAGCATACTAAGACTCAAATTCTAGACTTTAAGAAAGCCGACTTCAGAAAACTTAGGGAAATGCTGGGTGTGATCCCATGGTCACTAATACTAAAAGGGAAGGGAGTTCATGATGGATGGGAGTTTGTTAAAAGGGAGATATTAAAAGCACAACTTCAAGCAGTACCAATGAGACGAAAACATGGAAGGTGCCTAAAGAAGCCAGGGTGGCTATCTAATGAACTTTTAACTGAGTTAAGATTTAAAAGGGATATGTACAAGAAATGGAAAAAGGGGGAAACCACCAGAGAGGAATTCAAACAAATAGCCAGCACATGTAGAGACAAAGTCAGAAAAGCTAAAGCACAGAATGAACTCAGGCTTGCTAGAGAGGTTAAAAGCAATAAAAAGAGTTTTTATGGGTATGTCCGTAGCAAAAGGAAGAACAAGGAAACAGTGGGGTCACTTAGAGGAGAAGAAGGTGAAATGCGAACAGGGGACGCAGAAAGGGCAGAACTCCTCAATACCTTCTTTGCCTCAGTCTTCTCCAAAAAAGAAAACAATGCCCGACCTGAAGAATATGGAGCAGATGATTCAGCAGGGGAAACACAGCCCAGAATAAGTAAGGAGGTAGTACAAGCACACTTGGCTAGTTTAGATGTATTCAAGTCTCCAGGGCCAGATGAACTACATCCCAGAGTATTAAAAGAACTGGCAGAGGTGATTTCAGAACCACTGGCAGTAATCTTTGAGAATTCTTGGAAAACAGGTGAAGTCCCAGCAGACTGGAGGAGGGCAAATGTTGTCCCTATTTTCAAAAAGGGGAAAAGAGAGGACCCAAACAATTACCGCCCAGTCAGCCTGACATCAATACCAGGAAAGATTCTAGAGCAGATCATTAAGCAAACGGTCTGTGAGCACCTAGAAAGGAACGCTGTGATCACTAAAAGTCAGCATGGGTTTCTGAAAAATAAGTCATGTCAGACTAATCTGATCTCATTTTTTGACAGAATTACAAGCCTGGTAGACGAAGGGAACACTGTGGATGTAGCCTATCTTGATTTCAGCAAGGCCTTTGACAAGGTGCCCCATGATATTCTTGTAAAGAAGCTGGTAAAATGCGGGCTAGACAATGCTACCATTCATTGGATTTGTAACTGGCTGACTGACCGAACCCAAAGGGTGCTCATCAATGGCTCCTCTTCATCCTGGAGAGAAGTGACTAGTGGGGTGCCACAGGGTTCTGTCTTGGGCCCAGTCTTATTCAACATCTTTATCAATGACTTGGATGATGGGCTTGAGGGCATCCTGATCAAGTTTGCAGATGACACCAAATTGGGAGGGGTGGCTAATACCCCAGAGGACAGGATCACACTTCAAAATGACCTTAACAGATTAGAGAACTGGGCCAAGGCAAACAGGATGAATTTCAACAGGGAGAAATGTAAAGTACTACACTTGGGCAAAAAAAATGAAAGGCACAGATACAGGATGGGTGATACCTGGCTTGAGAGCAGTACAAGTGAAAAGGATCTAGGAGTCTTGGTAGACCACAAACTTGACATGAGTCAACAGTGTGATGCAGCAGCTAAAAAAGCCAATGCAATTCTGGGCTGCATCAATAGGAGTATAGCATCTAGATCAAGGGAAGTAATAGTACCACTGTATTCCGCTCTGGTCAGACCTCACCTGGAATACTGTGTCCAGTTCTGGGCACCACAGTTCAAGAAGGATATTGACAAGCTGGAACGTGTCCAGAGGTGGGCAACCAAAATGGTCAAAGGCCTGGAAACGATGCCTTATGAGGAACGGCTTAGGGAGCTGGGTATGTTTAGCCTGGAGAAGAGAAGGTTAAGGGGTGATATGATAGCCATGTTCAAATATATAAAAGGATGTCATATAGAGGAGGGAGAAAGGTTGTTTTCTGCTGCTCCAGAGAAGCGGACACGGAGCAATGGATTCAAACTACAAGAAAGAAGATTCCACCTAAACATTAGGAAGAATTTCTTGACAGTAAGAGCTGTTCGACAGTGGAATTTGCTGCCAAGGAGTGTGGTGGAGTCTCCTTCTTTGGAGGTCTTTAAGCAGAGGCTTGACAGCCACCTGTCAGGAATGCTTTGATGGTGTTTCCTGCTTGGCAGGGGGTTGGACTGGATGGCCCTTGTGGTCTCTTCCAACTCTATGATTCTATGATTCTATTCTATGATTCTTAATTTCAGTCCAGACCTTTTCATAATTATCTTTGTATAGGTTCAATTTTTTTGCTGTCATATTGACACCCAGATACTTTACTTTTTTAACAGATGTGAGTCCAGTTTTTGCCTCGATACCCTCCTTTTCTTCCTGTGTCAGGTTTTTCCCTAAAACTTTAGTCTTGGCTTTATTTAATTTAAAACCAGCTACTTGCCCAAAGTCTTGTATTGTCTCCAGTGCTTTCACTGCACTGGATTCTGGTTCCTGTAGGGTCAACACCAAGTCATCTGCAAAGGCTTTAAGTTTATATTCCTTGGCCCCCACTCCCACCCCTTTTATTTCATTGTCTTTTCTAACCATATTCAAAAGGACCTCCAGGAGCGTTATAAACAATAACGGGGAAAGCGGGCATCCTTGTCTCGTCCCTTTTTCAATTTTAATGTCCTCTGATACCACATTATTCACGATAATCTTTGCTCTTTGCTCAGTGTATATTGCTTCTAAGCCATTCATGAATCCCCCTCCCACCTCCATTTTTTCAAAATTCTTCTTCATAAAGCTCCAAGAGATATTGACAAAGGCCTTTTCCGCATCCACAAACATCATAATTGCCTTTGTATTTCTTTTAAGCTCCAACCTCTCCAAGATGTCCACAATATTTCTTATATTTACATTTAAATGTCTTTCTGGGAGAAAGCCTGCTTGGTCTTGATGTATAACTTCCATTAGCACTTTCTTTAATCTATTGGCCATTATATTTGCAAAAATTTTGTAATCCACATTTAGGAGAGAGATTGGTCTGTAATTTTTCATCTGAGTCTTATCAGTGTCCTGCTTAGGTATCAAAGTTATATAAGCTTCCTTCCAAGATTCAGGTGCCCTGCTTCCTTTTAAAATTTCATTGCATACTTCCATCATTGGCTGAATTAGCCAATCTTTTAGCTCCTTATAATATTTTGCTGTAAGTCCATCCGGTCCCGGTGCCTTTTCCAACTTCATTTGTCCAATTGCTGTTTCTATTTCCAGTCTTGTTATCTGGTGGTTGAGTGGGGCCTTTCTTTCTTCAGGGATTTTATGCAATCCGTTTTTCCTTAAAAATTGCTCTATCCGATTTTGATCTTGGTTACTTTCTTTGTACAGCTTTTTGTAGAACTTCTGAAAAATTTTCCTGATCTCCACAGGGTTCTCAACGATCTTTCCATCGATTACCAAGCTTGTTATTGTATTCTGTTTCTGCCTTCTTCTTAATTGCCACGCCAGCAGTTTGCCACATTTGTTAGCAGATTCAAAAGATTTTTGCTTCATCATCTTAACTTTCCATTCTATTTCTTGGTTAGTCAGCTGAGAAAATTCCGCCTGTAGATATTTAATTTCTTTCTGTAGTTGTATGTTCTTAGGCGTTATTCTCAGCTTCCTTTCTTTCTCCTTGAGCTGCTGTAAAATGGCTTCTTTTTTCTCATTTTGTAGTTTTTTCCTTATTGCCTTTTGTTGTATCAGGAATCCTCTCATCACCACCTTACTTGTGTCCCATATGACCCTTTTCTCCACTGTTGTGTTCAAATTTATTTCAAAAAAGTCCTTTAGGGTCTTACGGGCCTTCTCACAAATCTTTCCATTCCTGAACAACGAATCGTCCATTCTCCAATGAAAAGAACCCTGTGTTGTCAGTCTTAAGTCCAGCTGTACAGCGTTATGGTCAGAGCAGGTTCTCGGATGTATTTCCACACTGAGTATCCTGGGAGACACCTCCCTTGACACCCATATCATATCTATTCTGCTCCACGAACTCATCGCTTTTGAGTGAAATGTGGCTTTGGTATCCGTTGGGTGTTTTAATCTCCAAGCATCTGTCCAATCCAGGTTTTCTGTCATTTTGAAGAAAGTCTTTGGTAGTCTCCCATCATTTGTAAATTTTACTCTTTGAGATCTATCCATCAGAGTAGAGACAACCGCATTGAAGTCACCCAGTGCCACCATTTTATAGTCCATATAGTCCAGCAACTTGTCATGGAGTTCCTTGTAAAATTCCGATTTACTGTCATTCGGTGCATAAATTCCCAAAATCAAATTTTTTTCGCCTTGCACTGTTATTTGTATAGCAACATACCTTCCTTCCTGGTCTTTAAACAACATTTTTGGGTCATATTTGTCCTTGGCATATATTACAACTCCTCTTTTCTTTACTTTAGCTGAAGAAATAAATTCTTGGCCCAATCTTTTATTTTGTAGAACTCTTCTATGTAGTCTTGTAACATGGGTTTCTTGCAGGCATATCAAGTCCAAATTCTGTTTAATCAAATTGTGGAACACCTGGTTCCTTTTTGGTTTAATGTTCAAACCTCTTACGTTGAGTGTCAATAATTTTAGGGCCATCTTGATTTATATTGCTGCTCCTCCTCCCGTTCCTTTGGGGTCGTTAAATCCTGCTCCTGGTCCTGCTCCTGGTAGTGGTAATTCCGGGCCTGGTAGTAGGCCAAAATCCACGTTGTTCTTCTCCAAGAACTTCCTTTTATCCTCCAGAGATTTGATTCTCACTTTCGTCTCCTTGTAAGTAAATGGAAGGCCTTGGGGGAACTCCCACCTGAAGATCACTTTTTTCCTTCTCAATGCTCTTGACAAATCTGTGTAGTTGGTCCTCAAATCCAAAAAGTACTTAGGAATGTCTTTAAATAGGACCACTTGCTGGTTCTGCTTGCGGGTTCCCTTCTTAACACACTTCACGAGGGGGAAATCCAAGCAAATCTCGAGATCTCCAGATTGTGTGGAGGGAAAACAAAATGCAAGGGAGGTTCCCTACACATGAGAAATCGACAAGATGGACATTGGACTGACCCTGAGGGATTCTCCTTAAGGGCTTTTGTAAGAGATTGTAAGGCTCTGAGGCTTTTTCCTGCATTCAAGCAGTATATAAATTTTATGAAAGAAAGCAAAATCTATAAAATTAAGGGGGAAACCAGGATAATACTTTATAGGCAGGAAAGGAACTCATGACTGGTGTGCAGGGACAAGCTCTGCCCCCAATGCAAGCCTTCAAACCCTCTCCCAGTTCATTCATGGGACATACAAAGAACCCAAACACCAATAGAGGACTGTTGCCCATTGATGACGCCATTGATGGGGGTCCCAAAGTCTGCAGAACAGACGGTTCAACACCCATGAAATATCAGTCCCCATCCCTCCTGTGAAATTGTTCCTCCCCTGGAAATTTACCTTTCTGAATCTGTTTTCTGAATAACAGAGCATCTGAGGAAGCAAAAAGATATAAAGTGTAAGGGCAACACTCTTCCACCTGGAATAAATCTCCATACAAAAGTAACACTTCAAAAGGTAGCATCCTTAAATTCAAGTACAATTATAAAATATTAATTAAATTGTACAAAAAATAATTAACAACTAGAAAATAATAGGAAGAATCTATGAAAATAACTAAAGCTTTAAATAGCAGAATAAGAATATTCAGCATGAATCCTGATGGTCTCTGAACTTTTGCCCCTGAAATTGGGCTCTACAGGTACATTCTTGGACTGGAGGGGAGGCAGAGCAATAGGAATCCTGTAAAAGGAGGCAGAGGGGAGATGGAGGCAGCCTTAACATCTTCCCAAGTAAAGTGGTGGGGGAAATTATTAAAACCAAAATTGTGAAACAGAAGGAGAAGCGAAGGTTGATGAGGAAGGATTGGCAGAGCTCTCATGCAAAGGGAAGTCCTTCCTCACAAAACTTTTACAAATATTTAAGGCTGTTCAATTCAACCCCTTTATTGGCATATATAAGACAACAGAATATTTATATTACATACAGTGAAAAGGGAATCTTCCTCAGCCTATTGTGTGGACCAGACTACCCCAGATTTAACTTCAAAGATTCTGGTCAAAAATTTTACCAGAGCTCTAGTGAGTGTTGGGGAGACATCTCTCAAAAGGAACTGCACCTTATGTTGTTTGTTAGGTGGGGCCTCAAGCCATGGAGAAGACGTTATAAAATCAGCATGGAAGATGTTAAAAAGAGGGCAGTCCAGAATTATATGGTCTAGAGAATCGAGTACATTCTGGTCACAGGTGCAGAGTCTATTCTGGTAAGGAATGCCTCTGAGTCTTCCAGACAACACGGAGGACGGAAAGGCATTCAGACAGGCCAACATGATACTCTGCGGTGTAAAGGGGTCACTAAATTATAAAAATAATTGGGCATCGTTCCATGATGGGGTTGCAACCCTAAGTGAGCAGGGGAGCATACCGGGGGCTGGAAGGGATGAAGTTTTTGAAATTCATTATCTAACAGCCTCTGCTTAATTAGTGCAAAAATGCGTGATTCATCAAATGGCAGGAGAGAATCCACTGTAAAACCTATTTGATTTAAGGCTGTTAACAAGCATAATTGTGCTGTTTTGGGGCTCGTGTGCTCTTGCTTCCACTCTCAATGTGGGAACTCTCAGGATATTTTGACACATGAAGCACTAGATATGGCAGCTGCAGGGGGGCGTCTGAGGAGGAGACGGCTCAGGCCTTGGCTCCACTGCTGAGAAACAAGCCTGAGCAGGAGGCAGAGGGGGAACTGGGGGCTTCTCAATGCCCTTTGACTCCATTAAGAGCAGGAGAACCACCAAAAGGACAAACCCAGATTATGTAGACAGGGAACCACAAGGAAAAGGAGGTTCCATATACAGTGGTACCCCGGTTTATGTACGCTTCAGGTTAAGTAGGCTTCAGGTTAAGAACTCCGCCAACCCAGAAATAATGCTTCAGGTTAAGAACTTTGCTTCAGGATAAGAACGGAAATTGTGCTCTGGCGGTGCAGCGGCAGCGGGAGGCCCCATTAGCTAAAGTGGTGCTTCAGGTTAAGAACGTTTTCAGGTTAAGAATGGACCTCCGGAATGAATTAAGTACTTAACCCGAGGTACCACTGTAATTGAAAACAGATGCACATGGGAGGAAAAAATCCTGACTTTGCTCTACACTCTGTTTCAGGCTTTCTGTACAGGATCCAGCGTCACAATATACATGGGCCATTCTGGGGACAGGAAATGAAAGCTGGAGCACCAAGAAGGAAGGTATCCTGGGGTTACTGAATTCCATGCAATAAGAGCCTGGCATGTTCAGTTCTGAAGAAGTAATAGAATTCCCAGTGTGAAATTCTGACAGCCAATTTTCATTACCCTTCAATTGTTTCATTGCATCCTCCACAAGGTGATTTAGATCACAGGATTCCCAGATCCTGTCCCTCAGTTCTTGAGGGAAAGCCAGTGGCTTCTCTGGACTCTCTCTTTTCTCATACCTGGTGAAAAGAAAAACAATGAATGGTCCCATTGTGGCACCGTCTCCCTAATTATTGCAGGAGATCTCAATAACATGAACAAAGTTGAACTTCATTTCCCAACAGGTCATTTTCAGGATTCAGCTTCAGCTCGTGACTCACATCCAGTACATTACCCACCTCCAAGCATTTCAACTTCCTGCCCTGACTGAGATGGAAAAGCAGGATAAAGCTGGGTGTCCACCACAGATTGGGGAGACCTCAGTCCAAAACCCCTGAGGACATCTGTCAGTGGCTTCATAAGGATGCTAAACAGCACAAGGGACAAGATGTATCCCCAAGCGACACCACCGGAGGGCTCCCACGGCTTCCAACGATGCTGCCCCATAACAACTTTCTGGGAAGGTCCCAGGATATAAGAACCAAACCCCTGAAGTGGGGTGCCTGCAATCCCGCCCTCCCTGAGCCTCTCCAGAGGATGTGAGTGATGTCTGAAGCTGCCAAGAGGTCAAGGAGAACAGCCTCCACCCTTCCTGCCCCCCTCTCTCACCCAGGAAGGGCACAACCCCATGCCCAATTGGACTCTCCCTTCAGAGGCATGAAACAACCTGACTTTCACCCCACTCTCTAGACTAGACCACCTTCAGCCCCAAGAAGAAGAACCCAGCTATTCTAGACCAACAGACCTTCCCTCCCTAAGTGCCTCAAAGGGGCTGAGTTACCAGAGTTGGGGGGCTTCTAGTTGGAGATTGAAATCTATTGGTACATCCTAAGCTCTTCCCAAGCATCTTTAGGACTTTCTCTTCTAGATATTTTAAATAACCACAAAGTCCATGAACAGAACGTGGAAGAGAGAAAAAAGACCCCCATCCCTGAGTGAAGTGATGTGGGGAGGGAGGGAGGAGGCAGAGCTCTGGCCTTGATCACTGGAGGGAGAATAGGGGGGGCTACAAATTCCAAAGAGGGGGCCCTGCTTTTACCTGTGCAATGCTGCAGGGAGCGAGTCCTACATTCTCCCCCCTGCAGCCCCTGGAGGGCCATGTCTGAGATTCCTGCATACTGGCCTCATGGAGTGATGCTAATGGGAATGAGCCAGATCCACTTACCTCTGCAAGGTGCTTCTCACATCCTAGAGGGAAAAAGAGAAGGGAATTTACTGCACACCACAGGCAACACTAGGAAGACCCCTCAGACCCTGGAGTGGAGGAACAGCCTGGCCTGGCATATGCCAAGGTTTTGGGTAGGGAAGGCTGAATCAGCCAGTTTGGGTTTCTCACACCTTTTATTTTTCCAATCTGAAAACATTAATTTTTCCCATATCAAGTTCTCCACATTTCACATCAGTTTGCCATCATTGTTTAAAATCCTTATGTAAACCCACCAACATTTTAGGGAAATTTCACGTTCGTGGATTCAAGAGAAGATTCACACCATCTCTAGTTTTAGAGTATAATCCTACCAGGGCACTGTCCCAAATTGTCTTCCATAGAAGTCCCCAAATTTCAAATTCTATTGGCTATCGGGAAGTAAAAAGAAGAAGAACTTGCATCATAAAATGCCTCCAAAGCAGTAATAAAACAACTCCGTGTTTCTTTGGGCTCCTCCAGACCTCTGCTGTTCCTGTGCCCAGAAAACACAGGTCCAAAGGGTTTTGCCTTTGCCCTGCCACTTTCCCTCAGGAAAAACCTGCTCCTTAGTGCAACTTGAAAGCAAATGTCAAACCAGAGAAAACCTGGCTGAGGTTTGCTCTCATTCAGCAGTAAACAGCGGGTTTTCTTGGAGGAAAGGGGTGGGACAAGCAGCAGTCTGGATGAGTCCCTCTGTCTTGCTCTTTGCTCACTGTGACTGAGCACCATTTTGGGCTGATCTGTATCAATGGGGAAGGGGATCAACCCAGACATTCTGGAGGAAACGGAAAGAGAAGCTTGGTCAAGAGAATGGCTCATGTCAGAAGGAGGCCTGAATGCATCGTAGGCGAAGTTCCTCACAGCTGAAAGGCATTTGGAGACAAAGCATCAGCAAAGAGCAGAAGATCACCTCCTGTTCCATCAAGACCACAGAAGAATCTCTAGTCTGCATTCAGGTGAGTTAAGCATCCCAGGTCTCTTGGGTCTTCCTGTCCATTACAGACCTGACTAGAGGCTCCATCATCTGAGCCCCTGCACTCCTTGCATACATGAAAGGGGCACATCAAGGATGGGAGGCAGCCTTTTCCTGGAGCCTTGGGCTGTTCCTGCCACCGTCTTACCTGCAGGAGTTCACTCGCTGGCTGCTGACGCATCTCCTCCATCTCCTGGATGATCCTCTCAAGAGAGGAGAGTTTCCTGGAGTGTCTGGCCAGCTGCTCATCCCTTCTCCCTGCAATCTCCTTCTCCATCTCTTCCACATGATTCATTCGACGTTTTTCTTCTTCTTCCAGGAACTGGCGTAGGTGTCTGAACTTCTCCACAGTCTTCAGCCTCTCCGTTTCTGCTAATTTCTGCAAGAAAAGAGGAGGTCTGAGTGTGGAAGATGGTCAGCCTTCAAAACATCAGGAAGAGAATTATGAGAATTCCACAGGGAGGACACTTTTGATTTTTCAGAGCCATGAAACCTCCAGTGGGTAAAGAAGTAAACATTTATTTCGAGGGGAAGCCCTCTATTTTGCAGAGAGCTACAGCCTAAAGCAAGGAGCTCTTTTTCTAGCCAGGGATGTTCCCAGTATGTTTTGGGGCATGGCATAATCAGAGTTCACAGTTGTTCAGAGAATATCAAGGGACATAAAACACCCCTCAGTTTAGGTTGGTGCCATGTTGGTGTAGGAAGGCAACAGAAACAGAGGAGGAAAGACAAATTTTTAGTAATATTTATGGTAAATCAGGATTTGAATTGAACTGCTTCCACCCTCTCAGCTCACTAGTCCTTAGGCTTCTCCTTGACTGCAATTCATATAATAATCTACAATGGGAAATAAACTCAATTTAGCTGCATTCAAAGGTGAACTTACCTAATTCGCAATTGCTGAAAAAATATGGAGAATGAAACAGAGCAATCCTTTGAAATTCACACCTCTCAATTTTTCAGGGTTGACCCAGCCAAGCAATGTTCACCAAAAAAAAATGTACCGGTATTTATGAAGAAGAGTTTGGATTTGATATCCTGCTTTATCACTACCCTAAGGAGTCTCAAAGCAGCTAACAGTCTCCTTTCCCTTCCTCCTCCACAACATACACTCTGTGAGGTGAATGAGGCTGAGAGACTTCAAAGAAGTGTGACTAGCCCAAGGTCACCCAGCAGCTGCATGTGGAGGAGCGGAGATGCGAACCCGGTTCACCAGATTACGAGTCCACTTCTCCGCACCACTACACCACACTGTATAAGGAGGTAGCTACCCTAACATCAGATTCATTTTTAGAATAATAAATTAATAAACAAACTGATGTGGAAAAATGAGAAATGGGGAGAAGCTGAAATGGGCAGATTTCGACTTCCGGTCGCGGCGCTGGAGGGATCGGTCGGGGGGAACTTTGCACTGAAGTCCCCCGGCCCGAAACGGGGGAAAGGGGAGATCGCGACAGCGCAGCGACCCCCAAAAATCCCGGGTAGATCGTCCCGGGACCACGGGATCCGGCAGAGGATCGCACGACCTCCCTACTCCCCGGTAAACCCTAATAAGGGCTGCCGAGAGCGAGCGAGGGAGAGTCAGAGCCTATCGGATCGCTAACATCAAAGCACCCCCGGCGGGCAAAGCTGCGGCACCGATCCTTTCTGAGCGCTTTGATTCCTCAAAAAAGAATTGGAACATGAGATTGTGAGTAAATTACGATTTGGACATTAATCGGGAACCTGCATGGGACCTCAAAACGGAGGTCGGCCCCATGCTGCTGGAACAAAGCAACAGGGAACTTTGTAACCAAGGCAATTGAAAGTGGAAGTTAAAAAGGAAACTTTTCATCAGTGTATTCAGTTACCCTCTCTCCCCCGGTCCAGGGGGAATCTAGCTCTGAAAAAGCTATGGATTAAACTTTAGAAACTTTTTATGTTGAAACTGTGATGTTTGGAAAATAAAATGGCGAATGATCTGATGGAAGATGACTTGGTAAAAATACTAGCGGCTATATTGGAAATAAGAGACTCCTTCAGATCAGCCAATGAAAAGAGGCTTGCCCATCAAAACAACAATGACATCATACCAGAGGCATCGATGGGACAGCTGGGAAAAACAATAAAAGAAAAACACACCGCAGACCGTGAGAAAAAAAACAAAGATGGAAATAAAAAACTGCAGCCAGAAACACAAAGGATGCAAAACAACTGGAATTGTCAACAGGAAAAAGAAGATGACGAGGAGGAAGATAGACAGTACAAAAGTTAGGAAAAAGACTATGAAGGATAAAAAAAATGGATTATCTTTTCGGAGGAGGGCGAACAAAGAAGGAAGAACTGAAGAGGAGGGAGCTGCAGAGCGAAAAGGAAGAAGACCCTTGTGGTCTAGAGAACTGGTGGACATGGGTGGCAAAACGGGAGGGTGTGGGGTAAACAAGGTTATGTTTAGTTAATATTGTTGACTTTCCTGGTTTTGAAGACATGGATTAAGGACACAGCTACTGGTTTAAATGAAAATAAGGAATATGAATTTGGCAATGATTAAGTTAAGGAAGATATTACAGCTAGAAACTCTGGAACTAAGGGAGGGAGGGGGAAACAAAGAGACGGATTTAGGGAAAATGTAAAGGTACCTAAAGGCCTAGGGAGGAAATTAGCATTAAGTAAGGGAAATTAAAGGAGGATATCATTGAAGTATGAATATTAAATCAAGTTAAAATACAGGAGGATGTTTAAAAAGAGGAATTAGCAACCTGATAAACAAGATTAATGATGAATTCAACAGCGGGGAATCGGGGAAGTCAATAGAAAGTTGTATTTGGGAAAATTAGAAATGCCTAACCCAGGAGTAGGGTTAGGCCTAAGCAATGTTATGAAATAATAAGGTTAAATGTACAATGAATGTGGTCCTCTGTGAGAGGGGGGAGATGAAAATAGAGCTTCCTACGGTGAGAGGGGGGAAGCATTGAAAATTTAACCAAGATGTTATGTGCTTATAAAATTGTAAAACCTAATAAATATTAATTTTTTTAAAAAAAGAAATGTGCAGATTTCCCCATTCCTCCTCAGTCCTGACTCGATTCCTCAAGTGCTTGTTCCCTCACTAGTAACAATTAGAGAAACCTACAAGGAGGTCTTTGCATTCCTTGTCCAGATCTGCTTGATAGGCCAGAATTTCCTCTCTCTCTTTCCTCAGAATCTCCAGGCGGCGCCAGATCTCTCCCTAAAGAGAAAAGGAAAAACTCAGGTTTGATTGAGACACACAGAGAGGAGATGAATGTTATACTGGCTTCTTGCGTCCAGTGGCCTTGCTATAATAGTGAAGTAGTTTACTACCTTTCAACCTTTTGGGTGCATGACTCCCTGGACCAACTACCTTCTTTCTGCGGTGTCCCTGTGGAGCTCAGGGACCCAGTTAGCTCCCCCCTTGCTTGCAGAACTGGTAGCCTCTCACCCTTTCTCAAACAGCCTCCCCTACGGAGCGCTCTCTCAGCCTCCTCTCTTCACCCCTCTCTTTAGGAGAGGTGCCTCCTCACGCTGCGCCACAGGGGCCTGGGGCTTGTCTGTCCATTCCCAACAGCAAGGGCCCCTCGCCAGTTTGCTTGCTTACTCCGAGGCCGCCTCAGTTCCTGGCAAGCAACACCCCCTGTCCAGCCCCAGAGGCACCATTCGCCTGCGGAGGTTGTAGCCAGGGCTGCTGCAACAAACAGCTGCACAAGCCTTTGGGAGGCAGAGACTCCAGAGGGCATCCAAGGAGGGAGGGAAGGAAAGAGGGACAGAGGCCAGTGTTGCCAGCGGCAAACCTGAGCATCATTCAAGGCACAGCAGGTGCCACAGCACACTGGTTGAAAACCACTGCCGAACTGGGAGCAGCTCAAAATTGTGCTGCTTCCTTTGCAAAGGAGAAAAGCCCCATTTGCAAAAGGATCAGCTCAAAGTTGTGCAGCTTACTTTGCAAAGGGAAAAAATCCTGTTTTATGGGTTCAACTCACAATTCTGCCAATTCTATAGGAAAGGAAAGGGAGCCATTTCTATAGTTTCCTGACAGATAATCTAATCAGCCAGTCACATGTCGCTAGGGAAACAAACAGCCTCTGTCTGCAGAACATTCAACAATGGAGGCCTGGGGGAAGGGGCGGGGCTGGAAAGGGAGCCAGCAATTGGCCACACATTCGCTCCATAAGACGCACAGACATTTCCCCTTACTTTTCAGGAGGAAAAAAGTGCGTCTTATGGAGCGAAAAATACGGTACTTAGTTGTGTATGTGCAATTTACATTTGCAGTGTTCTTCATATGTACAAAGCAACCTTGCTGGGGTGTGTGGATGAGGTTAACCCTTTCTCTCCCTGCCACGATCCCAACCCAAATCTTTGAAGCTGCTGTGAGTATTTCAAGGGAAGATCCCCTTGTCCCCCTGGCAGAGAGAAAGACTTCAACTCCCTCCTCCCAGCCATCCCAGGAACCCTCAGGCTTCTCCTTGGCTGCTTCTACCTTACTAAACAACCACCAATTCATGCCATACCTACTTTGGACCTGAGAATTAAAAAGAAAACCTCCCAAGAAGAATCCACAGCTATTTCTCCCCCTCAAGATCCAGGGATCTCCTACCTTGTATTCCTCGAAAGCCTCCTCTAGAGGAATCACCTCGTGGTGTTTGTGCTCCTTTGATCTGTCACACACCAGACAGATGGGGGCTTCATCCTCCTTACAAAAGAGCTTCAGGGGCTCCTGGTGCTTCTCACAGACTCTCTCTTTTCCCTCTCCTTCTTCCTTCCCCTCTTGAAGGCTGAGATTCTGGGCTATTTCTACCATGTTAGCCAATTGCCGGTTGGGGATGAGGCTCCTTCTCTGGACTCTTTGTCTGCACTGAGGGCAGGAACCCTCTGTCTCCGATTCCCCCCAGCACTGGATCAAGCAGGATCGGCAGAAATTGTGCCCACACTTTGGGATAGTCACTGGATCATTGAAATAATCCAGGCAGATGGAGCAAGTGGCTTCATCACGGAGACGCTGGGTGTGACCCCCTGCAGCAGCCATGGCTCCCTCACCAAAGACCCGAGTTAAGTTTCACTTTCTCAGTGTTTAGTCACTGGGTGTTTCCTTTCCTGGAAATGACTCAGGAACTCAGAGACCAAGTTATCTTTAAATATATATATATATGTCCCCAGGTCTTTGCAGTTGCTGAATGTTTTATTCTTCATTGCTTTTCATGCTTTTGATTACACACACAAACACACAAACAAACAAACAAACAAACAAACACACAGGTACCTAGTAAGCCTGTGGTATTCATACTGTAATATTTTCATTCGTAGGCTTCCTTGTCATTTTTGAATTGAAGAAAATCTGCAGCTGCCCTAAATGGACGGCAATTTTGATTTAGCAAGCGGGACTTGATTCCGTGAAGATAACTCTGTTATAAGAATTTTAAGGTCATATATATATATATATATATATATATATATATATATATATATATATATATATATATAAAATAAATGTTCATAAATGTACCAAGCAAGCACATAAAGGTAAAGGTATAGGGACCCCTGACTATTAGGTCCACTCGTGTCCGACTCTGGGGTTGCGACACTCATCTCGCGTTACTGGCCGAGGGAGTCAGCGTACAGCTTCCAGGTCATGTGGCCAGCATGATCAGATATGGGCATCCAGGGAGTTGACACCCAGGATGCTCAAAGCCGAAATTCACCCAAGAACTTGCTCTGACCACAACCCTGTACAACTGGATTTAAGACTATTCCAAAAAGGTTCTCTTAGATGGAGAATGGACGATTCACTGTTAAGAAACAAAACAATCTGCGAGAAGGCTCAAAAAACCATCAAAGATTTTTTTGAAATAAATTTAAATACGACGGTGGAAAAGAGAACAGTCTGGGACACAAGTAAAGCAGTTATGAGAGGATTCCTGATTCAACAAAAAGCAATAAAAAATAAATTACAAAAGGAGAAAAAGGATAACATCTTACAACAACTTAAAGAAAAAGAGAAACAACTGAGAAAGAAACCTAAAGCTGAGAGAATTCAAAAGGAAATAAAACAACTTCAGGTGGAATTCTCCAAAATAACAAATTGGGAAATTGAATGGAAAATAAAAATGCTTAGACAGAAGACTTTTGATTCAGCAAATAAATGTGGCAGACTGTTGGCATGGCAATTGAAGCAGAGGCAAAAATCCAATACCATTACTAACATCATGGTAAATGGAAACAATATAGAGAACCCGGCGGAAATCAGGAAAAACTTTGAAAATTTTTATAAGCAGTTGTACAAAGAAAGTGAGCAAGAAAAAGGAAATATTGAGCAATTTTTAAAGGAAAATGGTCTACAGAAAATCCCAGAAAACATGAAGGGCCCCCTAAACCACCCAATAACAACAATGGAAGTAGATACAGCAATAAACAACATGAGACTGGGAAAAGCTCCAGGACCACATGGACTAACAGCAAAATATTATAAGACACTAAAAGGTTGGTTGATTCAACCGTTGATGGAAGTTTGCAACGATATACTAAGGGGAAGGAGGGCACCGGAGTCTTGGAAGGACGCATACATCACTCTGATACCCAAGCCGGATGTGGATCGGACGCAGATGAAGAACTATAGACCAATCTCCCTCCTACATGTGGATTACAAAATATTCGCAAGTATAATGGCTAGCAGACTCAGGAAGGTTCTAAAAGAGATTATCCACAAGGACCAGGCCGGTTTTTGTTACCGGAAAGACATTTAAATGGTAACATAAGGAATATTGTGGATATCCTGGAAAGGTTGGAACAAAAGAAGAACTGTAAAGCAATCCTGATGTTTGTGGACGCCGAAAAAGCTTTTGATAATGTATCCTGGAACTTTATGAAAGGGAATTTACAACAAATGGAGATGGGAGAAGGTTTTATGAACGGTTTGAAAGCGATCTACACAGAGCAAAAAGCAAAGATTATTATCAACAATGTGGTATCAGACAACATAAGAATTGAGAAAGGAACAAGACAGGGATGCCCACTTTCCCCCTTACTTTTTATAACGGTCCTGGAGGTACTTCCGAACATGATAAGGAAAGACTCAGACATAAAAGGGGTGGCGGTGGGGGCCAAAGAATACAAGTTAAAAGCCTTTGCTGACGATTTGGTACTAACCTTACAAAATCCGGAGACCAGTGCAACTAAGGCACTGGAGGTAATACAAGATTTTGGGCAAGTAGCAGGATTTAAACTGAATAAAGCCAAAACTAAAGTTCTAGGGATAAACCTGACACATGAAGAGAAAGAGGAGATAGAGACGGAAACGGGCCATCATTTTGCAAAAAAAGTGAAATATCTGGGAATCAATATGACAGCTAAAAATCAGAATTTGTTTAAAGATAATTATGAAAAAGTGTGGAACGAAGTTAAAAAAGATCTGGAGATCTGGAACAATTTGAAGTTGTCCTTGCTGGGCCGAATAGCAGTTATAAAAATGAATGTGCTGCCTAAACTACTATTCCTCTTCCAGGCAATACCGATAGTGGATAAGATGGAACCATTCAAGAAGTGGCAGAAGGACATATCAAGATTCATCTGGCAGGGGAAAAAACCCAGAATCAAGTTTAAGATTTTAACAGATGATAAGAAAAGAGGGGGATTTTCCCTGCCGGAATTAAGTATCTATTTTGAAGCAGCGGCCTTCTGCTGGCTGAAAGACTGGTTCCTACTAGAAAATACAGATGTATTGGACCTGGAAGGTCATGACAACAAATTCGGATGACATGCATATTTATGGTATGACAAGACTAAGGCTCACCAAGGATTTAAAACACACATAATCAGAAAGGCTCTATTTAGAGTCTGGATGAAATATAAAGATCTACTAGAAAGGAAAACGCCCAGATGGCTTTCGCCATTAGAAGCTAAGGCCGATAAGAAGACAAACATGGAAGAGAAGTGGCCGAAATACTCTGAAATTTTAATACAAGAAGGAGAGCAGGTCAGGCTGAAACCCTATGAGCAATTGAGAGAAAAGGTCAAGAATTGGTTACAATATCATCAAATTAATGAACTTTACAAGATGGACAAAAAGATTGGCTTTCAGTTGGAAAAGTCAAAATTGGAAATGGAATTATTGGAACCAAAAACAAAGAATTTGTCCAGAATGTACAAATTGCTGCTGGAATGGCACACACAAGATGAATTTGTGAAATCTGCAATGATAGACTGGGCTAAAGACGTTGGACACAACATTATGATGGCAGACTGGGAAAGACTTTGGAGGACAGGAATAAAGTTTACTGCTTGCAATTTACTAAGAGAAAACATCATGAAGATGATATATAGATGGTATTTGACCCCAGTAAAGCTTGCCAAAATCTATCATTTGCAGGACAACAAATGCTGGAAGTGTGGGAGTACGGAAGGAACATTCTATCACATGTGGTGGACCTGCCCAAGGTTGAAGGCCTTCTGGGAAATGATATATAATGATTTGAAAAGAGTGTTTAAAAACACATTTGTGAAGAAACCAGAGGCCTTCTTGCTTGGAATGGTCAACCAGGAGATACCGAAGGAAGACCACACCTTTTTTATGTATGCCACAACAGCAGCAAGAATACTGATCGCAAAATATTGGAAGACAAAGGACTTACCGACCTTGGAAGAATGGCAGATGAAAGTGATGGACTATATGGAGCTCGCTGAACTGACCGGGAGACTCCGCGACCAGAGGGAAGAAGCAGTGGAAGAAGATTGGAAAAAATTTAAAGATTACCTTAAAAAATATTATAAAATGTAAAAATGAATAATGTCGAAGCTATAGTAGCTTACAGACTAAATTTAGAATAGTAAAATATTAAGTGATTAAGTATAAGAATGTATAGAGTGTTTATGATGAATATGAAGTTTGAAAGTTTAATTGAAATAATTTGAAGTAGGAAGTTGAATTAAGTGTATGAGTATAAAGATAGTATGAATAATGATAAGTTGAGAAGTAAAAATAGAATAAGATTAAAGTAACATAAGTAAGGAAAATTAGAATATTGAAACATAAGAAAATGAAAAATGAAATAGCCAATTGAAACAATAGAAATGTAAATGAAACACAGGGGGATTGACAGGAGGAAGTCAAATTAAAATGTTAAGGGAATTAGGAAAAGGAATTTATAGATTTTGTAGGTGTAGTATTGTTTATTTTTGTTTTGTTTTGTTTGTGTGAGAGTGTGGTATCGTTTATGTTTATGTGTATAAAACCAATAAATATTATTTGGGGGGGAAAAAAGCATGGCGAACCGTTTACCTTCCCGCTGGAGCGGTACCTATTTATCTACTTGCACTTTGACGTGCTTTCAAGCTACTAGATGGGCAGGAGCAGGGAGCAAGCAATGGAAGCTCATCCCTTTGCAGGGATTCTAACCGCCGACCTTCTGATCGGCAAGCCCTAGGCTCTGTGGTTTAACCCACAGCGCCACCCGCGTCCCTAAGCAAGCACATACATAAATGTATAAACCTCATGTCTGAAACCCCACAGAAAAAGTCCTGAAACCATTTTGTCTCCCAAATGACCTCACATATTTCTCTGCAAGGTCGAAGGAAATGGGGAACCTCCCCATTGCCTCTTTGCTCACAAATCCTGTCTCAAGGGTACATTTAAGATATGAATAGGTGAACCTGTGACCTGTGACCTGGATTCAGGAATTGAGTAGTTATAACAAAAGAGTGGCCAGGATCCCCAGGTAATCCAATCAGGTAACTTGGCAGACAGGGTAAAAACAATGCACTCAGATTTCTTTCGTAGTCTGCCCCTTCTCTCATGTACTGGGGGTTGGTCTGGGGCTACACCCCTTCTGTCATGTATGTATGATGTTTCTGGGGGTGGTCTGGGGCTACAGGGTGGGCAATTTCCAACTCTATATAAGGGCTTGCACTCCTTTGTCCGGGGTCGTCCTCCTCTCTTCTGCGTGTGGGGGGAGCACCGCTTTGCTTTCGTATATCCTGGTCTGGTCTCTCCGAAGGTCCAGTCTTCCTTAAGAAGCTGAACCCCTTGAAGGGACCTCTCAATATTCTTATTTCAACTCCTTAATTACACATTTATTCAAAATCCAACTGAAACTATCCTAGTTTAATGAGCGCAACAAAACTGATGAACTAGTCCCAGTGATGCCAGCTTTTCCAAGTCTGGTAGTCATTTCCATCACCAGCTCCCCCTGCCTCTTAGTGCCCCCCATGTAATGCCCCCTCCCCTTTCCCAGGGGGCAATACTGCCCACTTTGGGAAGCACCACTTTAAACACGGCCATGAGCACCTTAAATTGAGCGCAGAAACAGCCTGGCAGCCAATGCAGCTGTTTTAGAGGTTCTGTGAGTACCAGCGGCAACCCTACTCAGGGACCTGGCTGCTAGTCCTCTCCGAGGGCAGCCCCACGCATAGCGCATGGCAACAACCCAGTCTGGAAGTCCCTGGAGAAATTGGATTAAGCCATGGGTAGGCAAACTAAGGCCCGGAGGCCGGATCCGGCCCAATCTCCTTCTAAATCCAGTCTGGGAATCAGCATGTTTTTACATGAGTAGAATGTGTCCTTTTATTTAAAATGCATCTCTGAGTTATTTGTGGGGCGTAGGAATTCGTTCATTCCCCCCCCCCAAAAATATAGTCCGCCCCCCCCCACAACGTCTGAGGGACAGTGGGCTGGCCCCCTGCTGGAAAAGTTTGCTGACCCATGAGTTAGGAGCTACTTTTGCCCAGACTCAAGACCGATGACATTATAGGACAACACAACTTCAGGAGAAGCCACTGATTTGCCACTCTTGAAGGGATAAATAGCCCCCCCCCTTTTACTTTTTTGTTACTTCCCCACTGAAGTTTTCGTCTCCTGACTCTTTTCTTCTCTGCAAGTTTTCAGACTTATGCTTGCAGTGGAGACAGGTCATGCTGGAGTGGAAATACAGTGGAGAAGTAGCTAGGAGCCTCCAGCTGACCTGTTTATTGAGCATTTGTTCTGATTAGCTTGCCCAAAGCTTATGCGGAGGTTAGATCATATCTAGTCTTCATTGGACTTTTGTTCTGTTTTGTTTGTGGGGCAGTCATACGACAATGAGCATTCATCCTGCTTTGCTCGAGAGGTGTTTACATGTCTTCCCATTAGTCATTGGTTTATCCCACATTTTACAACGCATGCCCCTGTCACGTTCCAAACTGCCAAAAGTCTACTGTTGTTGTTGCTGTGCATTCTAAGTGGATTTGTTACACTAGGGCAGGGGTCCGCAAGGTTTATCTTGCCTGGGGTGGATCGGTCCCACGGAGATCCCTTTGTGGGCTGGATCGCACACGTGCGTAAGCCCCCGCGATTTTCGGCGTCGGTGCAGTCGCAATTTCTGGCGCCGTGGAACAGTTCACAAGTGGGCAATTCGGTTCGGGGGCAGCTTGTAGGCTGGTCAAATGACCTCCGCGGGCCGCTTCCAGCCCATGGGCCTTAGGTTGGTGACCCCTGCACTAGGTACTTGGGTAGGCAAACTAAGGCCTGGGGGCCAGATCCGGCCCAATTGCCTTCTAAATCCGGCCTGCAGACGGTCTAGGAATCAGCGTATTTTTACATGAGTAGAATGTGTGCTTTTATATAAATGCATCTCTGGGTTATTTGTGGGGCATAGGAATTCGTTCATTTTTTCCCTTCAAAATATAGTCTGGCCCACCACATGGTCTGAGGGACAGTGGACTGGCCCCCTGCTGAAAACATTTCCTTACTCCTGCATTAAACGCTCTGACCTGCCACTTCCACGTCTCAGCTTTCCTACGGCTGGTCAGGAAATCCTCTGCCAGGGCCACAGCTTGGGCACAGCTCTCTGGCCCCTCTTCCCTGACCCAGCTTTGCAGCTCATGACGAAGGATGGCCAGGAACTCCTCCAGGATTAGCAGGTCCACCATAGTGTTATGAATAATGCTTTTTATAGGGTAGGGTAGGGAGCACAGGAGCAATGCCCCCCCGCAATGTTTGGGATCCTCTTCACGTATCTGGGCTACAATACAATAATCTGTGACTCCCCCTGCCTGAATCTGTTCTGGGCTTCCCCCCTGACCTTCCCTAGCAGATCTGGGTATACAGGAAGGTAAGGAAGGGGGCAAAGTCTCATTGTGCTAGTCCTAAACCTCGAGTTGGCGTACGTTTCATTGACTGCCACCCAATCTGTGTATCTGCTCCTGCTGTGAAGCACCCCAGAACCCAGAAAATGATTCCGCAAAGGACCTGGCCAGCACCCAGTCTTGACTGGTGGCATCTCTCAGGGGGTCTTGCGGCCGAGGACTTTTGTCATCATCTGCTATCTACCTGGCTGCTTTTTAACTGGAGATCCTCGGGATGGAGAGTGGGACCTTCATGCAATGTGGGTGGCCTGTCCCTGAGCCAGTCGTCTTCCTCTCATCTGTCCCTCACAGCCGACGGAACAACGCTCCCAAGTCACGCCTGCTCCTTGCTTCCTCCTGAGGGACTGGAAATGGCCAGAGCTGGGCTGACTGAGGTAAGTGGACATCTCGTTTAGCGGCAGGCCTTGAGCAGGGTGAATGTAACGCCGAGCTAAGGATCAGAGCGCACCTGAGCACGTGCAGAGTGCATTTGCCGCATCACTGAGCAACTTCCCAGCCCCGTCTAATTTGTCTCAACCGTTTCTATACCACTTGATTGCCATTGTCTCTAAGCAGCGCGCAAAGTATTCCGTACAATGAAAAAGAGTGGAAATTATAAAATAATTTCCTGTGAGGTCGGCTAGACAGAGCCTGTGACTGGCTCAAGGTCACCAATGAGCTTCATGCCCAAGTGGGGATTTGAACCCTGGCCTCCCAGGTCCTTGTCCCACACTCTAACTCTAACCACTACACCACACTGTCTCTCAGCAGCTGCTTAGGGATGGGACTGGGGGCTGCTATTTTACACGGCTTGGCATTGCGAAATCGGGAGTGGGAGTGTGTGTGGGATCTTGGGCGTCCATCTTTAAATGGTGGTTTCCAGGGCAGCAGAACCAGAGTGGGTTTTGTTTGGCTGTTTCAGGGCCCAGCGAGCGCCAAGGAGAAGGAGGGGCCTTTTGGCAAGGAGGAGGCATCCCTGACACAGCCAGGCCAGAGGACGATGTTCTGGCAAGTCAAAGAGGAGAACTGCGGCATTGTGGGCTCTCTGGGTAAGGAATAGCGTCTCGGTGGAGGGAATCTATGGTCCTCCAGGTGGGGCTGAGCCACATCTCCCATCAGCCCCAGCAAGCGTGGCTGATGGCCAAGGATGATGGGATTTGTAGTTCAGCAACATCTGAGGGTCAAAGGTTCCCCACAGCTGGCCTAGGGCTTCAGTCCTAACTAGGTCTACTGAAATGTAAGTGGGGG
Organism: Darevskia armeniaca; assembly: GCA_034641395.1. Classification (NCBI taxonomy): domain Eukaryota; kingdom Metazoa; phylum Chordata; class Lepidosauria; order Squamata; family Lacertidae; genus Darevskia; species Darevskia armeniaca. Next base: position 144,336 of record JAWWNF010000633.1, on the reverse strand, counting down.
GGCTTACTCCCAGGTAAGTGGGGTGAGGATTGCAGCAAACCCCAAAAACATTTCAGGCTGCAATCCTAAGCGTATTTCCAAGAGGTCAGCCCCACTGGGGAGACTGCAGCACTTTCTTTTCATACTCAACTCTACCAGGGCCCATTGGCTACGATTCAAGCATGTTTACTCAGAGGCAAGTCTTTTACAACTAAAACCTTTCCTTTAAACTATCTTAAACTAGTAAATTTAGCCCGTTAAAATAACGGGCGCTAGAACGCAGCGTCCAGGTGAGGAGGGCTGTTGGTTGCGCCTCGGTTCGGGCTGCCCTCCTCCGGGCATTCCTCGGGGTGGTCTTCGGAAGGGCGCGGGAGAGCGGCGCTTGCCGGGGCCGCTGTGCTCGCTGCCGCATCGCCGACCGAGCCAGCCGCCCTGGGCCCCAGCCGGGAGCAAGGAGAGCCGCTCCCTGGTGGCGACGTGTCACTTCGGAGGCAGCTCCGTGCGAGGCAGCGGCGCTGGCGCAACTGGCAACGCGTGTGCGCCGCCGCTGCCTTCCGGACACGCCCCCCTCTCCAATCCCTGCTCCAATCCCTGCGTCCGTGTCGGACATGCGCAGTAGCGCACTTCCGTGACACATGGAACGGACGCAGGGACACAGTGTAGGGGGTAGGTAACCTGGGTTACCCCCCTTGGAGCTACCCAAAGACCAACACCTAACTGTTAGTTTCAAAAGGAGCTTTTTACTAGCTCAAAAGCTAGTAACCTTTACTCCAGTAGCAAAGAGGCAAGTGGAACAAAGGCTTCTGATAAGACGTCACAGGGCCTTGTTCTGTTCAGAACAGAGGAAAAGATAAGTTGCAAGCCCCAGACAAAGCCAGTGTCTTCATTAGTACAATCCAAGAACATGACGTGCGTACGATTAATGTCCCATGATGTGTCAGAGCCCAGTCAAGGTTCACAGGAAGTATCTCCCTTATATGGATTTACAGGACATGTGATGTATGTCTTTACATGGAAGCAGGAAGGATTTTCCTAATATGGTCATAGAACTCTGTGGGAGGAGGAGAGAGAGTGCTCTGAAAGGTATATAAGTCTTGTTTAAACTGATTATTCTTGTTCCTGTTTTGGATGACCAAACAGGATCCTTCTGCTGCTCCGGAAAGCAGGAATAAAACCTTTCTCTTTTGAACCAAACCTCGATGTCTTTTTGACTCCTTCCTCCCAGCTTGGGAGCAACGCAAACCCCTGATATGGCTACATTTCCTGGGGGCTCTCCGGGATTTGCGTTCCCCAAGGCTGAGGGATGAAGGTTCGAGGCGTCACTGTAAGGCGAACGGCTCAGTTCGGGGTTGCCAGTTCAAGTGCGCACCTCTACCAGTTTGTATGAGGAACTGACTACCCTGCGCTTGAGTGGAGACGCTGCAGGGGCGAGAGAAAGAGAAGAGCAGCTGCAGGGGAACCAGGGGAACCTCAAGGAAGAGGGAAGGTGAGAACCAGGGGAAGTAGTAGTAAGAACAGGGGGTCTGATCAACCCACCGGCAGTGTGCAGTTAAAAAGCCGCCGGTCCAGCAGTGAGCACAGGGGGCCGCTGGCTGTTACAGTGCTAGCAGAGAGCAGAATTGCCGCTAGCGGAATTTTGCTGGCGGTACGCGGAGGTGCCGCTAGAAAAATTGTTGCTAGCCGTGAGCAGAATTGCCGTTAGCACGGTTGGTAGTGAGCAGCGAAAGCGTGCCACCAACTTCGGAGAAAGGGGGAGGGAAACCGGGTGTATGGGGACACTCTAATGAATGGTGTGCGTATTGGTGGGAGGCCTCCATGTGAAGAGTGTGTGTGGGAGTGTGGAAAATTACTAGGAGTGAGAGTGTTCCAAATATATATGGGGGGAGCAAATCAACCCCTCCTTGCAGTGTTTTCTGGACAATTGGATGCCAACAAAGGGGATGATTGGGGTTTTAAACTAAAAGGCAGAAAGGCTTCCAACCTGAAAAAACCAAAAACCCCTTATGGTTGAGAAGCTGAAATTGGGCGCAGAGCAGAGGCAAGCAGAACTACCTACAATCAAACTAATTTTTGCCAGCCCCTGGAGGGGATAATTTGGTTGCCTCTGCCCTGTGCCGCACAGCAAGGAGGAGTGTTAGGAGGTGACATTCCTGAAGGTTGATGATATGGTGATGGTGAATTGGGGGGGGTAGGAAAATAGTAGGCATGGCACGGCAGTGATGGCGCACGGTGTCATACCGCAGAGAGGCTGCTCTCTCACAGTGAGAGAGAGAGAGAGAGCATGTTCTCTTGGGAAATTAGATTAGGCTGGGAGGTTGTTGGGTCTTTTTTTAAGTGCATGTGTGTGAAGAGAAGGATTGGAGTCTGTAGTGAAACTCCAGCAAAAGTGAGAGTGTGTCTTGTTTGTTTGTTTGTTTGTTTGTTTGTTTGTTTTGTTGTGTGTGTGTGTGTGTTGTGTCAAGAAGTGTGTTAGCTTTCCATTTTAAAGACACCTATGGAAAGTCTCTTGTGTCCTGAAAAGTCTGTATTGGGTTTTTAAGTTTTCTGGAGGAATGTTTAATTCAAAGTATGACTTTTATAAGTATTGATTTTGAAACTATTGATGGTATTTGAAAGAAGTAAGAAATTGTGGCTGAAAATACTTGCAATTCACCATTCTAGGAAGAAATAGCTAGTTATGAATCCTTTTAATGTGTCACTTGTTTGTTAAAGCTAAAGTTTGGCTAGAATATCAGATTTAATGTTGCCCTCCTCTTGTCTATATTCCAGCTTGTAGGTATTTTTGATTTGTGGGGTCCAAAAGGTGGCTCCCACTCGTCCTCTTATTTTTTATTTGTTTCCTCTATGCGTTTATGCGTCTCTGTGTGTGTGTGTTTTCTAAAACCCTTTCTGCAGCCTTGGCTGTAGGATTAAAAGAGGGGGAGTAAAAAAGCAGAGCGGGAGTTATCTTGAAAGAGGAAAAAGCAAGAGATTGTTAATTGGGATTTATGGGTTTGCGCTTGTGCTGTTTTATTGTAAAAAACCCTTATATGCTTCAGATATAAGAGATGTGTGTTGATGTATGTATTACTTTATCCTTATGGCATTTTAAGATGGATGTGCTGAGTTAATAGCTGTAAGAATAATTAGGAGCTTTCCCTGACCTTATAATTTTCATGATATGTTGGAAGTCTTGGTTTTTTTTTAAGGGAATTTTCCTTTCTCATTGTGTATTTTGGTTTGAGACTTGCTTTAAGTCTGTCTTAATTGACTAAGCAAGGTGCCGAGGGAGAACGAAGCATGGAAGGTGTGGGGATTCAGACAGACAGTGCAGGAGGCAGAAAGACAGTACAAAGGAGGAAATGCAAAAGGCGGCTGGGGGTTAGCGTGAGACAGAGAGATTAGTAGTGGTGGAGAAGAGGAACTGCAGGCAGAGAGAGACAGAGGCTGGGGCTCTAGGATGCTGCCAGAGAGGTGGTTTTGGAGTTGGTGTGAAGTGTAAAGAGTTATAGAGATTGACAGGGAAAGTATGTGTTGTTGGCAATGTGCAGGTGGGGAGAAAGGTGGATCCACAGAGAGTGTATTTGCAGAATTGATTAGTAGCAACTAGGTTTGACATCGAGCGGCTGGAAGAAAGGGTGTGGCTTAACCACTGCACAGAGAAGATTGGAAGTAGAGGGAGAAAATGGAAGTGGATGAAGGTAAGACGAGAGGTAGTCTCAGTTGTAGAGAGGGTAAAAGGGAATTGAGCGTAGTAGAAGAAAGGAAGAGATGAGGAATTAGTGATGGAAGAGTTTGGGCATAGTTAGGTGAAGATGAGGAGAAATGTAAGTGAAGGGGAAAGAGAGAGAGGGAGAGGGAGAGAGAGAGAAAAGGAAAAGAGAGGATGAGGATAGGATAGGTGAGGGGGATTGATTGAAAGGGAGCATTCAGAGGGAACTTAGATGGGGATGTAAAGTGGACAAGGTGCAGAACAGGAAAAAGGAGATAGGAGGGGATGTAGCTCCTGTCACAGTGCAAGAATGAGGATTAGTAGAGAAAGGAGGAGGAGCGTGGGGACTGTATCCCTTGATGATGGTCTTGCTTTGTTAAGAGTAAACCCCAGAGCAATCCAACCACTGGTTTGTTGGGCTGCTGCTGCAGGCACCTTCAGTGTGCAACCCATACTATTTGCAGACACAGATTGGGATTAGATAACCAGAATCCTTCTTTCTGAAGGGGATCCGGCCAGAATAATTAGACTGTTTGAAGGTGTATTGTAGACTCTCACCTCAAACCACCTGTACTTTATGTAAACATGATATCCCATCTCCATGATTAGTGATGATTTGGATGTTGGAAATTATTTGCAGTTGCTCTCCCAAGGTTTTTCCTCCTTGAACAGGTGGACCCATGCTTGAACCCCTGTGCATTGGTCAAGCGTATGCATTTCAGGCCCCATTGAAGCCTTGTTGGAAGGGGACCCTACATCATTTGGCTATCCACGGTTGCAGTTGTGGAGTCATTGGCCTTATGTGCAAAGGGAGAGTCATCCGATTGAACTGTGTCAACTAATCTACACCAGCTTCTGCGACTCATCATTTCTGGGCGACCACCCCTGCTGGGGCTGCACCCCCGATGGCAGCACCATCTGCTTCTCCTGTGCCGGTATTTTCAGTCTTGGCATCAGCAAGTTTTAAGTTGTTTTCCTGCCATCCACACACTCCTCCCCTTTGAACTGAACTGAAGGGTCTTTTCCCGTCCACCGGCCCTTTTTCCAGCATGCTGAAGTCCACCGGGAGCCACCTGGCCTGACCAACGGGAGGATGGGCAGTTCCATCGCCACCCACACCGCAGGGAGCGAAGGACCAGGTCCTCCAGCACCTGTCGACTCGTGAGAGGCTTTTGCCGAGCACTTCTTCGAGTGGCTGTTGCGCCATGAACCCTCTGATACCTGGGCAATGGATATGGCTTTCGCTTCTTGACCTCCGAGATGGAGTCCTCCAGCAGACCCAAGCCATCGAAATGACTGAAGCAAGGGCTTCACCCGTCCGTCCTCAGCCTGGCATCAATTCCAGATTGCATCATCGATCCCCAATGGTATCAGAAGTACTCTCCTTCTGAGAGCTCCCTTTGAGAGCGGCAGAAAGCGAAAGTTGATTTCATGCCATGGCAGCTTACCAGGACTGTAGTTGTTGATTCCTGTGCTACTCACGTGATACTGCGTGAAAGTAGCAGTCATGGACGGACTGTGGTTTTGTTCCCAAAAACTGCAAAAGCAATAGCCGGAGTGTGTTCTCTGCCGCCGTCATCAGTGCCAGCAGCCGTTCTGTAAGACATTCGTGCCGTGAAAGCCAGATTTCAAGGAGCGACTTTTGCTGAGAGTACGAACTTGGAACAGCGTGGAACTGTTTCGGCCGCTCAGGGAGGACCCTCCTGGATGAGTGGCCCTGGAAAGCTTTTTATTCGTTGCCTTTTGCATTGCATCCCTTTCCCCCTGGTGTGAATAGGAAATTGGGTTCAGGCCCTGCCTGCTGAGGATATATCATTTAGTTGGTGAAACTGTAACCAGTCTGTTAATAAATCCCTTATCTCATCATAGTCTTTTAGTTTCACCTTCGGTTAACAGCTCTCTATCCGCCGGCCAATTGGTTCTCATATTCACTTTCCCCCCAAAGATATTGCTTCTAAAGGGGAAAGCCACCAGGGTGTTTTTTTTGCTCTAATAGGTTTTGTATTTTTCCCATACCATAAAGATTGATTTTCTTATTAGATGATTCTGAACACCTTTGCACCTTAGCTTCTCATACCATAAGTATGCATGCCATCCCAATCTGTTATCATGTCCTTCCATATCTAGTAAATCTGCATTTTTCAATATTATCCATTCCTGGAGCCAACAAAGACAGGACGGAATAAAGGTGTCTATATTCTGACATGTGCCACAACCCTGTGGAACGCCCTCCTATCAGATGTCAAGGAAATAAACAACCGGCTTTTAGAAGACATCTGAAGGCAGCCCTATACAGGGATGTTTTAAATGGTTGACGTTTTATTGCTTTTTATTATTAATAATAATAATATTCTGTTGGGAGCTGCCCAGGGTGGCTGGGGAAACCCGGGCAGATTGACGGGGAACGCTCCCTTGGAGATCCTTATGAGAGCTCCTCAGTGAGAGGACGAGAAGAAAGGGACGGTGTCTCCTGGAGTTCCGAGTGCGAAGATGCTCTGGAGGGTCAGCACAGACTGGAGCATCCAAAGCAAAGCCGCTCAGGGGAGAGAGAGGATGGATCCGTTCCTGGGGCAGGTGGTGAGAAGCACCTAAGGAAAACCGCTGCCTGCCAGAGAACCCACCCTGTTAAGAGACAAAGACACACAGCACCAGCGGGAAGAATTTCAGGCCGAGTGCAGACCTTGATAAAGATAAAAGAATGCATCCGAGCAAAAACACACACAAATGTTTGGCGTGCAGCAAGAGCTTTGTTTACAGCTCCAATCTCATCCAGCACCAGAGGACCCACACCGGGGAGAAGCCCTTTGAGTGCTCCGTCCGCAGGAAGAGGTTCAGAATCAACTCGGACTGCAGCCGTCACGAGAGAATCCACACGGGCGAGAAGCCGTACAAGTGCTCCGAGTGCGGGAAGAGGTTCTGGCTCGCTTTGGACCTCTCTTGACACCGAAGGATCCACACCGGGGAGAAGCTTTATGAGTGTTTGGACTGCAAGAAAAGGTTCACCCAGGGGTGTAGCAAGGGAGGCGGGGGGCGGCCACCCCCGGGTTCCGCCCTGGGGCGTAACAATCTCAGGTCCCCACCCCCGCGATCAGCAATGCAAGCCGAGCCAGGAGTCAAAACCTTGCTCTGTGCACGACTGCGGCTGGCTTGCTTTATCAGTCACTCAGCCAGCCGGCGCCCTGCCCGCTTTCCCCGGGGAGGGGGGGTGACAGAGAGTGTCACCCCCCTGGGGAAAGCGGGCGGGGTGCCGGCTGGATGAGAGAGCGACTGATAAAGCAAACCAGCTGCCGTCGCGCACAGAGCAAGGTTTTGGGCTCGGCTTGCGTCGCCCGATCGCAGGGGTGGGGCCGGCCCCCTCTCTCAGCCAGCCGCCACCCCGCCCGCTTTCCCCTGGGGGGGTGACACTCTTGGGGCCGGCCCCACCCCACGATCGGGGACGCAAGCCGAGCCGGGAGCCTAAAGCGAGCTTTAAAGCAGCACGAACGGGCAGTCCCAGGAGCCGGCGCTCGCTCAGTGGGTCGCTGCGGGAGCTGCAGCGCCGGGCGGGATGCACTGCGTATGCCCAGGATTTCCGGGCATGCGCAGTCCGTCCTGACGCATGTGTCACGACACATGCGTCAGGATGCCCTGCCCCCAGGGGGTGCCTCCGCGAACGCCGCCCCAGGTGCCCAAGAGGCTGCCTACGCCTCTGGGTTCACCCAGAAAGCATACCTCGTGAAGATGCACACGGGCGACAAGCCATACCGATGTCCCAAAAAACACCTGATGGGGTTCAGTGCCAGTTGATGTTCAAAGTTCGCAGCCCCAATCCTGAAGAACTCATTGCTTGTTTCTTCAGTTCTTCTGCCAAGCTCCTGTTGTGGATACTTTCAGAGGACGTGGCCTTTGCTGTAGTGGAACCCGGGCAACAAAACAGCACCTCCTCTAGTCATTAGGCACCCACACTATTTCCTGGTAGTTGTTTTTCAAACAATTTTAAATTTATTTTTGAAGAATGGGGTGTGTGTTGTACATTGTAGGCAAAAAGGCCACTCAAGTCAGCTTATACCTGGGGTCCCCATTGTGGCCCCATGGTCTTTTGCCCCTCCCATTTGTAATGAGGGTTGCTGTTCTAACCAAGGATGGTGTGGAAGGGGCTGGAAAGTGGTGTGCAGGCATCTAGGGGCACATTCCCCAGAGTGTCTCTGGGTCCAACATGGGGCCCATAGAGAAAGAAAATGGGGCAGACAAGCTAGAGCAGGCATCCCCAAACTGTGGCCCTCCAGATGTTTTGGCCTACAACTCCCATGATACCTAGCAAACAGGACCAGTGGTCAGGGATGATGGGAATTGTAGTCCAAAACGGGCCGAAGTTTGGGGATGCCTGAGCTAGAGGCCACCAGCATCCCGCTCGGGTCCAGAACGTTCAAAAGCAGCTTACAGTATTTTCATGCCCCTGTCTGTGCTGCAGGGGGTTCCCTCTGAGAACTGCTGACGGTCGGATCCCCGTAGGTGAGGGCAGTGTCTCATGTGTGCATTTCTTGTGTGGTGGCAGCAGCCACAACCCTTCGCTCGCCTGGTGCTGCCCACCTTTCCTGCTGCTCTCAGCGTGGTGTTGTCTGTCAGCAGTGGGGGTGGGCAGCGGGCCAGACCCCCACCTCTGGGTGCCCGGGGCAAGGGGTGCGTACCACCGCCAAGGAACAGGGGAAGGGGCTGGAGGTGAGCAAGGGCAACTGACAAAACCAAGCTGAAGGTGGAGGGGATCAGGGTTTCTCTGCCCCCCCCCCAAAGAGAAAAAGGTTTATTCAAGTTGGAGCCCATGCTTGTAAAATCGGTTGCTGGAGGCTGCAGGGAGGGCGGGGGCAAGGCTGGGGTGGGGTGGGCAAGGCTGGTTTTGCTGTCTGGTCCTGCTTGCAGGTTTTCCACAAGAGGGGTCTGGGTGGCCCCTCTTGGGTGCTGGACTAAATGGGCCACTTTGGTGTCCTTCCACGGGGTGAGAGGAGGCTCACAGGGAAACATACGATGACACACAAACAAGGCCAACATCATATAGGGAATGGAGCAAGGGGAGGTGTCTTGATTCCGACATTTGCCACCACCCTATGGGAAACGCAGTAAAAGGAGAGCAGGCTGCACTGGTCAGTAGTCAGTGGCCCTGATAGTGGAGCCAGAGAGAGTCCTGCCAGATCTTTGAGAGGGGTCAATTCCAGCTGTTAGTATCCCAGGAGAGAAATCAGATGCACCTGCTGCCAAAAAGATGCTCCTTGGGGGAGCATTGTGTATTTGGGGTGGGGCTGAGGAGGCAAGGGAAGGAGCCCTGCGTAATGTATAGGGCAGCACAGCCCATGGGGCCCCTTCCGGAAGCTGCTGGACTGCAACTCCCCTCCTCTCTGACCCCTGGCCGTACTGGATGGGTCAGAGGGGAGATGGAGTCCAGCATTATCCAGAGGACACCCCATTTGATGCCCCTGATATGCAGAATCCAGCCTGTAAATAAGGAACATTAATGCATCAACCCTAAACATATTTATCTGGGCAGAAGCCCCACTCAATGCAATGAGGTTTATTTCTGTCAAAGTGTGGAGATGGGGAGGCTGCATTTGCAGAGGGCATTTGAAGCTGATGCCCTGTTCAATTTCTTTTCTTTTTTTCCCCGTCTGAGGTTTCCAGAGCAAGGAGCTATCCTACCTGACGTGGGGGAAGGGGTTCATTTTTTAGTCATCTATTAATCCAATGATGGAGGCATTTTCACAGCTGCATAAGGTCTTGTGGGGAGAGGAAGGTTTCCTAGAATTGCAAAGTGAGGGTTCCTGAGGGTCATCTAGTCCCACCCCCTGCAAGTGCAGGAAACATTTGCCCAAGGTGGGGCTCAGACCCACAACCCTGGGATTAAGAGTCTCGTCCTCTGCCAAATCAGACATCTCAAATAAAAAGCAACATTGAAGGTGATAACATTTATTAGGACTCCTAAAAGTGTGACTGTCTCTTTAAGAAGCAGCAGAGGGAATTCTGGGGAAAGGAAGGAAAATGCAAAGCCACAGAAACCCATTTTTGTTTTGTTATTTCCGCTGATTTTGACTGGAATGAATCCCCTCAAAGGGCCCTTGAAAAAATGTGCAATATGTTCTTGGCAGGTAAATGTTTTTTATATCAGTCACTCTGGTCTGGAGAGAAACATCCAATGGGCCTGAGAGGCAGATTTAGTCTCCTCAGGAGATGCTGAGGTGGGTTTTCATTTCCCACAGATGAAAGTAAGGGAGGAGGGTCTCTCCAGAGAACGAGACCCCTGAGAACGTGTAGAGTGCGGCTCCTGAGTCAGCGTCAGAAAAAGACACACGTCCCCCTTCATAGTCCAGAGTCACCCGGATCCTCCTGGGATCCTCATTCAGGGACAGAGGAGAGGAAGGAGGGGATGTCCAGGCCCTGTACTTGCCTCCAGACTTCCTCACAGCCCAGATCCCTCCCTCAGGCCTTAAGGGGAAGAAGCCCTTTCTCCTCACAGACTTCCTGGCGACCCCCACATCCCACCCTTCCCCACTTCCCACAGAGACTTCCCAGAAATGTCTGCCTGCTGTGAATCCTTCATGTCCCAACACACAACGCCAGTCAGTGAATCTCTCAGGATTATCAGGCAGGTCTTGCTCTTTGTCTCCCAATCTCATGCTTTTCCGATCCTCTGACAGGATGAGGTCAGGATGGGCTGTGTCTGGATCCAGAGTGACATTTGCTGTGGGGGAGAAGATGAGGGGAATAGAAGATTAGGCAGAGTCAGCCAAGAGACAGAAACAGACATCTTGTTAAAAGAAACAAAACCCAGATTCCCTTTCAGACCAAGGCGATTTCTTTGCATCGCATGCAAGAGTGAGACTCCTCCTTGCAGACTCTCATCAGAATAAATATCTCCCTTGTTGGTTTTTATTTTTTATTTTTTTTTCAAATAATATTTATTAGTTTTTTAAACACAAATAAATTCAAACACACACATAAACAAACCTAACATACTAAAACAATACTGCACTACACTTAACAAAATCTATACACTTCCTTTTCTATTTTCCTTAACATTTTAAATTGACTTCCTCCTGTCTATCCTTCTGTGTTTCATTTATCAATTATTTCTGTTGGCAATTTCATTTCCCATTTTAACATTATATTTAAATCTATTCTTTAAAATTCTTTTCTAGTTTTAAACATTCTTATTCTATTTTAACTTTCGCCATTTTGCATTCCTGATTCATTAATGCTATTCCTAGTCTTCCTTATCTAATTTTCACTTATTCTAATTCTTATACATTAAATTCCACTATCTACTTAAACAAAAACATAAATCTTCTTAACAATCTTATAACTTCTTGGTTAATAATTCACTAATCTAAAACTTAATCTGTAAGCTATTATAACTTCGGCATTATTTCATTTCACATTTTATAATATTTTTTAAGGTATTCTTTAAATTTTCTCCAATCTTCTTCCACTGCTTCTTCCCTCTGGTCGCGGAGTCTCCCGGTCAGTTCGGCGAGTTCCATATAGTCCATCAATTTCATCTGCCATTCTTCCAGGGTCGGTAAGTCCTTTGTCTTCCAATATTTTGCAATCAGTATTCTTGCTGCTGTTGTGGCATACATGAAGAAGGTGTGGTCCTCTTTTGGTATCTCTTGGTTTACCATTCCGAGTAAGAAGGCCTCTGGTTTCTTTGCAAATGTGTTTTTAAACACTCTTTTCAGTTCATTATATATCATTTCCCAGAATACCTTCAACCTCGGGCAGGTCCACCACATATGATAAAATGTTCCTTCCGATTTCTCACACTTCCAACACTTATTGTCCTTCAAATGGTAGATTTTGGCGAGCTTTACTGGGGTCAGATACCATCTGTATATCATCTTCATAATATTTTCTCTTAACACATTGCAGGCAGTAAATTTTATTCCTGTCCTCCATAGTCTTTCCCAGTCCGCCATCATAATGTTATGTCCAACATCTTTGGCCCAATCTATCATTGCAGATTTTACGAATTCATCCTGCGTATGCCATTCCAGCAGCAAGTTGTACATTCTCGACAAATTTTTAGCTTTTGGTTCTAAAAGTTCCGTTTCCAATCTGGACTTTTCCAATTGAAAGCCAATTTTTTTGTCCATCTTATAAAGTTCATTTAATTGATGATATTGTATCCAATTGTTGACTTTTTCTCTTAATTGTTCATAGGGTTTCAACCTGACTTGTTCACCTTCTTGTATTAATATTTCAGAATATTTTGGCCAATTCTCTTTCATATTTGTCATCTTGTGGGCCTTAGCTTCTAATGGTGAGATCCATCTGGGTGTTTTCTTTTCTAACAGATCCTTATATTTCATCCAGACTCTAAATAGAGCCTTTCTAATTATATGTGTCTTGAAGCCTTGGTGGGCTTTGATCTTATCATACCATAAATATGCATGCCATCCAAATCTGTTGTCATGTCCTTCCAGGTCCAGTATGTCTGTATTTTCCAATAGGAACCAATCTTTCAGCCAGCAGAAGGCCGCTGCTTCAAAGTATATACTTAATTCCGGCAGGGAGAAGCCCCCTCTTTTCTTATCATCTGTTAAAATCTTAAACTTGATTCTGGGTTTTTCCCCCTGCCAGATAAATCTTGATATGTCCTTCTGCCACTTCTTGAATGGTTCCATCTTGTCCACAATCGGTATCGCCTGGAAGAGAAATAATAATTTAGGCAGCACATTCATTTTTATTACTGCTATTCGGCCCAGCAAAGACAACTTCAATTTATTCTAGATCTCCAGATTTTTCTTAATTTCATTCCAAACTTTCTCATAATTGTCTTTGAACAAATTCTGGTTTTTAGCTGTCATGTTGATTCCCAGATATTTCACCTTTTTTACAATTTGTAGGCCCAACTCCATCTCTATTTCCTCTTGCTCTTCATGTGTCAGGTTTTTCCCTAGAACTTTAGTTTTGGCTTTGTTCAGTTTGAATCCTGCTACTTGCCCAAAGTCTTGTATTACCTCCAGTGCCTTAACAGCACTGGTCTCCGGATTTTGTAGGGTTAGTACCAAGTCGTCAGCAAAGGCTTTTAACTTGTATTCTTTGGCCCCCACCGCCACCCCTTTTATGTCTGAGTCTTTCCTTATCATGTTCAGCAGTACCTCCAGGACCGATATGAAAAGTAGAGGGGAAAGTGGGCAGCCTTGTCTTGTTCCTTTCTCAATTCTTATGTTGTCTGATACCACATTATTGATGATGATCCTTGCTTTTTGTTCCGTGTAGATCGCTTCCAAACCATTCATAAAACCTTCTCCCACCTCCATTTGTTGTAAATTTCCTTTCATAAAGTTCCAGGATACGTTGTCAAAAGCTTTTTCGGCGTCCACAAACATCAGGATTGCTTTGCAGTCCTTCTTTTGTTCCAGTCTTTCGAGGATATCCACAATATTCCTTATGTTGTTATTTAAATGTCTTTCCGGTAAGAAACCGGCCTGATCCTTGTGGATAACCTCTTTTAGGACCTTCCTGAGTCTGCTAGCCATTATAGTTGCAAATATTTTGTAATCCACATTTAGGAGGGAGATTGGTCTATAGTTCTTCATCTGCGTCCGATCCACATCTGGCTTGGGTATCAGAGTAATGTATGCATCTTTCCAAGACTCCGGTGCCCTACTTCCCCTTAATATATCGTTGCAAACTTCCGTTAACGGTTGTATCAACCAACCTTTTAGTGTTTTATAGTATTTCGCTGTTAGTCCATCCGGTCCTGGGGCCTTGTCCAATTTCATATTATTTATTGCTGTGTCTACTTCCATTGTTGTTATGGGGTGGTTTAGGGGGCTCTTCATATTCTCTGGGATTTTCTGTAGGCCATTTTCCTTTAAGAATTGTTCGATCCTTCCTTTTTCTTGTTCTTTTTCTTTGTACAGTTGTTTGTAAAATTTTTCAAAACTCTTTCTGATCTCAGCCGGGTTCTCTATATTCCTTCCATCTACCATGACGTTCGTGATGGTATTTGATTTTTGCCTCTGCTTCAGTTGCCAAGCCAACAGTCTGCCACACTTGTTTGCTGAATCAAAGGTCTTTTGTTTAAGCGTTTTAATTTTCCATTCGATTTCCCAATTTATTATTTTGGAGAATTCCACCTGGAGTTGTTTTATTTCCTTTTGTAGTTTTTCATCTTTTGGTTTAGTCCTCAATTGCTTCTCCTTTTCTTTAAGTTGTTGTAAAATATTATCCTTTTTCTCCTTTTGCAATTTGTTTTTTATTGCCTTCTGTTGAATCAGGAATCCTCTCATTACCGCTTTACTTGTGTCCCAGACTGTTCTCTTTTCCACCGTTGTATTTAAGTTGATTTCAAAAAAGTCCTTGATATTCTTTTGGGCCTTGTCGCAGATTGCTTTATTTCTTAATAATGAATCATCCATTCTCCATCTAAAAGAACCCTTTTGGGTTAATCTTAAGTCCAATTGTACCGGATTGTGGTCCGAACAAGTTCTTGGATGTATTTCAGCTCGTAGCATCCTGGGTGTCAACTCCCTGGATGCCCATACTTGGTCGATTCTACTCCAGGCTTTTGTTGCTTCACTGAAAAAGGTTGCTTCTGTATCCATTGGGTTCTTTATTCTCCATGTATCTATCAAGTCTAAATTGTCCACCAATTCGAAAAAAGTTTTCGGTAGTCTTCCATCATTTGTGAACTTTGCTCTTTGTGATCTGTCCATTAACGTGGAGGCTACCGCATTAAAGTCACCTAAAATCAATATTTTGTAATCCATAAAGTCCAATAGCCTTTCGTGAATTTCCTTATAAAATTCCGATTTTCCATCATTTGGCGCATACAGTCCCAAGATTAAAAACTTTTCGCCTTGCACTGTTATTTCAATTGCAACATATCTTCCATCCTCATCTTTGAATCTCAATTTAGGGTTATATTTTTCCTTGGCATAGATTACTACTCCTCTTTTCTTTACTTTTGCTGAAGAGATGAAATTTTGTCCTAATTTTTGGTTTTCCAAAATTCTTCTGTGTAGTCTTACCACATGTGTTTCTTGTAAACAAATTAAGTCCAGATTTTGCTTTTTTAAGATGTGGAAGACCTGGTTCCTCCGAGCTTTGATGTTTAAACCTCTAACGTTCCAAGTTAAAACTCTCAATGCCATCTCTATTAATTGTCAGATCCTCCTGTGGCACCTTCTGATAGTGGTCCTGTGGGGAGCACGTCGGGGAAGTCTACTGAGTTTTTTTCCAAAAACTTTATTTTTTCTTGTACGGATTTGACTTTAATGGTTGTTTCTTTGAATCTGAAGGAGAGGCCTTGTGGGAACTCCCACCTGAATCTGATCTTCTTTTTGTTCAGGGCCTGTGTCAAGTCCGTGTAGTTGGGTCTTAGATCCAGGAAAAATTTAGGGATGTCCTTAAACAGGACCACCCTTTGCTGATTAACTTGAAGGTTGTTGGTGTAATGGAGATTCAAGATCTCGTCCCTTTGTTCCTTGGTTTGAAACTCTATCAGACAATCGTTGACTGCTTTGCTATTTTTTTTGTTTTTTGGTCCAAACCTATAGGCCTTCAATATTATGTTGTTCAGTCTTTCCTGGTCCAGTCCCCAATATTCCACCAAAATCTTTATTAGATAGGCCTTAAGGTCTCCCTCCTCCCCTTCTGGAAGATGTCTCACCCTCAGGTTCGAAGATCTCTGTCGCATTTGCAGAAAGGCCAAAGCGACTTGCGTATTGTAGTGGTCCCTATTATGTGTTTCCTCTAGAGTGTGCACTTGTGATTCAACTTGTGTCACTTGCTGCTTGGTCTCCTGAAGTTCTTCTTTTATTTTTGCAATTTCATCCAATTTACGATTTATTCCTGCTATTTCCTTGCTTTGTTTCTCCGCCGTTTCTCTCTGTTCTTTTCTCATAGATTCCATAGATTCCAATAGTTGGCTCATTATTGCTGGGTCTATTATTGCTGGGTCCCTTGTTGGTTTTTAAATCAGTTTCCTTCACTTTCTTATATTCAATGTGTATTGTGCCTGCCCTCCTCTCAACCCAGGCATTTTCTAAGAGGAAAAACCACCCGGGAAACCTTTGACTCATCTCTTCTGTGTTAGTGAAGGAGAAAGAGAGGAGAACTGGAGGAGGCAGGAGAGGAGAGAAGCTGCTTTCCTCTGACAATCTCTATGGGAATTGGCCTTTGGGGAGCTCTGGTTGGGGTGGGGGATGAGGACCCCCCTGTAGTAGTGGTAGTAATTTAATCACACTTGCCTACTGCCCTTCATCCATAGGTCTCAGGGTGGTTCACAGCATAAAAATACAGCATAAAACCACATATAGAAGCTGCATCACTTTCGCGGGGTTCACGTTCAGATAACTTCTTCAGATACCATGTGTGCATGCACACGAAAGCTCATACCAAGAACAAACTTAGTTGGTCTTTAAGGT
Source organism: Darevskia armeniaca (assembly GCA_034641395.1). NCBI lineage: Eukaryota > Metazoa > Chordata > Lepidosauria > Squamata > Lacertidae > Darevskia > Darevskia armeniaca. The sequence goes on along the minus strand of JAWWNF010000633.1, from coordinate 128,265 downwards.
GCTACTGGAAGGAATTTTTTTATTTTTTATTTTGTTTTAACAGATGCTATGTTATGGTGATGTTTTGTAAAAAGTTTTTTTTTTAGTTTTTTTTTAGCTATTGCAAATAATTGCAAAGACGACAGCTGTAGGCCTAAATAGTGATGTTAAATATTCTCCAAAAGATTATTCTTGAGAATTTAATATCACTAGGCCTAAGGAATTAAAACAACTAACGTGTTTAGCTGTAATTCCTGCTTTGCAGGGGACTGAACTAGATGATCTTTGGGATCCTTTCAAACTCTCCTATTCCATGGAGAAATCAGAAATGGTAAACCATACTAGAAAATGGCGGAATACAATCATTCAAAATCCACAAATGAAATGGGGATCTGAACTGGATGGATGAAGAAAGGTTTAACATCTGCCCCAAGTAAACTGGTAGGAAAAAGCTGTTGAAACTGGAATTTCCAAGCATGCTGACAAACCAGATTGCAGAGGAAGAATCGGCAGAGCTTTGCCATGTAATTCCAAGAGTCTCATGCAATGGGAAGTTCTCCCTCATGGAATGGGGCTGTGGGAACTCTGAGGAGATTGGGATGCCTGAAGCACCAGAAATGGCTGGTGAGGTTGAAACTCTGATGAAGAGGCAGCTCAGGCCTTGCTCTGCTGCTGGGAGACCAGCCTGGGAAGGAGGTGGAGGAGGGACTGGTTCAACACCCAGGGAACAGACGGTTCAACACCCATGAAATATCAGTCCCCATCCCTCCTGTGAAATTGTTCCTTCCCTGCCAATTTACCTTTCTGAATCTGTTTTCTGAATAACACAGCATCTGAGGAAGCAAAAAGATATAAAGTGTAAGGGCAACACTCTTCCACCAGAAGTAAAGCTCCATACAAAAGTAACACTTCAAAACGTAGCATCCTTAAATTCAATTATAAAATATTAATTAAATTGTACAAAAATAATTAACAACTAGAAAATCATAGGAAGAATCTATGAAAATAACTAAAGCTTTAAATAGCAGAATAAGAATATTCAGCATGAATCCTGATGGTCTCTGAACTTTGTCCCTGAAATTGGGCTCTACATTCTTGGACTGGAGGGGAGGCAGAGAAATAGGAATCCTGTAAAAGGATAAAGAGGGGAGATGGAGGCATCCTTAACATCTTCCCCAAGTAAAGTGGTGGGGGAAATTATTAAAACCAAAATTGTGAAACAGAAGGAGAAGCGAAGATTGATGAGGAAGGATTGGCAGAGTTCTCATGCAAAAGGAAGTCTTTCCTCACAAACCTACAAATACCAGTATTTAAGGTTTTTAAAAAGCATAATTGTGCTGTTTTGGGGCTCGTGTGCTCTTGCTTCCATCCTCAATGGGGGAACTCCCAGGAGATCTTGAAGGCTGAAGAACTAGATATGGCAGCTGCAGTGCGACGTTTGAGGAGGAGACAGATCAGGCCTTGGCTCCACTGCTCAGAAACAAGTCTGAGCAGGAGGTGGAGGAGGGAATGGGGGCTTGAGGGTGCCCTTTTTAGCACACTTCACGAGGGGGAAATCCTGGCAAATCTCAAGAAGCCCCAAAATAACCTCTCCATATTGTGTGGAGGAAAACAAAATGCAACGGAGGTTCCCTATACAGGAGAACTCGACAAGATGGACATTGGACTGACCCTGAGGGATTCTCCTTAAGGGCTTTTGTAAGATATTGTAAAGCTCTGAGGCTTTTTCCTACAATCAAGCAGTATATAGATTTTATGAAAGAAAGCAAAATCTATAAAATCGAGGGTGAAACCAGGATACTAGTCTATAGGCAGGAAAAGGAACTCAGATTGCCGTGCAGGTTCTTTGCAGGGACAAACTCTGCCCCGAATCCATGCCTTCAAACCCTCTCCCAGTTCATTCATGGGACAGACAAAGAACCCAAACACCACTAGGGGGTTCTTTGTCTGTCCCATGAATGAACTGGGAGAGGGTTTGAAGGCATGCATTCGGGGCAGAGTTTGTCCCAAAGAACCCAAACACCACTAGACTTCCGGTCGGCGTGCCGGAGAGGATGGTCGGGGGGACATGTCGCTCTTGACATTTCCTCGTCCGACCGGGAAAAGAGATCGCGACAGCGCTGCGACCCCCAAAACCCCCGGGAAGGGCGTCCCGGGGTCTAAGGATCCGCACGGGCTCGGATGCCGGTCCTACTCACAGGGAGACCCAAGCAAGGGCTCCCGAGGTGAGCGGGAGGCGGAGCCCCAGGGTCCGCTAACTCCCCGTTGGGCGAAGCTGCTGGACTGTCCTCTCGGAGCACGCTGATTCCTTCAAGATTTGCCAATTTGGAATTGTGAGTAGAAAAGGGAAGGGAATCTGGACTTAATTTGGACTGATGTGGGAAGAAAATTAGGAGGTCCCTTCCCCGTTATTGTAGCAAGTATGGAGGTCGATCCCGGCAGTTGGGAAGGAAATACAAGCAGGAGACATTGTAGCTGAAGCGAAACTTAATAACTGTAGTGGGGGAAAACTTTTGTTGTAAGTTTTTAAAGAGCCCCCTCTCTCAAAACCCCGAGAGAAACCTGGCTAAAGAAGCTTAAAGAAACTTGGAAAATAATTTTTTTTTTGAACATTTGAGACTTTTGAAAAAGCTACCCTGGATCATGGAAATACTGAGAGATATCAACGAGAGACTGGATGAGTTTAGAGACTTAATCATCAAGTATTTCCGGAGGGGGAGCCATCTACAGGAGTGCATTCCTAAGAGCCAAGGGAAGGACAGAGAAAGGCATGAGAAATATAACAAGAAGGAGCCTCTGACCGTGGGAAAAAGAAGGATAAGGAGGAGAAGAGCCAGGAGATTTTCTCAACGCCACAGGACAGTGTTGCATCAAACTCCTAGGAAAAATGGCAAGAGAACTGGGATTGGTGTTTTGCAAGGAAGGAAGAACTGGAAGCCCGGCAGGAAACTGCCGGAGAAAGCAGCTGAAGTGATGGCCCACTCCAGAATTGACGGCTCCTGGTTCTGGTGCGAGGAAAGACAGGGACAGGGGTGAATGAGAAAATATATTTTTTTTCTAATGTTATCTGTCTGGTGGATTTTTTAAGGCATGTTTAAGGATATGGCACATGTGATTTATAATATGACTTGGAAAATAATTGGGATTTATAATGTGACGTGGAATATTAACAATGTAAGGCGAATGTTAAGTCAGTGTTTTTTTCTGGGGAAGGGGAGAGGGGGAAGATAATTATTAGAAAATGAACAGAAGGATATAATGGCTAAAGCTGAAATAGAAGTAAGTAGATAAGATGATAGGAATATAAAATTAGATCAAGATGTTAGATAAATAAGATAAATAAGTATGTTTTAAACGATGAGAAGAAACCTGAGAAATAAGATTTACTGATGTAACCAATGTAAGGGATCGGGGAAGTCCAAACTAGACCAACATTAAGATCATAGATGCTTGACCCGGGAATGGGACAAGAACAGATAAGATAGAAAGGCTGTAAGGTTAAACGAAAAATGAACTGTATTCCTCTGTGAGGGGGGGGGATGAACTGATGTAAAGGGGCTCCTCTGAGTGAGAGAGGAGGAGCCCAAGAAAGTTTAACCAATGCATGTCCTTGAATGTATGTTTGTAAAATTTGTAAAATTTAATAAATATTATTTAAAAAAAAGAAAAAAGAACCCAAACACCACTAGAGGACTGTTACTCAGAGTTACGCCATTGATGAGGGTCCCAAAGTCTGCAGAACAGACGGTTCAACACCCATGAAATATCAGTCACCCTCCCTCCTGTGAAATTGTTCCTCCCCTGGAAATTTACCTTTTGTACCTTGTACAAAAAATAATTAGAAACTAGAAAATCATAGGAAAAATCTATGAAAATAACTAAAGCTTTTAAACTCAGCAATCATGAAGCAAGCTTACAAATAACATAATAAAAATATTCGGCATAAATTCTGATGGTCTCTGAACTTTGATACAGAAATTGGGCTCTACATTCTTGGACTGGAGGGGAGGCAGAGCAATAGGAATCCTGTAAAAGGATAAAGAGGGGAGATGGAGGCAGCCTTAACATCTTCCCCAAGTAAAGTGGTGGGGGAAATTATTAAAGCAAAACTTGTGAAACATAACAGCCCAGTATTGGCAGAGCTGTCATGCAAAGGGAAGTCCTTCCTCATGAACCTGTTAAAAATATTTCAGACTGTTAACAAGCATAATTGTGCCCTTTGGGGCTCATGTGCTCTTGCTTCCATCCTCAATGTCTCCATCTCCTCTCAGGAGATCTTGAAGGCTGAAGCCCTAGATATGGCAGCTGCAGGGGGGCGTCTGAGGAGGAGACGGCTCCACGGCTGAGAAACAAGCCTGAGCAGGAGACAGGGAGGGGGGGAACTGGGGGCTTCTCAATGCCCTTTGACTCCATTCAGAGCAGGAGAACCTCCCAAAGGACAAACCCAGATTGTGTAGACGGGGAACCAAAAGGAAAAGGAGGTTCCTTATAATTGTAAACAGATGCACATGGGAGGAAAAAATCCTGACTTGGCTCTACACTCTGTTTCAGGCTTTCTTTACCAGATCCAGAGTGACAATATACATGGGCTATTCTGGGGGACAGGAAATGAAGGCTGGAGCACCAAGAAGGAAGGTATCCTGGGGTTACTAAATTCCATGGCATGTTCAGTTCTGAAGAAGTAATAGAATTCCCAGTGGGAAATCCTGGCAGCCATTGTTCATTACCTTTCCAATGTTTCATTGTATTCTCCACAAGGTGATTTAGATCACTGGATTCCCAGATCCTGTTCCTCAGTTCTGGAGGGAAAGCCAGTGGCTTCTCTGGACTCTCTCTTTTCTCATACCTGGTGAAAAGAAAAACAATGAATGGCCCCATTGTGGCACTGTCTCCCTAATTATTGCAGGAGATCTCAATAACATGAACAAAGTTGAAGTTTATTTCCCAACAGGTAATTTTCAGGATTCCGCTTCAACTTGTGACTCACATCCAGTACATCACCCACCTCCAAGCATTTCAATTTCCTGCCCTGACTGAGATGGAAAAGCAGGATAAAGCTGGGTGTCCACCACAGATTGGGGAGACCTCAGTCCAAAACCCCTGAGGACATCTGTCAGTGGCTTCGTAAGGATGGTAAACAGCACAAGGGACAAGATGTATCCCCAAGCGACACCACCGGAGGGGTCCCACGGCTTCCAACGATGCTGCCCCATAACAACTTTCTGGGAAGGTCCCAGGATGTAAGAACCAAACCCCTGAAGTGGGGTGCCTGCAATCCCTCCCTCCCTGAGCATCTCCAGGAGAACAACTTAAACCCTCCCTGCACCCCCTCTCTCACCCAGGAAGGGCACAACCCCATGCCCAATTGGACTCTCCCCCCAGAGGCATAAAACAACCTGACTTTCACCCCCCACTCTCTAGACCACCTTCAGCCCCAAGAAAAAGAACCCACCTATTCTAAACCAACAGACCTTCCCTCCCTAAGTGCCTCAAAGGGGCTGAGTTACCAGAGTTGGGGGGCTTCTAGTTGGACATGGAAATATATTGGTACATCCTAAGCTCTTCCCAAGCATCTTTAGGACTTTCTCTTCTAGATATTTTAAATAACCACAAAGTCCATGAACAGAACGTGAAAGAGAAATAAAAGACCCCCATCCCTGAGTGAAGTGATGTGGGGAGGGAGGGAGGAGGCAGAGCTCTGGCCTTGATCACTGGAGGGAGAATAGGGGGGCTACAAATTCCAAAGAGGGGGCCCTGCTTTCACCTGTGAGATGCTGCAGAGAATGAGTCCTACAGTCTCCCCCCTGCAGCCCCTGGAGGGCCATGTCTGAGATTCCTGCATCCCGGCCTCATGGAGGGATGCAAATGGAAACGAGCCATATCCACTTACCTCTGCAAGGTGCTTCTCACATCCTAGAGGGGAAAAGAGAAGGGAATTCACTGCACACCTCAGGCCACACTAGGAAGACCCCCGCAGACCCTGCAGTGGACGAACAGCCTGGCCCTCAGATGTCAGTCTGCCTGGCACATGCCAAGATTTTGGGTAGGGAAGGCTGAATCAGCCAGTTTGGGTTTCTCACACCTTTTATTTTTCCAATCTGAAAACATCAATTTTTCCCATATCAAGTTCTCCACATTTCACATCAGTTTGCCATTATTGTTTAAAATCCTTATGTAAACCCACCAACATTTTAGGGAAATTTCACGTTCGTGGATTCAAGAGAAGACTCACACCATCTCTAGTCTTAGAGTATAATTTATTAACTTTAATCCAGCTTGCATTGTGCAATTCAGACATATGTAACCTACAGGATAATCCTACCAGGGCACTGTCCCAAACTGTCTTCCATAGAAGTCCCCAAATTTCAAATTCTATTTTCCATCTGGAAGTAGAAAAAGCACCTGCAGCATAAAATGCCTCCAAAGGGGTAATAAACTAGCTGAGTGTTTTTTGGGGCTGATCCACACTTCTGCTTTTCCTGTGCCCAGAAAACACGGGTCCAAGTGGTTTTGCCTTTGCCCTGTCGCTTTCCCTCAGGAAAAACCTGCTCCTTAGTGCAACATCAAAGCAAAGGTCAATCCGGAGAAAACCTGGCTGGTGTTTGCTCTAATTCAGCAGTAAACAGCAGGTTTTCCTGGAGGAAAGGGGTGGGACAAGCAGCAGTCTGGATGAGTCCCTCTGTCTTGCTCTTTGGTCACTGTGACTGAGCACCATTTTGGGCTGATCTGTATCAATGGGGAAGGGGATCAACCCAGACATTCTGGAGGAAAGGGAAAGAGAAGCTTGGTCAAGAGACTGGCTCATGTCGGAAGGAGGCCTGAATGCATCGTAGGCGAAGTTCCTCACAGCTGAAAGGCATTTGGAGACAAAGCATCAGCAAAGAGCAGAAGATCACCTCCTGTTCCATCAAGACCACAGAAGAATCTCTAGTCTGCATTCAGGTGAGTTAAGCATCCCAGGTCTCTTGGGTCTTCCTGTCCATTACAGACCTGACTAGAGGCTCCATCATCTGAGCCCCTGCACTCCTTGCATACATGAAAGGGGCACATCAAGGATGGGAGGCAGCCTTTTCCTGGAGCCTTGGGCTATTCCTGCCACCGTCTTACCTGCAGGAGTTCAATCGCTGGCTGCTGACACTTCTCCTCCATCTCCTTCATGATCCTCTTAAGAGAGGAGAGTTTCCTGGAGAGTCTGGCCAGCTGCTCATCCCTTCTCCCTGCGACCTCCTTCTCCATCTCTTCCACATGATTCATTCGACGTTTTTCTTCTTTTTCCAGGAACTGGCGCAGTTGTCTGAACTTCTCCACAGTCTTCAGCCTCTCCGTTTCTGTTAATTTCTGCAAGAAAAGAGGAGGTCTGAGTATGGAAGATGGTCAGTTTTCAAAACATCAGGAAGAGAATTATGAGAATTCCACAGGGAGGACACTTTTGATTTTTCAGAGCCATGAAACCTCCAGTGGGTAAAGAAGTAAACATTTAGTTTGAAGGGAAGACCTCTATTTTGCAGAGAGCTACAGCCTAAAGCAAGGAGCTCTTTTTCTAGCCAGGGATGTTCCCAGCATGTTTTGGGGCAAGGCATAATCAGAGTTCATAGTTGTTCAGAGAATATCAAGGGACATAAAACACCCCTCAGTTTAGGTTGGTGCCATGTGGGTGTAGGAAGGCAACAGAAACAGAGGAGGAAAGACAATTTTTTAGTAATATTTATGGTAAATCAGGATTTGAATTCAACTGCTTCCACCCTCTCAGCTCACTAGTCCTCAGGCTTCTCCTTGACTGCAATTCACATAATAATCTACAATGAGAAATAAACTCAGTTTAACTGCATTCAAAGGTGAACTTACCTAATTCACAATTGCTGAAAAAATATGGAGAACAAAACAGAGCAATCCTTTGAAATTCACACCTCTCAGTTTTTCAGGGCTCACCCAGCCAAGCAATGTTCACCCAAAAAAAATATGTATTTATGAAGAAGAGTTTGGATTTGATATCCCGCTTTATCACTACCCTAAGGAGCCTCAAAGCAGCTAACAGTCTCCTTTCCCTTCCTCCTCCACAACAAACACTCTGTGAGGCGAGTGAGGCTGAGAGACTTCAAAGAAGTGTGACTAGCCCAAGGTCACCCAGCAGCTGCATATGGAGGAGTGGAGACGCGAACCCGGTTCACCAGATTACGAGTCCACTGCTCCTCACCACTACACCACACTGTGCAAGGAGGTAGCTACCCTAACATCAGATTCATTTTTAGAATAATAAATTAATAAACAAACTGATGTGGAAAAAGGAGAAGCTGAAATGGGCAGACTTCCCCATCCCTCCTCAGTCCTGACTTGATTCTTCAAACTCTTGTTCCCTCACTAGTAACAATAGAGACACCTACAAGGAGGTCCTTGCTTTCCTTGTCCAGATCTGCTTGATAGGCCAGAATTTCCCCTCTCTCTTTCTTCAGAATCTCCAGGCGACGACAGATCTCTCCCTAAAGAGAAAAGGGAAAACTCAGGTTTGATTGAGACACACAGAGAGGAGATGAATGTTATACTGGCTTCTTGTGCCCAGTGGCCTTGCTAGAATAGTGAAGTAGTTTACTGGAGGAAATAAAAGTACATAGGTTTTCAACCTTTTTGGGTCCACAGCTCCCTGGACCAACTACATTCTTTCTGCAGCACTCCTGTGGAGCTCAGGGACCCAGTTAGCTCCCCCCTTGCTTGCAGAACTGGCAGCCTCTCACCCTTTCTCAAACAGCCTCCCCTACGGAGCGCTGTCTGAGCCTCCTCTCTTCACCCCTCTACTTAGGAGAGGTGCCTCCTCACGCTGCCCCACAGGGGCCTGGGACTTGTCTGTCCATTCCCAACAGCAAGGGCCCCTCGCCAGTTTGTTTGCTTACTTCGAGGCCACCTCAGTTCCTGGCAATAAACACCCCCTGGCCAGCCCCAGAGGCACCATTCGCCTGCGGAGCTTGTAGCCAGGGCTGCTGCAACAAACAGCTGCACAAGCCTTTGAGAGGCAGAGACTCCAGAGGGCATCCAAGGAGGGAGGGAAAGAAAGAGGGACAGAGGCCAGTGTTGCCAGCGGCGAACCTGAGCATCATTCAAAGCACACCAGGTGCCACAGCACACTGGTTGAAAACCACTGCAGAACTGGGAGCCGCTCAAAGTTGTGCAGCTTCTTTTGCAAAGGAGGAAAGCCCCATTTGCAAAAGGATCAGCTCAAAGTTGTGCAGCTTACTTTGCAAAGGGAAAAAATCCTGTTTTATGGGTTCAACTCACAGTTCTGCCACTTCTATAGGAAAGGAAATGGAGCCGTTTCTATAGTTTCCTGACAGATAATCTAATCAGCCAGTCACATGTCGCTAGGGAAACAAACAGCCTCTGTCTGCAGAACATTCAACAATGGAGGCCTGGGGGAAGGGGCGGGGCCGGAAAGGGAGCCAGCGATTGGCCACACATTCGCTCCATAAGACGCACAGACATTTCCCCTTACTTTTTAGGAGGAAAAAAGTGCGTCTTATGGAGAGAAAAATACGGGACTTAGTTGGTTATGTGCAATTTACATTTGCAGTGTTTTTCATATGTACAAAGCAACCTTGCTGGGGTGTGTGGATGAGGTTAACCCTTTCTCTCCCTGCCACGATTCCAACCCAAATCTTTGAAACTGCTGTGAGTATTTCAAGAGAAGATCCCCTTGTCCCCCTGGCAGAGAGAAAGACTTCAACTCCCTCCTCCCAGCTATCCATCCCAGGAGCCCTCAGGATGCGTTTTACATAATAAACAACGACCGATTCATGCCATGCCTTCTTTGGACCTGAGAATTAAAAAGAAAACCTCCCAAGAAGAACCCACAGCTATTTCTCCCCCTCAAGATCCAGGGATCTCCTACCTTGTATTCCTCGGAAGCCTCTTCCAGAGGAATCACCTTGTGATTTTCATGTTCCCTTGATTTGTCACACACCACACAGATGAGAGCTTCCTCCTCCTTACAAAAGAGTTTCAGGGGCTCCTGGTGCTTCTCACAGACTCTCTCTTTTCCCTCTCCTTCTTCCTTCCCCTCTTGAAGGCTGAAATTCTGGGCTATTTCAACCACATTAGCCAGTTGTCGGTTAGGGATGAGGCTCCTTCTCTGGACTGTTTTTCTGCACTGAGGGCAAGAAGCCTCTGCCTTCGATTCCCCCCAGCATTGGATCAAGCAGGATCGACAGAAATTGTGACCACACTCTGGGATGGTCACTGGATCCTTGAAATAATCCAGGCAGATGGAGCAAGTGGCTTCATCACGGAGACGCTGGGTGTGACCCCCTGCAGCAGCCATGGCTCCCTCACCAAAGACCTGAGTTAAGTTTCACTATCTCAGTGTTTAGTCACTGGGTGTTTCTTTTCCTGGAAATTTCTCAGGAACTCAGTGACCACGTTATCTTTTTTAAAAAAAAAATATATGTCCCCAGGTCTTTGCAGTTGCTGAATGTTTTATTCTTCACTATCGGGCCCGGCCACACGTTGCTGTGGCTCATTTTATGCTTATTACCATCAGTAGCAGCCGCAGCCAAAATAAACCCCCACCTACCCCCGCCGGCGTAGTGTGCACTCTGCACGTGCTCAGGTGCCCTCTCGCGGCCTGTGGCAGAAAAAGCCAAGGAAGGAGGCCTCTGATGCCGTCTGAGGGAAAAGCACTATGGAAACGCACAGATAAAAAACACACATCGGGAGATCACTGAGGGACAATCACGGTGGCCATTTCCCGGCATGCCTTGCCTGTGGCCTTTTCAAGGGGAAAAGTGCTAGTAACCCTCTACAGAGAGGATTTGATTCCATTTCCCAGAGTGCCTTGAGCGGCACGGTTGGTTGGGATAATAAGCCCACTGTTTCCCAGCATGCCTTGCGGTTTGGGCCAAAGAGCTTAGTTCACCCACAGGGTGTCTTGACTCCATTTCCCAGCGTGCCTTGCGGGTCCAGCCTAGTTAACTGCGAGAGGCAGTGGCCTCCATTTCCCAGCGTGCCTTTGACAAAAGAGATATTTACATTTCCCTGTTTCCCAGCCAAGTTAATCACACCCTTTTGTCTGGCACTCAGGTATCAGAATCACTGAGACAATCACCCCCTCCTTCCTTGCAGAGAAACAGTTTGTCAGTTTGGGAGTGAAAATGGAGACAGGACTGCGGCCTGTCTTCAGACATGTGGCCTGTCTTCAGACATGTGGCCTTGTTTTGCTTGGCACACTTATGAACAATTATTATATATATAGACTAGCTGACCCGGGCCACGCGTTGCTGTGGCTCATTTTATGCTTATTACCATCAGCAGCAGCCGCAGCCAAAATAAACCCCCACCTACCCCCGCCGGCGTCGTGTGCACTCTGCACGCGCTCAGGTGCCCTCTCGCGGCCTATGGCAGAAAAAGCCGAGGAAGGAGGCCTCTGACACTGTCTGAGTGAAAAGCACTATGAAAAAGCACAGATAAAAAACACACATCGGGAGATCACTGAGGGACGATCATGGTAGCCATTTCCCGGCGTGCCTTGCCTGTAGCCTTTTCAAGGGGAAAAGTGCTAGTAACCCTCTACAGAGAGGATTTGATTCAATTTCCAAGAGTGCCTTGAGCGTGCAGTTGGTTGGGATAATAAGCCCAGCGTTTCCCAGCATGCCTTGCAGTTTGGGCGAAAGAGCTTAGTTCACCCACAGGGCACCTTGACTCCATTTCCCAGCATGCCTTGCTGATCCGGCCTAGTTAACTGCGAGAGGTGGTGGCCTCCATTTCCCAGCGTGCCTTTGACAAAGAGATATTTACATTTCCCTGTATCCCAGCCAAGTTAATCACATCCTTGTCTGGCACTCAGGTATCAGGAAGCCACTAACACAAGCACCCCCCTCCTTCCTTGCAGAGAAACAGTTTATCAGTTTGGGAGTGAAAATAGAGACAGGCCTGCCGCTGCTAGAGGGCGATGTTTTGCTGTGATGTCATATGTGCGCGCCAAATTTTTTTGCGTTTTTTTCTTTATTTTAGGTATGACAGGTGTGGTTTTTCTGAATTTTTATTATGCCAGATTACTTTGAGATGGTAATGGAAACGCTGTGTCCAAATTTGATGCGATTTAGTCCAGCGGTTACACAGCAAGGGTGTTTCGGACAAACGCGTAATGGGAACATTTTTATATATATAGATAAGACCTTGATATTCTAGTTAACTGCGAGAGGCGGCGGCCTCCATTTCCCAGCGTGCCTTGCGGCTATTAAAAGCCTATTAAAAGCCGAGTCGACTATCAGGGAAAGAGGCAGGCCATCGTTTCTTTGAACTCTATTTCCCAGACATCCTTGCGGCCCTGGCCTGAAGAGTCCATTGAGATATGACGCTGCCCTGCGATGAGCCTTTTTATTTGAAGCTGATGATGACATATAATATGTGCACCATTTTTTTAGCATTTATTCTATATTTTAGGTATGTCAGATGTGGGTTTTTTTGAATTTTTATTATGCCAGATCCTTCCTTGATGGTCATGGTACGTTGTGTCCTAATTTGATGAGATTTGGTCCAGCGGTTACGGAGCACGGTGGTGTCCTCCGCGCACGCAATGGGAACATTTTAATATCTATAGATTGCTTTTCATGCTTTTGATTACACACACAAACACACAGGTACCTAGTAAGCTTGTGGTATTCATACTGTAACATTTTCATTCGTAGGCTTCCTTGTCATTTTTGAATTGGAGAAAATCTGCAGCTGCCCTAAATGGACTGCAATTTTGAGACTTCCGCTCTGGCGCCATACTGACCGGCTGGGTCTCCTTCGCTCCGCGATGCTGACCGGCTGCAACGGGGTTGGAGGTGCCGTTACCGCGCAACGGCCCTCCGAAGAAACTTCAGGCAGTTCGGCCTGAGGACGTGGATTCCGGCGGCGCTTGGACGGTCTCCCCAATCCTCCGGGAGCCCTAGTAAGGGCGCCCGAGAGTGGAAAGGGTCGCAGACCGGAGCGCATCGGATGGATCGACTTCCCACTGCAGCGAAGCAGCGAATTGCCGGTCAGTGAGGAGCGCCAGTTTCTTCCGACAGAAATTAAAGGAAAAAACTACAGAATCGTGAGTAACAAGATTTGGACTATTTGGAAGTAATTAATTGATTTGGACACGGGAGAGTTTTAAAAAGGAAGCCCGACTCTCCCTGCCGCGTCAAAAAGGGAAACAGAAGACAAGCGGCTGTAAATAAAGACATTTTTTTTTTAACAGTTATAACTTCAGAATTCTGACAGTTTAAACTTTGGCGGAAAGTGCAGCACCTCTTGTTAAATCATTGGATGGTGTAACAGGATTTTGGAGTAAAATCGCCGCTCACCCTCTGGATTAAGGAGACTCCGGGACAGAGCGGCAGACACCATTGTTAAGACTAAAAGGCTTGAACTTTTGACACTTTCATTTCCGTCTTAGACGCTTTGATCTTGTGAATGTCTGCTGAGCCCAAGAAGTGACTTTTTAAGGGGATACATTTATTGGAGGCAACATACTAACTTCCTGATTTTAGTTTGGCTAAAGTTACAACTTTAAAAACTGCTTCTTTGTTGTAAAAATGGCTGCTCCTCCTTCCTGCTCTGGGTTGGGATGGGAACTGTAATAGACATAAATTTTCTGCTGCCTGCTATTCGAAAACAACAGCTGCCTTGTATCTTATCTCAGGGGAAGTGACCTTGAGAGTGGAACAGGCTGTATAGCAATGCCTGCAAAATTAAGGAAGGACTCACAGGCTGAAGACAAAGGACCAAGGAGAGACTCTGCGGTTGAGGGTTCGAATACTGATTTACTTCTTGCTGCACTAGAGGAATTTAAAAAGGATGTGAGACAACAGATATCAGAAGTAAGTAAGAAGGTAGATCAAAATACAGAGGCACTCCAAAACATTGGAGCATTGAAGGTGGAAATTGAACATACTAAGCAGCAGGTGGCAAAAGTGGAAACAAGATTGCAGAATTTGGAAGATAGCAGAGCCCAAGACCAGGCTGGACAGAGAGATGTACAAGCTTCGATTGCCTTCTTACAGATGAAGCAGAGAGAGGGAAACCTGAAGGTTCGAGATCTTCCGGAGCTTGAACAGGGAGAATTGAAGGATTTTGTGGTTCAAGAATTTGCAAGGCACTGGAATTTGGAAACAGAAGAACTTAATACATTAATAGTGAAGGCCTACAGATACGGACCAAAATCTAAAAAAGATTCTAAAGCTGTTAATGATTGTCTGATTGAATTTCACAATAAGGAAGAAAGAGACTATATTTTGGGCCTTCACTACGGAAATAATTTAGTAGTGCAGAATCAACAAGTGGTCCTATTCAAGGATATCCCAAAGTATTTCTTGGATCTAAGAACCAACTACACAGACTTGACAAGAGCCCTGAGAAGAAAAAAAAGTGATATTCAGGTGGGAATTCCCCCAAGGCCTTTCATTTAAATATAAAGACAGAAAAGTAAGAATTAAATCACTGGAGGATAAAAGGAAGTTCTTGGAGAAGAACGACGCAGATTTTGGTTTGCTACCAGGCCCAGTACCACCAATACCAGGAGCAGGAGCAGGACCAGGTTTTAACGACCCCCAAGGAGCGGGAGGGGGAGCAGCAGAATAAGACAAGATGGCCCTTAAATTACTGACGCTCAACGTTAGAGGTTTGAACATTAAAGCGAAAAGGAACCAGGTGTTTCACAACTTGATTAAACAAAATTTGGACTTGATATGCCTGCAAGAGACTCACGTGATAAGAACGCATAGAAGAGTTCTGCAAAATGCAAGATTGGGCCAAGAATTTATTTCTTCAGCTAAAGTTAAGAAAAGAGGAGTTGTAATATATGCCAAAGAAAAATATGAACCAAAACTATTGTTTAAAGATCAGGAAGGAAGGTATGTTGCTATACAGATAGTAGTCGAAGGCGAAAAATTTCTGATTTTGGGAATTTATGCACCAAATGATGGCAAGTCGGATTTCTATAAGGAGCTCCACGATAAGTTGCTTGACTTCATGGATTACAAAATGGTGGCTATGGGAGACTTTAATGCAGTAGTCTTCACTTTGATGGACAGATCACAAAGAGCAAAATTTACAAATGATGGGAGACTACCAAAGACTTTCTTTGAAATGTCGGAAAATCTGGACTGGATAGACTCCTGGAGACTAAAGCATCCAACAGACACCGAAGCCACATACCACTCAGAAGCAATGAATTCGTGGAGCAGAATAGATCTAATATGGGTATCAAGGGAGGTAGCTCCCAGGATACTCAACGCCGAAATACATCCGAGAATATGCTCTGATCATAACGCAGTACAGCTGGACTTGAGACTGACAACGCAGGGTTCTTATCGATGGAGAATGGACGATTCGTTGTTCAGGAACAGCAAGATTTGTGAGAAGGCCCGTAAGACCCTAAAGGACTATTTTGAGATAAATTTGACGTCAACAGTTGAGAAAAGGGTCATATGGGACGCAAGTAAGGCAGTGATGAGAGGTTTCCTGATACAACAAAAGGCGCTAAGGAAGAAACAACAGAATGTAAAAAAAGATGCCATTTTACAACAGCTGAAAGAAAAGGAGAGGAAGCTGAGAATAACGCCTAAAAATATACAATTGCAAAAAGAAATTAAATATCTCCAGGCGGAATTTTGTCAGCTGACCAACCAAGAAATAGAATGGAAAGTAAAGATGATGAAGCAAAAAACTTTTGAGTCTGCAAATAAATGTGGCAAGCTGTTGGCATGGCAATTAAGAAGAAGACAGAAACAGAATACAATAACAAGCTTGATAATAGATGGGAAAACTATTGAGAACCCTGCAGAGATCAGGAAAAATTTCCAGAAGTTTTATAAAAAGCTGTACAAAGGAAACAACCAAGATTCAAACTTAATAGAGCAATACTTAAAGAAAAATGGTCTGCATAAAATCCCGGAGGAAAGGAAGGCCCCACTTAACCACCCAATAACAAGATTGGAAATTGAATCGGCAATAGGACATATGAAGTTGGAAAAGGCACCTGGACCGGATGGACTTACAGCAAAATACTATAAAGAACTTAAAGACTGGCTGATTCAGCCGATGATGGAAGTATGCAATGAAATATTAAAGGGAAGCAAGGCACCCGAGTCGTGGAAGGAGGCGTATATTACTCTGATACCTAAACAAGATACAGATAAAACTCAGATGAAAAACTATAGACCAATCTCCCTCTTAAATGTGGATTACAAAATTTTTGCCAATATAATGGCCAACAGACTGAAGACTGTGTTGATGGAGGTGATACACAAGGATCAAGCAGGTTTTCTTCCAGAAAGACAATTAAATGGGAATATAAGAAACATTGTGGATATCCTCGAGAGGTTGGAATTGAAAAGGAACACCAAGGCGATTTTAATGTTTATCGATGCGGAGAAGGCCTTTGATAATATTTCTTGGAGTTTTATGAAGAAGAATTTTGAAAAAATGGAGGTGGGAGGGGGTTTTATGAATGGAATTGAGGCAATATATACTGAGCAAAGAGCAAAAATAATCGTGAACAATGTGGTATCAGAGGACATTAGAATTGAAAAAGGAACGAGACAAGGGTGCCCACTATCCCCATTACTATTTATAACGGTCCTGGAGGTCCTTTTGAATATGATTAGAAAAGATCAAGATGTAAAAGGGGTGGGAGTGGGGGCCAAAGAATATAAACTTAAAGCCTTCACAGATGACTTGGTGTTGACTCTACAGGAACCGGAATCCAGTGCAGTCAAAGCACTGGAAATAATACAAGACTTTGGGCAGTTAGCAGGCTTTAAATTAAATAAAGCCAAGACTAAAGTATTAGGGAAAAACCTGACACTAGAAGAAAAGGAGAATATTGAGTTACAGACAGGCCTTACATTTGTTAAAAAAGTGAAATATCTGGGTGTAAATATGACAGCGAAAAATTTGAATTTATACAAAGATAATTATGAAAAAGTCTGGACTGAGATTAAGAAGGACATGGAAATATGGAACAGATTGAAACTGTCACTGTTGGGCCGTATAGCAGTAATTAAGATGAATGTCTTACCTAAATTGTTGTTTCTTTTCCAGGCACTACCGATCGTAGATAAGATGGAACCCTTCAAAAACTGGCAGAAGGACATTTCGAAATTTGTATGGCAGGGTAAAAAACCCAGAATTAAATATAAAATTCTAACAGATGATAAGAATAGAGGGGTTTTTTCCCTGCCAGACTTAAACATCTATTTTGAAGCTGCGGCCTTCTGCTGGTTGAAGGAATGGTTCCTCTTAGAAAATACAGATGTTTTGGACCTGGAAGGGCATGATAATGCTTTTGGTTGGCATGCATACTTGTGGTATGAAAAGGCTAAGGTCAACAGAGACTTTAAGCAACATTTGATCAGGAAGGCATTGTTTAGAGTGTGGATGAAGTATAAAGATTTGCTAGAAAGGAGAACACCCAGATGGATATCACCATTGGAAGCTAAGGCCCATAAAATGCCAAATATGAAAGACAATTGGCCAAGATACTCAGATATTCTAATACAGGAGGGAGGAAGTGTCAGGTTGAAACCCTTTGAGCAATTGAAAGATACAGTGAAAAACTGGCTAGAATACCACCAGATTAATGAGATTTTTAAAATGGATAAGAAACTTGGCTTTCAGACAGAGAAGTCTAAGCTGGAGATGGAATTGCTAGAGCCTAAAATGAAAAATTTATCCAGAATGTACCAATTGTTGCTAGAGTGGCATACACAGGATGAATTTGTTAAATCTGCTATGATAGATTGGGCCAAAGATGTAGGACATAATATTATGATGGCTGACTGGGAAAGATTGTGGAGGAAAGGTATTAAATTTACTGCATGTAATGTGTTGAGAGAAAACATAATGAAAATGATATACAGATGGTATTTAACCCCAGTCAAGCTAGCTAAAATCTATCATTTGAAGGACAAAAAATGTTGGAAGTGTGAAAATGCAGACGGAACATTTTACCATATGTGGTGGACCTGCCCAAGAATGAAAGCCTTCTGGGAAATGATATATAACGAAATTAAAAAGGTGTTGAAAAACACATTTCTTAAAAAACCAGAGGCATTCCTACTTGGAATGGTCAACCAAGAAATACCAAAAGAAGATCACACTTTCTTCATGTATGCCACAACAGCAGCAAGGATCCTGATTGCAAAATACTGGAAAACAAAGGACTTACCAAAACTGGAGGAATGGCAGATGAAAATGATGGACTATATGGAACTTGCCGAATTGTCAGCGAGACTCCGAGACCAGAGGGAAGAGGCGGTGGAAGAAGAATGGGCAAAATTCAAGAAGTATATTAATAAGTGTTGCAAAATTAGTAGCTAGATATTCTTTTTTCTGAGGTTTGTTAAACAATTTACAGTAGATAACATAAGATACGAGTTTAAGAAGATTATGATTATTAAGATTAAGATAAGTTAAGACATTAAGATAAGTAAAGGAACTAGTTAAGAACAAGATAGGATAATACGAGATGAGTATAGGCAAAAAGTGGACAATGAGAAGAATCTGTTAAAGTATAGAATATAACTATGAAACGCGGCAGGGGAGGCGGGGGAAGTCCACCCAACAAGACTAAGTAGTAAGGATGGGAGACAGAAATAAGTTTTTGTGGTGTTGTGTATTCTTTGATGTTGTTTGTGGGTTATTGCTTTTATGTTTATGTTTATTTTATTTGATATTGATTAAGA
Source organism: Darevskia armeniaca (assembly GCA_034641395.1). Taxonomy (NCBI): domain Eukaryota; kingdom Metazoa; phylum Chordata; class Lepidosauria; order Squamata; family Lacertidae; genus Darevskia; species Darevskia armeniaca. The sequence continues at coordinate 109,588 of JAWWNF010000633.1, read as the reverse complement.
CTATGTAAGGAAATGAAAAATTATATGTTTTAACAAAAAAAAACCCAATAAAAATTATTTTAAAAAATAAAAATAAAATAAATGGACTGCAATTTTGATTTAGCAAGCGGGACTTGATTCTGTGAAGATAACTCTGTTATAAGAATTTTCAGGTCTTATATATATAAGATAAATGTTCATAAATGTACCAAGCAAGCACATAAAGGTAAAGGGACCCCTGACTATTAGGTCCAGTTGTGTCCGACTTTGGGGTTGCGGCGCTCATCTCGCGTTACTGGCATGACAAAGCCGCTTCTGGTGAACCAGAGCAGTGCACGGATACGCCGTTTACCTTCCTGCTGGAGCGGTACGTATTTATCTACTTGCACTTTGACGTGCTTTCAAACTGCTAGGTGTGCAGGAGCTGGGGCAGAGCAACGGGAGCTCACCCCTTTGCAGGGATTCGAACCGCCGACCTTCTGATTGGCAAGCCCTAGGCTCTGTGGTTTAACCCACAGAGCCACGGCGTCCCTAAGCAAGCACATACATAAATGTATAAACCACATGTCTGAAGCCCCACAGAAAAAGTCCTGAAACCATTTTGTCGCTCCCAAATGACCTCAAATATTTCTCTGCAAGGTCGAAGGAAATGGGGAACCTCCCCATTGTCTCTTTGCTCACAAATCCTGTCTCAAGGGCACATTTAAGATATGAATAGGGTGAACCTGCGACCTGTGATCTGGCTTCAGGAAGTGAGTAGTTATCATAACCAAAAGAGTGGCCAGGATGCTGCCCAGGTAATCCAATCAGGTAACCTGGCAGACAGGCTAAAAACAATGCACTCAGATTTCTTTCGTAGTCCGCCCCTTCTGGCCCACCCAATATAGTCTGGCCCACCACATGGTCTGAGGGACAGTGGACCGGCCCCCTGCTGAAAACGTTTCCTTACCCCTGCATTAAACGCTCTGACCTGCCACTTCCACGTCTCAGCTTTCCGACGGCTGGTCAGGAAATCCTCCGCCAGGGCCACGGCTTGGCTGCAGCTCTCTGGCCCCTCTTCCCTGACGCAGCTTTGCAGCTCATGAGGAAGGATGGCCAGGAACTGCTCCAGGATTAGCAGGTCCACCATAGTGTTCTGAATAATGCTTTTTATAGGATAGGGTAGGGAGCGCAGGAGCAATGCCCCCCCCAAAATGTTTGGGATCCGCTTCAAGTATCTGGGCTACAATAATCTGTGGCTCCCCCTGCCTGAATCTGTTCTGGGGATCTCCCCTGACCTTCCCTAGCAGATCTGGGTGTGCAGGAAGGTAAGGAAGGGGGCAAAGTCTCATTGTGCTAGTCCTAAACCTCGAGTTGGCGTACGTTTCATTGACTGCCACCCAATCTGTGTATCTGCTCCTGCTGTGAAGCACCCCAGAACCCAGAAAATGATTCCGCAAAGGACCTGGCCAACACCCAGTCTTGACTGTTATTACAAATTCAACATCACAACATAAATCATAATTTCCCATCCCTTATGTCTAATCATGTTTGGGGTGACTTCCTCACGTCTCACCTGCTGCGTTTCATTGTCAATCCTCTTTAGTAATTTCTTACCATCTTTAACTATTTTTTACTAACTACTCTTTTATCCTTTACTTATCATAATCTTAATCTATATTTAAATGTCCCAATTACTCAAACTTATTTTCTACTCTGTATGCTCTCATTTCTTCCAGCTTTTCCATTCTTTAAATCTTACAATAGTTCTTTAGATATAACTTAAATTTCTTCCATTCTTTTTCCACCGTCTCCTCCCTCTGGTCGCGGAGTTTCCCTGTCAGTTCGGCGAGTTCCATATAGTCCATTATTTTCATCTGCCATTCTTCTACTGTTGGTAAATCCTGTGTTTTCCAGTGTATTGCAATCAAAATCCTAGCTGCTGTTGTGGCATACATAAAAAATGTTTTATCTTCCTTGGGGACCTCCTGGTTCACAATTCCAAGTAGAAAAGCTTCTGGTTTCTTAACAAATGTGTTTTTCAACACTTTTTTCATTTCATTATAGAACATTTCCCAGAAAGCTTTTATTCTTGGGCGTGTCCACCACATATGGTAAAACGTCCCTTCAACCTGTTTACATTTCCAACATTTATTATCCTGCAAATGATAGATCTTGGCAAGTTTGACTGGGGTCAAATACCATCTATATATCATTTTCATAATGTTCTCTCGTAATAGATTACATGCTGTAAATTTAATTCCTTTCTTCCATAGTCTTTCCCAGTTACACCCAGTCTTGACTGGTGGCATCTCTCAGGGGGTCTTGCGGCCGAGGACATTTGTCATCATCTGCTATCTACCTGGCTGCTTTTTAACTGGAGGGAACCGGGATGGAGAGTGGGACCTTCATGCAATGTGGGTGGCCTGTCCCTGAGCCAGTCGTCTTCCTCTCTTCTGTCCCTCACAGCCGACGGAACAACGCTCCCAAGTCACGCCTGCTCCTTGCTTCCTCCTGAGGGACTGGAAATGGCCGAAGTTGGGCTGACTGAGGTAAGTGGACATCTCGCTTAGCGGCAGGCCTTGAGCAGGGTGAATGTAACGCCGAGCTAAGGATCAGAGCGCACCTGAGCACGTGCAGAGTGCATTTGCCGCATCACTGAGCAACTTCCCAGCCCCGTCTAATTTGTCTCAACCGTTTCTATACCGCTTGATTGTCTCTCAGCAGTGCGCAAAGTATTCCGTACAATGAAAAAGAGTGGAAAATATAAAATAATTTCCTGTGAGATCGGCTAGACAGAGAGTCCGTGACTGGCTCAAGGTCACCAATGAGCTTCATGCCCAAGTGGGGATTTAAACCCTGGCCTCCCAGGTCCTTGTCCCACACTCTAACTCTAACCACTACACTACACTGTCTCTCAGCAGCTGCTTAGGGATGGGACTGGGGGCTGCGATTTTACACGGCTTGGCATTGCGAAATCGGGAGTGGGAGCATGTGTGGGATCTTGGGCGTCCATCTTTAAATGGTGGTTTCCAGGGCAGCAGAACCTGAATGGGGGGCGTTTGGCTGTTTCAGGGCCCAGCGAGCGCCAAGGAGAAGGAGGGGCCTTTTGGCAAGGAGGAGGCATCCCTGACAGTCACAGCCAGGCCAGAGGACGACGTTCTGCAAGTCAAAGAGGAGAACTGTGGCATTGTGGGCTCTCTGCGTAAGGAATAGCGTTTTGGAGGAGGGAATCTATGGTCCTCCAGGTGGGGCTGAGCCACATCTCCCATCAGCCCCAGCAAGCGTGGCTGATGGCCAAGGATGATGGGATTTGTAGTTCAGCAACATCTGAGGGTCAAAGGTTCCCCACAGCTGGCCTAGGGCTTCAGTCCTAACTAGGTCTACTGAAATGTAAGTCTGGGGGGGGGGCTCACTCCCAGATAAGTGGGGTGAGGATTGCAGCAAACCCCACAAACAATTCAGGCTGCAATCCTAAGCGTATTTCCAAGGGGTCAGCCCCACTGGGGAGACTGCAGCACTTTCTTTTCATACTCAACTCTACCAGGGCCCATTGGCTACGATTCAAGCATGTTTACTCAGAGGCAAGTCTTTTACAACTAAAACCTTTCCTTTAAACTATCTTAAATATATCATTTAGTTGGTGAAACTGTAACCAGTCTGTTAATAAATCCCTTATCTCATCATAGTCTTTTAGTTTCACCTTCGGTTAACAGCTCTATATCCGCCGGCCGATTGGTTCTCATATTCACTTTTTTCAAAGATATTGCTTCTAAAGGGGAAAGCCACCAGGGTGTTTTTTGCTCTAATAGGTTTTTGTATTTTTCCCATACCATAAAGATTGATTTTCTTATTAGATGATTCTGAACACCTTTGCACCTTAGCTTCTCATACCATAAGTATGCATGCCATCCCAGTCTGTTATCATGTCCTTCCATATCTAGTAAATCTGCATTTTTCAATATTATCCATTCCTGGAGCCAACAAAGACAGGATGGAATAAAGGTGTCTATATTCTGACATGTGCCACAACCCCGTGGAATGTCAAGGAAATAAACAACTGGCTCTTAGAAGACATCTGAAGGCAGCCCTATACAGGGATGTTTTAAATGGTTGACGTTTTATTGTTTTTTATTATTATTATTACAGTAATAATAATATTCTGTTGGGAGCTGCCCAGGGTGGCTGGGGAAACCCGGGCAGATTGGCGGGGAACGCTCCCTTGGAGATCCTTATGAGAGCTCCTCAGTGAGAGGACGAGAAGAAAGGGACGGTGTCTCCTGGAGTTCCGAGTGCGAAGATGCTCTGGAGGGTCAGCACAGACTGGAGCATCCAAAGCAAAGCCGCTCAGGGGAGAGAGAGGATGGATCCGTTCCTGGGGCAAGTGGTGAGAAGCACCTAAGAAAAACCGCTGCCTGCCAGAGAACCCACCCTGTTAAGAGACAAAGGACACACAGCGCCAATAAAGATAAGAGAATGCATCCGAGCAAAAACCCACACAAATGTTTGGCGTGCAGCAAGAGCTTTGTTTACAGCTCCATTCTCATCCAGCACCAGAGGACCCACACCGGGGAGAAGCCCTTTGAGTGCTCTGTCCGCAGGAAGAGGTTCAGAATCAACTCGGACTGCAGCCTTCATGTGAGAATCCACACGGGCGAGAAGCCGTACAAGTGCTCCGAGTGCGGGAAGAGGTTCCGAGACCGAAGGATCCACACCGGGGATAAGCTTTATGAGTGTTTGGACTGCAATAAAAGGTTCACCCAAGGGTGGAGCGAGGAGGCGGGGGGCAGTCTGCCCCGGGTTCTGCCCTGGGGGGTGACACTCCCAGGGCCCCACCCCCGCGATCGGCAATGCAAGCCGAGCCGGGAGCCCAAACCTTGCTCTGTGCACGACTGCGGCTGGCTTGCTTTATCAGTCGCTCTCTCAGCCAGCCGGTGCCCTGCCCGCTTTCCTCAGGGGGGGGTGACAGAGAGAGTCACCCACCCCAGGGGAAAGTGGGCGGGGCGCCGGCTGGATGAGAGAGCGACCGATAAAGCAAACCAGCCGCCGTCGTGCACAGAGCAAGGTTTTGGGCTCGGCTTGCGTCGCCCGATCTGGGGTTCAGAGCCATTTGATCTTCAAAGTTCGCAGCCCCAATCCTGACGAACTCATTGCTTGTTTCTTCAGGTCTTCTGCCAAGCTCCTGTTGCGGATACTTTCAGAGGACGTGGCCTTTGCTGTAGTGGAACCCGGGCAACAAAACATCCCCTCCTTGTCATTAGGCAGCCACACTATTTCCTGGTAATTTTTAATTTATTTTTGAAGCATGGGGGGTGCTTTGTACATTCTAGGCAAAAAGGCCACTCAAGTCAGCTTATACCTGGGGTTCCCATTGTGGCCCCATGGTCTTTTGCCCCTCCCATTTGTAATGAGGGTTGCCTTTCTAACCAAGGATGGTGTGGAAGGGGCTGGAAAGTGGTGTGCAGGAATCTAGGGGCACATTTCCCCAGAGTGTCTCTGGGTCCCACATGGGACCCATAAAGAAGATGGGACAGACAGGCTAGAGGCCACCAGCATCCCGCTCAGGTCCAGAACATTCAAAAGCAGCTTATTTTCATGCTCCTCTCTGAGAACTGCTGAGAGCCGGATCCCCGTAGGTGAGGGCAGTGTCTCATGTGTGCATTTCTTGTGTGGTGGCAGCAGCCACAACCCTTCTCTTGCCTGGTGCTGCCCACCTTTCCTGCTGCTCTCAGCGTGGTGTTGCCTGTCAGCAGTGGGGGTGGGCAGTGGGCCAGACCCCCAGCTCAGGGTGCCCGGGGCAAGGGGTGCATGCCACCGCCAAGGAGCAGAGGAAGGGGCTGTAGGGGGGGCAAGGCTGGTTTTGCTGTCTGGTCCTGCTTGCAGGTTTTCCACAAGGGGGTTCTGGGTGGCCCCTCTTGGGTGCTGGACCAAATGAACCACTTTTGTGTCCTTCCACAGGGAGAGAGGAGGCTCACAGGGAAACTTATGATGACACACAAAGGAGGCCAACATCATATAGGGGATGGAGCAAGGGGAGGCGGCCCTCAGGCAGGTGGGGGGGGAGGTGTCTTGATTCCGACATGTACCACCACCCAGTGGCAAAAGCACGAAAAGGAGAGCAGGCTGCACCAGTCAGTAGTCAGTGGCCCTGATAGTGGAGCCAGAGACAATATCACCAGATACTGCATATTTTTAACCAAGGCTAAAAAATAGGATTTGTCCAGGAGATATCAAAATTACAAAGTGAACTTTTGCAACCAAATTTTTAAAAAAATATCGAAAATATACAACTTGCTCCTCAAATGGGAACTGAAAGATGAGGTAATAAAAGAACCTATGATAAAATGATCAGAAGAGTTGGGTCAGACAATACCTTTAGACAGATGGGAAAGGCTATGGAGGGGTCAGTTCCATAGGCATTTGTTGTTCCAGCAGTTAGTATCCAAGGACAGAAATCAGATGCACCTGCTGTCAAAAAGATGCTCCTTGGGGGAGCATTGTGTATTTGGGGTGGGGCTGAGGAGGCAAGGGAAGGTGCCCTGCAAAATGTATAGGGTAGCACACCCCATGGGGCCCCTTCCGGAAGCTGCTGGACTGCAACTCCCATCCTCTCTGACCCCTGGCCGTACTGGATGGGTCAGAGGGGAGATGGAGTCCAGCATTATCCAGAGGACACCCCATTTGATGCCCCTGATATGCAGAATCCAGCCTGTAAATAAGGAACATTAATGCATCAACCCTAAACATATTTATCTGGGCAGAAGCCCCACTGAATGCAATGAGGTTTATTTCTGACAAAGTGTGGAGATGGGGAGGCTGCATTTGCAGAGGGCATTTGAAGCTGACGCCCTGTTCAGTTTCTTTTTCTTTTGCGTCCCGTCTGAGGTCTCCAGAGCAAGGAGCTATCCTGCCTGACGTGGGGGAAGAGGTTCATTTTTTAGTCAACTATTAATCCAATAATGTATGCATTTTCACAGCTGCATACGGTCTTGTGGGGAGAGGAAGGTTTCTAGAATTGCAGAGTTGTGAGGGGTCCTAAGGGTCATCTAGTCCCACCCCCTCCAACTACAGGAAACATTTGCCCAAGGTGGGGCTCAGACCCACAACCCTGGGATTAAGAGTCTCGTCCTCTGCCAAATCAGACATCTCAAATAAAAAACAACATTGAAGGTGATAAAATTTATTAGGACTCCTAAAAGTGTGACTGTCTCTTTAAGAAGCTGCAGAGGGAATTCTGGGAAAAGGAAGGAAAATGCAAAGCAACAGAAACGCATTTTCTTTTGTTATTTCTGCTGATTTTGACTGGAATGAATCCTCTCAAAGGGCCCTTGAAAAACTGCCCAACGTTCTCTTGGCGGGAAATGGTTTTTATATCAGTCATTCTAAGTCTGGAGAGAAACATCTAATGGGCCTGAGAGGCAGATTTAGTCTCCTCAGGAGATACTGAGGTGGGTTTCATTTCCCCACAGACAAAAGAAAGGGAGGAGGGTCTCTCCAGAGAACGAGGCTCCTGAGAACGTGTAGAGTTCGGCTCCTGAGTCAGCAGCATAAAAAGACACACGTCCCCCTTCATAGTCCAGAGTCACCCGGATCCTCCTGGGATCCTCATTCAGGGACAGAGGAGGGGAATGAGGGAAGGTGCAGGCCCAGTACTTGCCTCCAGACTTCTCCACAGCCCAGATTCCCTCCTCAGGCCTTAAGGGAAAGATGCCCTTTCTCCCCACAGACTTCCTGGCAACCCCCACACCCCACATTTCCCCACTTCCCACAGTGACTTCCCAGAAATGTCTGCCTCTTGTGAATCCCTCACATCCCAACACACAAGACCAGATATTAAATCTCTCAGGATTGTCAGGCAGGTCTTGCTTTTTGTCTCCCCTTCTCAGGCTTTTCCGATCCTCTGACAGGATGAGTTCAGGATGGGCTGTGTCTGGATCCAGAGTGACGTCTGCTGTTGGGGAGAAAAGGAGGGAAAGAGAAGATTAGGCAGAGTGAGATGAGAGACAGAAACAGACATCTTGTTAAAAAAAACAAAACCCAGATTCCTTTTCAGACCAAGGGGATTTCTTTGCATCTCATGCAAGACTGAGACTTGCAGACTCTCATCAGAATAAATATCTTCCTTGTTGGTTTTTAAATCAGTTTCCTTCACTTTCTTATATTCAATGTGTATTGTGCCTGCCCTCCTCTCAACCCAGGCATTTTCTAAGAGGAAAAACCACCCAGGAAACCTTTTATTCATCTCTTCTGTGTTAGTGAAGGGGAAAGAGAGAGAATTGGAGGAGGCAGGAGAGGAGAGAAGCTGCTTTCCTCTGACAATCTCTGTGGGAATTGGCCTGTGGGGACCTCTGGGTTGGGGTGGGGGATGAGGACCCCCCTGTAGTAGTAGTAGTAGTAGTAATATCACACTTGCATACTGTGCTTCATCCATAGGTCTCAGGGTGCTGACCTTTAAAGCCTCGGTCCTGTATACCTGAAGGAGCGTCTCCACCCCCACCGTTCAGCCCGGACACTGAGGTCCAGCGCCGAGGGCCTTTTTGGTGGTGGCGCCCACCCTGTGGAATGCCCTCCCATCAGAGAGGTCAAAGCAATAAACAACCACATGACCTTTAGAAAACACCTGAAGGCAGCCCTGTTCAGGGAAGCTTTTAATCTGTGATATTTTAATGTTTTGTTTTTTAATATTTGCTGGAAGCCGCCCAGGGTGGCTGGGGAGACCCGGCCAGATGGGCGGGGTACAAATAATAAATTATTATTATTATTATTATCAGGGTGGTTCATAGCATAAAACCACATATAGAAGCCCCCTCACTTTCGCGGGGGTCACGTTCTGGGGCCACAAGTGAAAATTGTGTTAAGGAGGGAGCCTGTTTATTCCTGCTCTCCATCTCTCTCACCAACTTGTTCTCTCCTTGCCTTCCTCCCTACCATCTTGGACGTTTACGGCTTCCCTCCAGGGAAGAGGAGGCAGGTGGCAGGCAGTGGAGGAGCTTCATTCTCCGCCACTGGGGGCTGGGAGGAGCCAGGACAGAGCTGGCACTTTTCCCGGGGGTGGGGCACGCATACTGGGGGCGGGGCACCCAGTGTGGGTGTGGGGGCACCTGCGATGGAACACCCCCCCCAGGATCGCTCCAATGGGGGTGATGCACTCCCATCGCCCCCTCCTTCCTCCACCCCTGGTGGCAGGGCAATTATATACCAGAAGACTAGTTCCCTGGGGGAAGGGGAGATAACTCTAAAGGTTACCAGTTAGGGACTGAACTTCTGAGGAAGCAAAGAGAGGCTCAACAGGCTACAATGCAATAGCTAAAAAAAAAAAAAAAAAAAAAAAAACTTTTTACAAAAATTACCATAACATAGCATCTGTTAATACAAAATAAAAAATAAAAAAATTCCTTCCAGTAGCAGCAGGGGCGTACCCAGGATCAAAACTAAGGGGGGGGGCAAGCCATGGTCGTTCAGGTTTGCTTTGAATGGACGCTGATCATTTTTGCTTCTAGGGGGAGGGGGCAGCTGCCTTCTAGGGGGGGCAGCTGCCCCCTCTGCCCCGCCGGGTGTTGTGTATTGATTCAAAGGTTATCATGTCTGTATTACTATTGTCTGTAAAGTAACAGCATTCCTGTTCCAGAAGGAACAGCTACTATTGGTTCATTCAAGCTGCTGCATTTGGATCTTCAGTCTTATTGGTTCCCACCAAAAAGCAGCAGTGCGATTGCTTGAGATTGTTCCCTCCAAAATGTATCCTTGTATAGTAAGCCTTCTGTCTCTATAAATGTAGCTCCCCCTACCCTCAGTTCCCCAGTCTTGTCTTGTTGCCTGAATAAAGAGTTGTTACATGAAGACGCTGTCTCCTTGCCTGCAATGTCAGAGAGCTGAAATCACTTGCTGAAATCATTAACCCCATGCTACAACACCGGGTATGCCCATGAGTAGCACCTTAAAGACCAACTAAGAATGTTCTTGGTATGAGCTTTTGTGTGCATGCACACTTCTTCAGATACCAAGTATGCATGCACACGAAAGCTCATACCAAGATATCTGAAGAAGTGTGCATGTACACAAAAGCTCATACCAAGAACAAACTTAGTTGGTCTTTAAGGTGCTACTGGAAGGAATTTTTTTAATTATTATTTTGTTTTGACTATGGCAGACCAACACGGCTACCTACCTGTAACTATAGCATCTGTTTTTTAATTATTTCAAGCAAAAGATGAAATCATAGAACAAATAATTGCAAAGACGACAGCTGTAGGCCTAAGGAGTGATGATAGATATTCTACAAAAGATTCTTGAGAATTTAATATCACTAGGCCTAAGGAATTAAAACAAATAACGTTTAGCTGTAATTCCGGCATTGCAGGGAGTTGGACAAGGTGATCCTTGGGATCCTTTCAAACTCTCCTATTCCATGATTCCATGGGAAAATCAGAAATGGTAAACCATACTAGAAAATGGCGGAATACAATCATTCAAAATCCACAAATGAAATGGGGATCTGAACTGAAGGGCTGGAGGAAGGTTAACATCTGCCCCAAGTAAGCTGGTGGGGAAAAGCTGTTGAAACTGGAATTTCCAAACATGCTGACAAACCAAATTGCAGAGGAAGAATCGGCAGAGCTTTGCCATGGAACTGCAAGGGTCTCATGCAATGGGAAGTTCTCCCTCATGGAATGGGGCTGATCTCATAAGAACTGTGGGAACTCTGAGGAGATTGGGATGGCTGAAGCACCAGAAATGGCTGGTGAGGTTGAAACTCTGAGGAAGAGGCAGCTCAGGCCTTGCTCTGCTGCTGGGAGACCAGCCTGGCAGGAGGTGGAGGAGGGACTGGGTGCTTGCGGGTGCCCTTCTTAACATACTTCACGAGGGGGAAATCCAAGCAAATCTCGAGATCTCCAGATTGTGTGGAGGGAAAACAAAATGCAAGGGAGGTTCCCTATACATGAGAACTCGACAAGATGGACATTGGACTGACCCTGAGGGATCCTCCTTAAGGGTTTTTATAAGAGATTGTAAGGCTCTGAGGCTTTTTCCAACAATCAAGCAGTATATAAATTTTATGAAAGAAAGCAAAATCTATAAAATTAAGGGGGAAACCAGGATAATACTCTATGGGCAGAAATGGAACTCATGACTGGTGTGCAAGTTCTTCGCAGGGACAAGCTCTGCCCCCAATACAAGCCTTCAAACCCCTCCCAGTTCATTCATGGGACATACAAAGAACCCAAACACCAATAGAGGACTGTTGCCCATTTATGACGCCATTGATGGGGGTCCCAAAGTCTGCAGAACAGACGGTTCAACACCCATGAAATATCAATCCCCATCCCTCCTGTGAAATTGTTCCTCCCCTGGAAATTTACCTTTCTGAATCTGTTTTCTGAATAACAGAGCATCTGAGGAAGCAAAAAGATATAAAGTGTAAGGGCAATACTCTTCCACCTGAAATAAATCTCCATACAAAAGTAATAATTCAAAACGTAGCATCCTTAAATTCAAGTACAATTATTAAATATTAATTAAATTGTTCAAAAAATAATTAAAAACAAGAAAATCATAGGAAGAATCTATGATAATAATAATAATAATAATAATAATAATAATAATAATAATAATTTATTATTTATACCCCGCCCATCTGGCTGGGTTTCCCCAGCCACTCTGGGCGGCTTTCAACAGAAAATTAAAATACAACAATCTATTAAACATTAAAAGCCTCCCTAAACAGGGCTGCCTTCAGATGTCTTCTAAAACTCTGGTAGTTGTTGTTCTCTTTGACATCTGAAGGGAGGGCGTTCCACAGGGCGGGTGCCACTACCGAAAAGGCCCTCTGCCTGGTTCCCTGTAACTTTGCTTCTCGTAGTGAGGGAACCGCCAGAAGGCCCTCGGCACTGGACCTCAGTGTCCGGGCTGAACGATGGGGGTGGAGACGCTCCTTCAGGTATACAGGACCGAAGCCATTTAGGGCTTTAAAGGTAAGCACCAACACTTTGAATTGTGCTCGGAAACGTACTGGGAGCCAGTGTAGGTCTTTCAAGACCGGTGTTATGTGGTGTCGGCGGGCGCTCCCAGTCACCAGTCTAGCTGCCGCATTCTGGATTAGCTGTAGTTTCCGGGTCACCTTCAAAGGTAGCCCCACATAGAGCGCATTGCAGTAGTCCAAGCGGGAGATAACTAGAGCATGCACCACTCTGGCGAGACAGTCCACGGGCAGGTAGGGTCTCAGCCTGCGTACCAGATGGAGCTGGTAGACAGCTGCCCTGGATACAGAAGTAACCTGCGCCTCCATGGACAGCTGTGAGTCCAAAATTATTCCCAGGCTGCGCACCTGGTCCTTCAGGGGCACAGTTACCCCATTCAGGACCAGGGAGTCCCCCACACCCACCCGCCTCCTGTCCCCCAAAAACAGTACTTCTGTCTTGTCAGGATTCAACCTCAATCTGTTAGCCGCCATCCATCCTCCAGCCGCCTCCAGACACTCACACAGGACCTTCACCGCCTTCACTGGTTCTGATTTGAAAGAGAGGTAGAGCTGGGTATCATCCGCATACTGATGAACACCCAGCCCAAACCCCCTGATGATCTCTCCCAGCGGCTGCATATAGATGTTAAAAAGCATGGGGGAGAGGACGGAACCCTGAGGCACCCCACAGGTGAGTTCCCAGGGGTCTGAACACTCATCCCCCACCACCACTTTCTGAACACGGCCCAGGAGGAAGGAGCGGAACCACTGTATAACAGTGTTCCCAGCTCCCAACCCCTCTAGACGGTCCAGAAGGATGTTATGGTCGATGGTGTCAAAAGCCGCTGAGAGATCCAGCAGAACTAGGAAACAGCTCTCACCTTTGTCCCTAGCCCGCTGGAGATCACCGACCAGTGCGACCAAGGCTGTGGAGGCGAAGAAATGACGTGCTCTAGTGAAGCAGGTTAAGTTGTAACGGGAAAGCGACCCCAAGCAATCTTGGGACCCCCCTTTTATTAGGTTTGACAACATGAATAAACATGGGGTACATTTACATAATGACCACCTTAACAAAGAGGAAGTTTTCAAACTTTTCCACCCCAAATATGGTAAGGGGGTGACCTCGCCCAGTACTTTTCCATGAGGTCCGTGCTCATCCTTCACACTCCAACCCATGCACCCTCCTCGTGCTCTCCCTGTTGATCCAGGTGTCACACCTTTTGCCACAGCCTATTGTTCCCATCCGGGATGTGTCAGCCTTACTGTCTCCTCTGCGGACTTCGGGACTTGCCAACGTGGTGCCCCTGTCAATGCAGAGTCTCCTGTGCCTGTGCCCGCACAGCGAGATACATGACAGTACGTGCGTGTCAGCGTTTACTTCTGGGCTCATCGTCCCGACACCTATTGATCTGGGCTCATCGTCCCAACACAAGGCAGTTTCAGTCCCATGATGAGGTTTGAATCCCGATTGGAAGGGATCCAAATGGTCCGCTTCTTCCAGGTGTGCCTGGAGTTGTTCAGCAACCACTCGCTCAATCACCTTGCCCAAGAATGGAAGATTTGAGACTGGGCGATAGTTGGCCATATTGGCCGGGTCTAAAGATGGTTTTTTAAGAAGCGGTTTAATAACCGCCTCTTTTAGCGGGTCTGGGAAGGCTCCCTCACAAAGAGAAGCATTCACCACCCCGCAAAGCCCATCGCCCAGCCCTTCCCGGCTAGCTTTTATAAGCCAGGATGGGCAAGGATCAAGGAGACACGTGGTTGGTTTCACTCGTCCGAGCAGCCTGTCCACATCCTTGGAGGTAACAGATTGGAATTGATCCCACACAACTGGACTAGACAGGACTCTAGCACTCCCCCGCCCCGGCCCTGCTCCCACGGTGGAGTCTACCTCTTCCCGAATCTGAGCGACTTTATCTGCAAAAAACTTTGCAAAATCATTGCAGGAGATCATGTGGCCCGTACTGGGCCCTGATGGAGCAGGTGGTTCCGCTAAATTGTGAACCAGCTGAAAAAGTCTCCTGCTGCTGTTTTCTGCAGATGCAATAGAGGCGGTGAAGAAAGTCTTCTTCGCCGTCGCTACCGCCACTTGGTAGGCTCGACATTGAGCTCTAACCTGTGTCCGGTCAGATTCAGAGTGAGTTATCCGCCACCGGCGCTCTAGCCGTCTCAACGATTGTTTCATCGCCCTCAGCTCCAGGGAAAACCACGGGGCTGTCCGGGCTCCATGCAATCGGAGAGGGCGCTTTGGAGCCAAACAGTCAATAGCCCTGGTTAACTCCGCATTCCAGCGGGTCACCAGGGAATCGGCTGAAAGGCCATCAACATGGGATAAAGCATCCCCTACCACTCTCTGGAAACCATTTGGATCCATCAAATGGCGGGGGCGGACCATCCGAATCGGTCCCACCTCCCTGCAGAGGGAAAGGGTCGCGGAGAAGTCCAGCTGCACCAGGAAGTGATCTGACCATGGCACTTCTTTTGTTTCACTTTTATTTAATGTCAGATCACCAGCATCCATAGAGGTGAATATCAGGTCTAAGGCGTGTCCTTGGCTATGAGTTGGGCCAGACTTATTCAGGGACAGCCCCATGGAGGCCATGCTTTCCACGAAGTCCCGAGCGGCCCCTTGTAAGGTCGTGTCGGCATGGATGTTAAAATCCCCTAGGACAACCAAACTAGGTGTCTCCAGGAGAACATCTGCCACGACCTGAAGCAGCTCGGGCAGGGAATCCTTGGTGCAGCGGGGAGGTCGGTACACCAACAGGAATCCTGTACTGCCCTTATTGCCCAACTTCCAGAACATGCACTCAGAGAACTGGGTCTTCCCAATAGGACGCCTGGTGCAAACTAATGACTTCCTAAAAATCACTGCAACCCCCCCTCCCCGCCCACAAGGCCTGGGTTGCTGTGCGTAAGAGAAACCTGGTGGACAGGCAGCGGTAAGGACAGGCCCATCTGCCTCATCCAACCAAGTCTCTGTTACACATGCCAGGTCAAATCGTCCATCCACAATCAGGTCGTGGATGGCAGTGGTCTTATTGATCATTGACCTGGCATTGCACAGCAGCACCTTCAGGTCGTGTGGGTATCCCTTGCTGATTCCAGTATCCATCCGGTCAGGACCAGACCTGGAGGCAGGGATAGTCCTCAAACAACGACTAAACCTGCCTCCTCGGCAATGCCATGGTCTGGTCTTAGCGTAACTCCTCCTCCTACCAAGATCACTGAGATCGGTTGTCCCAGTGGATCCCCCCCTGTGGAACTAGCCCCAGCCATTTTGTTGGCTGGGACCCCCTCCCGGGCAGCCCTGACCCCTCCCCTTAAGAACAAAATAAAACCTAATAAAAAACACACTAAAACAATACAAAACCAAAAACTATGAAAACTACAATAAACCAAATTTAAACAAACCAAAATTAAACAAAACCCCAAATCCCGCTAAACAGCCATCCCACCCACCCCAACAAAAAATTTAAAAAGATGAAAAGAAACCTTAAAAAAACAACAACAACAACAACAACACAAAAACATTTTAAAACATTTAAAAAAGAACTCTGCATTGTTCTGGGCAGTAACCAGCAGCAGAAGCGGTGGTAACAGTCCTTATGAGGCCTGTCAGGCCCCGCCCTGGGCCAGATGGTGAGTGGCAGGAACGGGGCCCTAAGGCACTCACTCAGGGGAGTCCTCGCAGCAGCAGCAGCAGCCACAGTGTCCAGGCCTCTCTGCCGGCTTTTAGGTTGGATGGTGAGTGCTGGCCCCGCCCCCCAGGCCAGGTGGTGTTGGCAGCAGAAGGGAGCAGTCCTCCAAACACTCACGCAGCAGCAGCTTTAAAACTCAGCAATCATATAGCAAGCTTACAAATAACCGAATAAAACTATTCAGCATGAATCCTGATGGTCCTTGAACTTTGTCCCTGAAATTGGGCTCTACATTCTTGGACTGGAGGGGAGGCAGAGCAATAGGAATCCTGTAAAAGGAGGCAGAGGGGAGATGGAGGCAGCCTTAACATCTTCCCAAGTAAAGTGATGGGGGGAATCATTAAAGCCACAATTGTGCAACATAAGGAAAAGTGAAGGTTGCTGTGGAAGGATTGGCAGCGCTCTCATGCAAAAGGAAACCCTTCCACACAAACCTTCTACAAACCTTTAAGGTTCTTAACAAGCATAATTGTGCCTTTTGGGGTTCATGTGCTCTTTCTTCCATCCTCAATGTCTCCATCTCCTCTCAGGAGATCTTGAAGGCTGAAGAGCTAGATATGGCAGCTGCAGGGAGACGTCTGAGGAGGAGATGGCTCAGGCCTTGGCTCCAAGGCTGAGAAACAAGCCTGAGCAGGAGGCAGAGGGGGAACTGGGGGCTTCTCAATGTCCTTTGACTCCATTAAGAGCAGGAAAACCTCCAAAAGGACAAACCCAGATTGTGTAGATGGGGAACCAAAAGGAAAAGGAGGTTCCGTAGAATTGTAAACAGAAGCACATGGGAGGAAAAATCCTGACTTTGCTCTACGCTCTGGTTCAGGCTTTCTGTACAGGATCCAGCGTCACAATATACATGGGCCATTCTGGGGACAGGAAATGAAAGCTGGAGTACGAAGAAGGAAGGTATCCTGGGGTTACTAAATTCCATGCAATAAGAGCCTGACATGTTCAGTTCTGAAGAAGTACAGTCATACCTCTGGTTGCGTTCGCTACGGGATACGAATGCGCCAAACCCGGAATTACTGGAATGGGTTACTTCCAGGTTCGGCGCTTCGCGCGTGCGCAAAAAGCACTAAATCGCACCGCGCACATGCGCAGATTAGGCCCTTCAAGTTGTGCTCTTTTCATGTTGCGAACGGGCCTCTGGAACGGATCCCGTTCGCAACCAGAGGTACCACTGTAATAGAATTCCCAGTGTGAAATCCTGGCAGCCATTTTTCATTACCTTTCCATTGTTTCATTGTATCCTCCATAAGGTGATTTAGATCACAGGATTCCAAGATCCTGTTCCTGAGCTCTGGAGGGAAAGCCAGTGGCTTCTCTGGACTCTCTCTTTTCTCATACCTGGTGAAAAGAAAAACAATGAATGGTCCCATTGTGGCACTGTCTCCCTAATTATTGCAGGAGATCTCAAGAACATGAACAAAGTTGAAGCTCATTTCCCAACAGGTCATTTTCAGGATTCAGCTTCATCTCTTGACACCCACCTCCAAGCCCTGGTCTAGCATTTCAACTTCTTGCCCTGACTGAGATGGAAAAGCAGGATAAAGCTGGGTGTCCACCACAGATTGGGGAGACCTCAGTCCAAACCCCTTGAGGACAGCTGTCAGTGGCTTCGTAAGGATGCTAAACAGCACAAGGGACAAGATGTAACCCCAAGCGACACCACCGGAGGGCTCCCATGGGTTCCAACGATGCTGCCCCATAACAACTTTCTGGTAAAGTCCCAGGATGTAAGAACCAAACCCCTGAAGTGGGGTGCCTGCAATCCCTCCCTCCCGGAGCCTCTCTGGAGGATGTGAGTGATGTCCAAAGCTGGCAAGAGGTCAAGGAGAACAACCTCCACCCTTCCTGCCCCTCTCTCACCCAGGAAGGGCACAACCCCATGCCCCATGGGACTCTCCCTCCAGAGGCATCAAACAACTTGACTTTCACGCCCTGTGATGTGGGGAGGGAGGGAGGAGGCAGTTGACCTTGAACCTTGGGAGGGAAAATTGGGGGGTGGGCTACAAGTTCAAAAGAGGGGGCTCTACTTTTACCTGTGAGATGCTGCAGGGAGTGAGTCCTACAGTCTCTCCCCTGAAGCCCCTGGAGGGCCATGTTTGAGGTTCCTGCATCCCGCCCTCATGGAGTGATGCTAATGGAAATGAGCCAGATCCACTTACCTCTGCAAGGTCCTTCTCACATCCTAGAGGGAAAAAGAGAAGGGAATTTACTGCACACCACAGGCCACACTAGGAAACCCCTCAGACCCTGGCCCTTGGATGTCAGTCTGCCTGGCACATGCCAAGGTTTTGGGTAGGAATGGCTGAATCAGCCAGTTTTTGTTTCTCACAGGTTTTATTTTATCTAATCTGAAATTATTAATTGTTCCGATATCAAGTTCTCCACATTTCCACATCAGTTTGTCATCTATATATATAAAAATGTTCCCATTGCGCATTTGTCCGAAACACCCTTGCTCCGTAACCGCTGGACCAAATCGCATCAAATTTGGACACAGAGTTTCCATTACCATGGCATTCTAATCTGGCGTAATAAAAATTCAGAAAAACCACACCTGTCATATCTAAAATAAAGAAAAACCGCAAAAAATTCTGTCGCACACATATGACACCACCAGCAAAACAGCGCCCTCTAGCGACGGCTATGCTGGTACTACAGCTAAAAAAGCAAGAAATTGGTGCACACATATGACATAACAGCAAAACCTCGCCCTCTAGCAACGGCAGGCCTGTCTCCATTTTCACTCCCAAACTGACAAACTGTTTCTCTGCAAGGAAGGAGGGGTTGATTGTGTTAGTGGCTTCTTGGTACCTGAGTGCAAGACAAGGATGTGATTAAATTGGCTGGGAAATGGAGGCCGCCGCCTCTTAACTAGGCCAGACCAGCAAGGCATGCTGGGAAACGGTGGGCTTATTATCCCAACCAACTGCTCGCTCAAGGCACTCTGGGAAATGGAATCAAATCCTCTCTGTAGAGGGTTACTAGCACTTTTCCCCTTGAAAAGGCCACAGGCAAGGCACACCGGGAAATGGCCACCGTGATCGTCCCTCAGTGATCTCCCGATGTGTGTTTTTTATCTGTGCGTTTCCATAGTGCTTTTCCCTCAGACGGCGTCAGAGGCCTCCTTCCTCGGCTTTTTCTGCCACAGGCCGCGAGAGGGCACCTGAGCGCGTGCAGAGTGCACACGATGCCGGCGGGGGTAGGTGGGGGTTTATTCTGGCTGCGGCTGCTGCTGATGGTAATAAGCATAAAATCAGCCACAGCAACGCGTGGCCCGTGTCAGCTAGTTATTGTTTAAAATTCTTATGAAATCCACCAGAATTTTAGGTAAATGTCACGTTTGTGGGTTCAAGAGAACTCACACCATCTCTAGTCTTAGATTATAATTTAATAACTTTAATCCAGTTTGCATTGTGCAATTCAGACATATGTAAGCCTACAGGATAATCCTACCAGGGCACTGTCCCAAACTGTCTTCCATAAAAGTCCCCAAATTTCAAATTCTATTTTCCATCTGGAAGTAGAAAAAGGCCCTTCGGTATAAAATGCCTCCAAATGGGTAATAAAACAGCTCAGTGTTTCTTTGGGCTACTCCAGACTTCTGCTTTTCCTGTGCCCAGAAAACATGGGTCCAAGTGGTTTTGCCTTTGCCCTGCCACTTTCCCTCAGGAAAAACCTGCCCCTTAGTGCAACATCAAAGCAAACGTCAATCTGGAGAAAACCTGGCTGATGTTTGCTCTCATTCAGCAGTAAACTGTGGGTTTTTCTGGAGGAAAGGGGTGGGACAAGCAGCAGTCTGGATGAGTCCCTCTGTCTTGCTCTTTGCTCACTGTGACTGAGCACCATTTTGGGCCGATCTGGATCCATGGAGAAAGGGATCAACCCAGAAGTTATGGAGGAAACGGGAAGAGAAGCTTGGTCAAGAGACTGGCTCATGTCGGAAGGAGGCCTGAACGCATCCTAGGCGAAGCCCCCCACAGCTGAAAGGCATTCGGAGACAAAGCATCAGCAAAGAGCAGAAGATCAGCTCCCGTTCCATCAAGAACACAGAAGAATCTCTAGTCTGCATTCAGGTGAGTTAAGCATCCCAGGTCTCTTGGGTCTTCCTGTCCATTACAAACCTGACTAGAGGCTCCATCATCTGAGCCCCTGAACTCCTTGCATACATGAAAGGGGCACAGAAAGGATGGGAGGCAGCCTTTTCCTGGAGCCTTGGGCTGTTCCTGCCCCCGTCTTACCTGCAGGAGTTCAGTCGCTGGCTGCTGACACTTCTCCTCCATCTCCTGGATGATCTTCTCAAGAGAGGAGAGTTTCCTGGAGAGTCTGGCCAGCTGCTCATCCCTTCTCCCTGCAATCTCCTTCTCCACCTCTTCCACATGAATCAGCAGACGTTTCTCTTGTTCTTCCAGGAACTGGCGCAGTTCTCTGAACTTCTCCACAAACTTCAGCCTCTCCGTTTCTGTTAATTTCTGCAAGAAAAGAGGAGGTCTGAGTGTGGAAGATGGTCAGCCTTCAAAACATCAGGAAGCGGATTATGAGAATTCAGGTTACAAACTCCGCTAACCTGGAAGAGTTACCTCGAGTTGAGAACTTTGCCCCAGGATAAGAATGGAAATGGTGTGCTGGCAGCGCAACGGCAGCAAGAGGCCCCATTAGCGAAAGTGCGCCTCTAGTTAAGAACAGTTTCAGTTTAAGAACGGACCTCCGGAATGAATTAAGTTAGTAACTAAATGTACCACTGTAAACTCAAATTAGCTGCATTAAAAGGTCAATTTTTTTTTGTGCATTCAAAGGTGAATTTACCTAATTTGCTATTGCTGAAAAAATATGGAGACCAAAACAGAGCAATCCTTTGAAATTCACACCTTTGAATTGTTCAAGTTTGACTCAACCAGGTAATGTTCACAAAAAATGTATTTATGAGGGTAAAGTACATATAAAAATATTTATACAAGGAAGTAGCTACCCTAACATCTGATTCATTTTCAGAATAATAAATGAATAAATAAACTGATATGGAAAAAGGAGAAATGGGGAGAAGCTGAAAAGGGCAGATTTCCCCATCCCTCCTCAGTCCTGACTCGATTCTTCAAGTGCTTGTTCCCTCCCTAGTAACAATAGAGACACCTACAAGGAGGTCTTTGCTTTCCTTGTCCAGATCTGCTTGATAGGCCAGAATTTCCTCTCTCTCTTTCCTCAGAATCTCCAGGCGGCGACAGATCTCTCCCTAAAGAGAAAAGGAAAAACTCAGGTTTGATTGAGACACAAAGAGAGGAGATGAATGGTTTCTTGCGCCCAGTGGCCTTGCTATAATAGCGAAGTAGTTTACTGGAGGAAATAAAAGTCCAGAGGTTTTCAACCTTTTTGGGTCCACAGCTCCCCTGACAAACTACATTATTTCTGCAGCACCCCTGTGGGGCTCAGGATCCCAGTTAGGTCCCCCCTTGCTTGCAGAACTGGCAGCCCCTCACCCTTTCTCGAACACCCTCCCTTGCTGAGGGCTCTCTCAGCCTCGTCTCCTCTCCCCTCCCCTTAGGAGTCCTCCTCTTGGTCTCTGAGCCCCAAAGAGAGGTGCCTCCTCACGCTGCCCCACAGGGGCCTGGGACTTGTCTGTCCATTCCCAACAGCAAGGGCCCCTCGCCAGTTGGCTTGCTTACTCCGAGGCCGCCTCAGTTCCTGGTGGCCATCACCCCCTTGCCAGTCCCAGAGGCACAATTCACCTGCGGAGCTTGTAGCCAGGGCTGCTGCAACAAAAAGCACACTACAGAACTGGGATGGGAAAGTTTTCTAGTGCAACAAACTAGTCTGGAGAAGAGCAAAGGCAGCCATGAAAGTCCCAGCCTGACTTCTCATCTTGAGGTCCCAGGGAGACGTGGGAAGAGCAGGAGGAGGATGGAAGGAAGGGGTGAGGCAGGATCCAACCTGGGATGTATCAGTCTAGCATCAAAGAGATGTGAGGTCAGCCCAAGAGGCTAGAGATAGAGGAATAGAGCAGTCCCCATTCCAAACCCCTCTTCTGCAGGCCTAGGGCTTTTCCACCCTTCCTCTTGACCCCACAGCTTTGCCACTTAATTGGGTCAGATGGCAATTCAGGTTTTCTGCTACTTGTCAGGTATCTTCTCTGCAGTAGCCAGAGCCCACATGTGCTTGTGCCACCAAGGCAGATTTAAGTGCTGCAATTTCTTCCATTTCTGGGTCAAAGTAGTTCTTGCTGCGGCCAGAATCCACCTACGTAGCTCCTCACCCCCCACGCACTGCAACCCCATTGCACAGGCCCCACAGACAGGGGCGTAGCAAGGGGGGGCGGGGGGGCGGGCCGCCCCGGGTTCCACCCCAGAGGGGGGTGACAGTTGGGCTGGCCCCGCCCTGTGCGGGGCCCGCCCGCCCGCGCCGCTGCTCCGTCCAGCGGCACCGGTGCTTCTGCGGCGCCAAAAGCAGCAGCGACAGGGCACCCCCCCAGCCGCCGCACACGATCGGCGGCTGGGGGGGTGCCACCTCCGCTGCTTTTGGCGCCGCAGAAGCACCGGTGCCGGGTTGGATGGAGTGCGCACGCGCGAAGTCGCTACAAGCTCCATCCAACCCGGAACTGCTGCTTCTGCGCCCAAAGCAGCAGCAGGGCACCCCCCCTCCAGCCGCCGATCCCGTGCGGCGGCTGGGGGGTGCCGCCGCCGCTGCTTTTGGCACGGCGCTTCCTGAGGGCGCCGCAGAGGCAGCGGCGGCGGCATCCCCCCAGCCGCCGCACGGGATCGGCGGCTGGAGGGGGGGTGCCCTGCCGCTGCTTTGGGCGCAGAAGCAGCAGTTCCGGGTTGGATGGAGTGCGCACGCGCGAAGTCGCGCGTGCGCACTCCATCCAAACCGGCACCGGTGCTTCTGCGGCGCCCTTGTGAGGCGCCGCACCAAAAGCAGCGGCGGTGGCACCCCCCCAGCCGCCGATCGTGTGCGCGGCGGCTTGCAAGGGTGCCGCCGGGCACCCCCTCCCAGCCACCGATCGCGTGCGGTGGCCACCGCACGCGATCGGCGGCTGGGAGGGGGTGCCCCGCCGCTGCTTTCAGTGCGGCGCTTCCCAAGGGCGCCGCAGAAGCAGCAGCGGCGGCACCCCCGCTGCTGCTTCTGCGGCCCCCTTGGGAAGCGCCACACTGAAAGCAGCGGCGGGGCACCCCCTCCCAGCCGCCGCACACGATCGGCGGCTGGGGGGGCGCCGCCGCCGCTGCTTTTGGTGCGGCGCTTCCCAAGGGCGCCGCAGAAAGCGCTTTTAAAAGCGCTTTTTAAAAAAAGGGCTCCCCCCCCAGCGGGGGGCGGAGCCACAGTGACGTTGCGTCGTGACGTCACGACGCAACATCACGACGCCCCGCCCCAGGGGGGGGTGCCTCCTCCGGTCCCCGCCCCGGGTACCGAGGAGGCTTCGTTCGCCCCTGCCCACAGAACCCCCAGAATAAGTGTGCTCCCCACCAGTAGGTTCTTCCACCCCCACATTGAAAATCTGCTTCCAACATATATGGGGGGGGGAGAATCCTGCACCATCTGGTCAATTCCTGGCCACTAGTCCCCCACCAGCTGACCACTTGCTGCTCTCTGTTTTGCTGGGCATTGAGGAGACATCCTGATAGCCAAAGGAGACATGTACTTAGTTGTGTATGTGCAAGTTACATTTGTAGTTTCTAAATATTTATAAAGCAACTTTGGTGGGGGATGTGAATGAGGTTAACCCTTTTCTGGCAGAGAGAAAGACTTCAACTCCCTCCTCCCAGCTATCCACCCCAGGAGCCCTCAGGCTTCCCCTGGGCTGCTTTTTACATAATAAACAACGACCAGTTAATGCCATGCCTACTTTGGACCTGAGAATTAAAAAGAAAACCTCCCAAAAGGAATCCACAAACATTCCCCACCCCTCAAGATCCAGGGATCTCCTACCTTGTATTCCTCGAAAGCCTCCTTCAGAGGAATCACCTCGTGGTGTTTGTGCTCCTTTGATTTGTCACACACCACGCAAATGGGGGCTTCATCCTCCTTACAAAAGAGTTTCAGGGGCTCCTGGTGCTCCTCGCAGACTCCTCCTTTTCTTTCTTCTTCTTTCCCTCCTTGAACGCTGAGATTCTGGGCTATTTCTACGAAGTTTGCCAGGTGCCTGTTGGAGATGAGGCTCCTTCTCTGGACTCTTTCTCTGCACTGAGGGCAGGAAGCCTCTGCCTCCGATTCCCCCCAGCACTGGATCAAGCAGGATCGGCAGAAGTTGTGCCCACATTCTGGGATGGTCACTGGATCCTTGAAATAATCCAGGCAGATGGAGCAAGTGGCTTCATCACGGAGGCGCTGGATGTGACCCCCTGCAGCAGCCATGGCTCCCTCGCCCCAAAAAGGAGAGTTAAGTTTCACTTTCTCAGTTTTTAGTCACTGGGAGTTTCCCTTCCTGGAAATGACTCAGAAACTCAGTGACCACGTGATCTTTGCATTTGGCTAATGTTTTCTTCTGGATTGCTCCCCATGCTTTTGATTACACACAAACACACAAACCTAGTAAGTTGTGGTATTCATATTGGAACATTTTCATTCATAGGCTTTGTGATAGGAAAAAACTGCTCCTTTTCCCTTATGGGGTACCCTAGAGCCCGAATAGAGTCCTTATGTAAGTTCACTATCAGTAGGAGAAAAATAACAGATACGCCCTTAAGACAGGATTTGCAAAGAGACAATGGGAAGGTTTTCCATTTTCCTTCTTCCTTGCAGAGAAACATTTGAGGTCAATTTTTGGAGTCAAAATGGCTTCAGAATTGATCTCCTGCACTATTTCAGACACGTGGTTTATATACTTATGTATGTTTTTGCCTATTAATATTATATATATATATATATATATATATATATATATATATATATATATATATATATATATATCTATATATATATCTCCTTAGAATTCCTATAACAGGCTTCCTTGTCATTTTTGAATTGGAGAAAATCTGCCTCTGTCCTAGATGAACGGGAGTTTTGATTTATCAAGCAGGACTTGATTCCATGAGGAGAACTCCCAAAAAGATTTGGTTGCTAATTTTGACTTAATCCGTTTTTAGCATACTGGCAAAGAACTTCAGATGGAAACAGACGCTTTCAGCATTGCCAACCTGGAGCCCTCTGTTTGCTTCAGACTACAACTCCCATCATCCCTGGCCAGGACACCTCCAGGTATGGCTGGGACCCTGCAGAGCCGCTGCCAGTCAGTGCAGGCAATATTGACCTCGATGGAAAAGTGGGCTGGGCTTGCAGAAAGCACCATCTGTGGTGTGGCAGACAAGTTATGGAGCTCCTTCCCTTGATAGGAATGCCTGGGGCCATCTTGGCTATTATTATTATTAATCCGTATTACTACACAGTGTGAAGTCTTCCTTTATTCCTAATAAAGGGTGGTCCCTTGCAATGGCTGAAAAACCTGGAGGGCTTTAACAGAGGAGTAGATAAAATTCATGGAAGATAAGACTTTGGATGGTGCTATGTTCTGCCTCCGTGCTGCGAAGCAGTAATGCTCCTGAATAGCGGTTGCTGGAGACTCTAGAAAGGGAGAGGGCTCTTGTGCTCAGATCCTGCTCATGGGTTTCCCACACATATGTTTAGAAAATGTTTTCAGTTTCACCATCACCTGCAGCTAAAAGGAGAGAGATCAAGACGGAGAAATCCCACCAAGGGGAAGTTGTTTCCTTAGGGCAGTGATGGCTAACCTTGACACTCCAGATGTTTTGGGACTACAACTCCCATCATCCCTGACCACTGGTCCTGTTAGCTAGGGATGATGGGAGTTGTAGTTCCAAAACATCTGGAGTGTCAAGCTTAGCCATCACTGCCTTAGGGAAATATCCCTATTAGCTGAGATTCCAGGTCAAAAGCATGATGAGTCCAAAGGACACCAGGGAGCAAATGAACAGGGCCATCTCCCAGAAGTCCAGTTCCCTTTAGTGAAAGCCCAGTGCACTTTGGAGCAGAAGAGCCCTTCTCCTCAAATCATGGGAGGAACGGTCAGCACAGTTTGGGTCCTGGGGAGGCTGAATGCCGAAGGACATCCCTACGAAGCTGAACACTAGAGGAGGCACATGGGAGAGGAACTGTGCGAATGGTCTGAGGGCGAGAAGCCTTTTCCATAGAGAGGGATCTGGGTGCGCCATCAGAGAGGCCTCCTGGAAGAGAAAGCATCCCGAGTGCGCAAAGAGGTTCAGTTGCATCGGAGGATCCACACTGAGCAGAAAGCGCACAAGCGCTTCCACTGTGGGGAAAACTTTTCCTAGAGAGATACATTACGGAGTCACAGAGGGACCCACACATGGGGGAAGCCATGCAAATGCCCCAATTGGGGGAGAATCTTCAACCATCCGTGGAACTTAAGAGAACACCAGAAAATGAGGCCTTTGTGATTTGAGCAGAGAGAAAATGAAGAAAAGAAGGCAAACTGCTTGCTCCACTGGGCGAGAGAAGCAGCTCCCAGGTGCTTATCATTTTCAGAAATTAGTGCCTAATTCCGATGCCTTGGAGGATAAATCTCCCCACTTATTCTTATTCTTGCTATGAATCAGCCCTTTAACCCAAGGTTCCAGTACAGGTTACAACCACTAAAGACAATAATTAAAAGCAATTTAAAACAACTTACTGTGACCAAAATAAGGTGGGTCCTAACAATATGTGCAAGCAGGTAAATGCATAACTTTTCAGCCCCCCTCCTTGACTTTGGGGGGCAGAGAGGGGGGAGGCAACCAGGTGCCTAGAAACGTAGCTTGGGGAGAGTTGGGTTCAAGTCCCTTTTTAGCTTTAGGAATCAGAGTCCCCTGGACCACTTGCTGTTCCTGATACCAGTCAACCTCACAGAGCTATTTTGGGGATAAAAAGTGAGGTGAGAGGGGAATAAGCGATGTCACCAGCACTAGGGACCCACGTTGCTAGCACCTGCTCACAACACCTTGCCATAATTAAACTGCGTTTCTGACAGTAATAGCAGTTTGTTTCTCTGCTCCACCCCACATCACTACGGTTTGAAAACTTGCTTGTTGCAGCAATGCTTGATTTAGTGTGAATGTGCTTCTCAAATCACTTTCTTTGAACACAGGCATCTGTTTGTGAGGAAATAAGAATGCAGTTTCACAGATCAATAAAAAAACAAGCTAAAATAGGTGACATAAAAGGAAAGGGGAATGGGGAGGGAGGAGGAAAGGAACAAGCTCAGGTACTAGTAGTTCCAGGGCCGGTGCTAGGGTTTTTTGCGCCCTAGGCGAGATCATCTTCTGGCACCCCTCCCCCCCGGTCAATCATATTTCAAACACATATGTATTATAGGAAGAATGAAAAGCACAGAATTTGAAATTGTTAATTTATTTTTTAAAAATTGTGAAAACAAGTCATAAAACAATTTCTGATTTATTTTCTCAAACAGAACACAATTTTAGCACAGAAATCACTTAGAAAAATGTTAAATGTGATGCTGAAATTTAAGTCTCTTTAATGTTTCAATTTCAAGCAAATCAAAATCTAATTTTACGTGCCTTTTCCTTTGCAAATTTTGTTAACAGTTCCTTCAGGTCAAGTGCTGATGCCTCAGCATGTTCGATTGATATAGTTGCCAAACCAACTAGTCTCTTTTGGAGCATAGTTGAGCGTATGTGTGTTTTTATAAGTTTGAGTTTTGAAAAACTGCGTTCACCACTTGCCACTGACACTGGAAGTGTGAGAAGGATCCTAAGAGAAACAAAAACATTAGGCACACTATTCTGGATTTTGTGTTGTAGTATGAAGAGAAGTACTTTTTGTGGTGGCATAGACTCCGGAAGCCTTCGAGCAACTGCTTGAAGTTCACAGCACAGATCTTCAGCCTCAATATCTTTGTTTTAATTGTGTGTCAATGACTGCTCCAAAGTCTTGCAGGCCTTTTGTACATCTTCAGTACATTTTTTGTTGATGCTGTCTATATCATACAGGAAGCCAAATACGGAATTATATTGTTGTAGTTGTTGGGATCTCTATTCAACAGATTGAATGGCCATATCTAAAATAGCATAATAGAAATCCACTTTGAATTTTTGCTTTGGATCTTGTGGTGCCTCATCTGGGGCCTCATACCCAAACTGTTTTTTCTTTCTCCTTTGTCTAAATTGTTACTCAGAGTTTGGTAATATTTCTAACTCCTTTGCAATCACACTAGCATCTATCAAAACTTGTTCAAAACCATCATCACACCTACAGCCCACAAGATAATTCTTGGTTACTTGTAATTGACTTGTGTTGTTGTTGTTCAGTCGTTCAGTCGTGTCCGACTCTTCGTGACCCCACGGACCAGAGCACGCCAATTGACTTGTAGCTGAACTTAAATCAGTTTCCTTATTTTGTAGTAGTTTGCTTGTCAGATTTATTTCAAAAAGCATGTTGTACCATACAACAAGGGATACCACAAACTTGAACTTACTAATGCCTTCAGCAAGACCCTTAGCTTTAACAAGAGATCCACTTGTTTTATGTGGGTGTGGTTCATTATAGATCTCCATTAAAGCATCATATATACCGTATTTTTCGCTCCATAAGACGCACTTTTTTCCTCCTAAAAAGTAAGGGGAAATGTCTGTGCGTCTTATGGAACTGAATTGCCCAGGGACCAAAAGAAGATCGAGCTTTTTCTTTTACAAAGAGAGAAGGGGGTGTTGAAAGGCTGCCGCTTTACAGCTGATCAGCAAGAAATCGGGAAGAGATAAGGTCGCAGGCTCCCTTTCTGCAGAGGAGGCTGTTGGTTTCCTCAGCGACATGTGACTGGCTGATTCGATTATCTGTCTGGAAACTGTAGAAAGGGCTTTGAGCTGATCCTTTTGCAAATGTGTCTTTTCTCCTTTGCAAAAGCAGCAGCACAACTTTGAGCTGATCCTTTTGCAGATGGGTCTTTTCTCCTTTGCAAAAGCAGCAGCAGCACAACTTTGAGCTGATCCTTTTGCAATTGGGGCTTTTCTTCTTCCAAAAGAAGATGCACAACTTTGAACTGATCCTCAAAAAGGGGGGCTTTCCCCCTTTCCTCCTCAAAAAACTAGGTGTGTCTTATGGTCAGGTGCATCTTATGGAGCAAAAAATACGGCACTACCAAGATGATATCTCAGTGTTTGACTTGTTTGACTCAAAGGCTTAACAGTAATGGTAGGTACATGGCTAGTTAGTACCGTGTTTTCCCTTTTTTAAGACACCCAGGGCAGGCGCGTCCATTAAGGAGAACTAGGCAGTTGCCTAGGGCGCCAAAATGGAGGGGGCGCTGGCTAGCCTGCCCCCCCACCCCTCGCCGGCCCCCGCCGCCCGGTGCCCAGAGCTGTCTCTACCGTTTGGCTTACTGGCGCGGTGCACCAGGGCGCCAAGCTGTGGAGGGCGCCATGAGGAAAGTCCAGGTAGAGTCCGGGGAGGGGAGAGCGGGGCTTGGTGCCTTCTCGCCTCTTGCTCCGGAGGTGCTAGGACCCTGTCCTGTTCTGCAGCGCCTGTTCAAGGCAGCGAGCTAGGTGGTGTGGCTGAGGCAGTCGGCTCCAGGCGCCCTGCGCGTCATGCCACCCCACCAGCCAATCCGGCTGGCGGGGGGCGTGGTTTGCCATGTTTGAACGGCAGCAGGTGGGCTGCGCAGACCATTTGCCTCCTCTCTGCCATCTGCAGCGAAGAGCAGGCGTAAAGCTGGAGAACGGAGGGAAGGGGAGGTGGTCTTCCGAGCCAAGCTGGGTGTGTGTGCCCGGCTGGCTTGTCTGGGGGGAGGGCGCTTGGCTAGCATGCCGCCCCCTCCCCATCCCGCCTCCTTTGGCTGCGCCGCGGCTGATGGAAGCAGCAGCAAGATGAGGCAGAGAAGCAGGAGATCCAGAGGGCAAGTGTAAAGCTGGAGCACGGAGGGAAGAAAAGGCGGTCTTCCGAGCCAAGCCAGGTGTGTGTGCCCGGCTGGCTCGTCTGGGGGGAGGGCGCTTGGCTGGCTGGCTGGCTTGCGTGCCGCCGCCCCCTCCCCTCCCCGCCTCCTTTGGCTGGACCGATGGAAGCAGCAGCAAGAGGAGGCGGAGAAGCAGGAGATCCAGAGGGCAAGTGTAAAGCTGGAGCACGGAGGGAAGAAAAGGCGGTCTTCCGAGCCAAGCCAGGTGTGTGTGCCCGGCTGGCTCGTCTGGGGGGAGGGCGCTTGGCTGGCTGGCTGGCTTGCGTGCCGCCGCCCCCTCCCCTCCCCGCCTCCTTTGGCTGGACCGATGGAAGCAGCAGCAAGATGAGGCAGAGAAGCAGGAGATCCAGAGGGCAAGTGTAAAGCTGGAGCACGGAGGGAAGAAAAGGCGGTCTTCCGAGCCAAGCCAGGTGTGTGTGCCCGGCTGGCTCGTCTGGGGGGAGGGCGCTTGGCTGGCTGGCTGGCTTGCGTGCCGCCGCCCCCTCCCCTCCCCGCCTCCTTTGGCTGGACCGATGGAAGCAGCAGCAAGAGGAGGCGGAGAAGCAGGAGATCCAGAGGGCAAGTGTAAAGCTGGAGCACGGAGGGAAGAAAAGGCGGTCTTCCGAGCCAAGCCAGGTGTGTGTGCCCGGCTGGCTCGTCTGGGGGGAGGGCGCTTGGCTGGCTGGCTGGCTTGCGTGCCGCCGCCCCCTCCCCTCCCCGCCTCCTTTGGCTGGACCGATGGAAGCAGCAGCAAGATGAGGCAGAGAAGCAGGAGATCCAGAGGGCAAGTGTAAAGCTGGAGCACGGAGGGAAGAAAAGGCGGTCTTCCGAGCCAAGCCAGGTGTGTGTGCCCGGCTGGCTCGTCTGGGGGGAGGGCGCTTGGCTGGCTGGCTGGCTTGCGTGCCGCCGCCCCCTCCCCTCCCCGCCTCCTTTGGCTGGACCGATGGAAGCAGCAGCAAGAGGAGGCGGAGAAGCAGGAGCTCCCGCAGCCGCTGCTGTTCTGCTTCGTTTCCCTCTGTTGCTCCTCCCCTCCCCTCCCCGTATCAACCCAATCAACCCTGCAGTGGGGAGTGGAATCAGCCCCGGGACATGCAGGTAATACTGTAGGTACAACTGGACCTTTCCCTCCCTGATGAGTAAGCCCAGCCAGCTGCCATGACCACCCTGTCCCCAAACCCTTGCTGGGATTTGGAGGGATAGCTTCTGTGTCGGAGAGCTTTATTTGCATGGAAGCTTATTCTCTCTTAAAAAATTAATTCCGCCCATGCTGCTAACACTCAGTTCTGCTATGCCTTGGAGGCTGTGAAAGCACAAAGCAGTGTCAGGGGTCAGTAATGGATGGTGGCTAATAAACAGGCTCCACGCTAAGAGGATGGCAGTGTTGTTGGTGGATGGCTCATCTGAGTGGAAAAGTTTGCTTTGGATGAGACTGTGCATACAAACACACCTGAGGCATGTTCACAGCCTGAGTGGCACAATGGGTCAATGGGTCTGGCTGTTAACCAGAAGGTTGGTGGTTCGAGCCCACACAGGCAAGCAGGATTTCTGCATTGTGGGGCAGAAGGGGGGGATTGAACTGGATGACCCTCAGGGTCCCTTCTAAACCTACAATTCTGTAGCTCCTTTAAAAGCTCTTTGTGCATCCAATATTGCTACTGGATTTTTAATTTATTTGAGAAAGTTCAAGTAGCACATCTGACATAAAATGATCCCCATCTAACCTGCCCCACTCTGCAAGAGAAATAACCTGAGCCATGTCTACACCAGTGGTGTCCAAACTTTTTTCAAAGAAGACCAGATTTGATGAAGTAAAGGGCTGTGGGGGCCGACCAAAGTTGCTGACCTTTTTTTAAGATTGAAGTTGTTGAGGTTTTTTAAGGATTTTACCCCAGGAAATAAACTGCCACATTAAACCGACTGGCGGACCGGATTAGGCCCCCGAAATGGACTTTGGACATACCTGGTCAGGTATGGACATACCACCGGGCAAGAGAGGAGAGCGCTGCGCGTGCAGCCCCAACTCTGCCTCCCAGCTCTGGCTGGAGCAACAGGAGCAGCAGCTGCAATATGAAGCACTGCCTTGAAGCAGCAAGTGCAGCCAGCTGCTTTCCCTTGCTCTTGCTTTGAGAAGTCAGGCAAACACACAGCAAGAGTAAGCAAGTGGGTTCTGGGGCTCAGCAGGGACCCCCCTGCTGGGGTTGAGGGCTTTGGCATGTGCCTCATGATGCAAACCCAGGATATGTATTTGTCCTATTTAATATTCTTTGTTACAGTATTGGGAACACACTTCTTTGGCGGGGGGTGGGGCGGGAATCGAGTTCTGTAAGGACAGGTAACAGAAGGCACCCCACCTATCAAGGCTTTTCTGGAGAGAAAATGTGTCTGAAGATCTGCATAAAGATAACCTTCTCCATCTGTCCCTCTTTCTTCTTTTTCTTCTTTCCAGGAGGGGTGAGGGGTTAAAATGAGAAGGAGCTGGATTTGTTTTGATTGCTGGCAGCATATTAATCTTTAAATCCTACCTAAGATAAAATGGATCAGCCCTATGGATAGATATTAAAAGTGTGTGTGTGTGTGTGTGAGTGAGAGAGAGAGAGAGAGAGAGAGAGGGAGGGAGGGAGGGAGGGAGAGATCAGACATGAGCAGCTTTTAGGCTGAGTGGCAAGGCTAGGCTTGCTGGTATTTGGAAGCTGTATGGCAAGTTTGCAGCAAGATCATATGCATAACATCCAATTGCAAAGCAACTTTGGAAAAAAGAATATAGGAACACAGAATAGTTAAAAAAATAAAGCTTCTGTGTGCATGCACACTTCTTCAGATGCTCACAAAAACTTATATCCAGAACAAATGCAGTGGTGTTGTATACTTAATAATAAGTGCATGCAATATAAATAAACGAGCAACTAAAAAAAGTTGAAATATGATTGGCCGGGGGGCGGGGGCGCCAGAAGGTGATCTTGCCTAGGGCGCAAAAAACCTTGGCACCGGCCCTGGCCGTGCTGGATGGGTCAGATGAGTCAGAGGGGAGATGGAGTCCAGCATTATCCAGAGGACACCCCATTTGATGCCCCTGATATGCAGAATCCAGCCTGTAAATAAGGAACGTTAATGCATCAACCCTAAACGCATTTATAAAAAGGGCAGAAGCCCCACTCAATGCAATGAGGTTTATTTCTGACAAAGTGTGGAGATGGTGAGGCTGCATTTGCAGAAGGCATTTGAAGCTGATGCCCTGTTCAATTTCTTTTTCTTTTTCGTCTCGTCTGAGGTCTCCAGAGCAAGGAGCTATCCTGCCTGACGTGGGGGAAGGGGTTCATTTTTTAGTCATCTATTAATCCAATGATGGAGGCATTTTCACAGCTGCATAAGGTATTGTAGGGAGAGGAAGGTTTCCTAGAATTGCAGAGTTGTGAAGGGCTCTGAGGGTCATCTAGTCCCACCCCCTCCAACTACAGGAAACATTTGCCCAAGGTGGGGCTCAAACCCACAACCCTGGGATTAAGAGTCTCGTCCTCTGCCAAATCAGACATCTCAAATAAAAAACAACATTGAAGGTGATAAAATTTATTAGGACTCCTAAGTGTGACTGTCTCTTTAAGAAGCTGCAGAGGGAATTCTGGGAAAAGGAAGGAAAATGCAAAGCGACAGCAACCCATTTTTCTTTTGTTATTTCTGCTGATTTTGAGTGGAATGAATCCTCTCAAAGGGCCCTTGAAAAAATGTGCAATATGTTCTTGGCAGGTAAATGTTTTTTATATCGGTCACTCTGGTCTGGAGAGAAACATCTAATGGGCCTGAGAGGCAGATTTAGTCTCCTCAGGAGATACTGAGGTGGGTTTTCATTTCCCACAGATGAAAGTAAGGGAGGAGGGTCTCTCCAGAGAACGAGACCCCTGAGAACGTGTAGAGTGCGGCTCCTGAGTCAGAGTCAGAAAAAGACACACATCCCCCTTCATAGTCCAGAGTCACCCGGAGCCTCCTGGGCTTCTCCCTCAGGGACAGAGGAGGGGAATCATAGGAGGCGCAGGCCCAGTACTGGCCTCCCCACTTCCGCACAGCCCAGATCCCTCCCTCAGGGCATAAGGATAAGAGGCCCTTTCTCTTCACAGACTTCCTGGCAACCCCCACAGCCCACCCTTCCTCACTTCCCACAGTGACTTCCCAGAAATGTCTGCCTCTTGTGAATCCCTCACATCCCAACACACAAGACCAGATATTAAATCTCTCAGGATTGTCAGGCAGGTCTTGCTTTTTGTCTCCCCTTCTCAGGCTTTTCCGATCCTCTGACAGGATGAGTTCAGGATGGGCTGTGTCTGGATCCAGAGTGACATTTGCTGTTGGGGAGAAGATGAGGGAAAGAGAAGATTAGGCAGAGTCAGCCGAGAGACAGAAACAGACATCTTGTTAAAACAACAACCGAAAACCCCAGATTCCTTTTCAGACCAAGGGGATTTCTTTGCATCGCATGCAAGACTCCTCCTTGCAGACTCTCATCAGAATATATATCTTCCTTGTTGGTTTTTAAATCAGTTTTCTTCACTTTCTTATATTCCATGTGTATTGTGCCTGCCCTCCTCTCAACCCAGGCATTTTCTAAGAGGAAAAACCACCCAGGAAACCTTTTATTCATCTCTTCTGTGTTAGTGAAGGGGAAAGAGAGGAGAATTGGAGGAGGCAGGAGAGGAGAGAAGCTGCTTTCCTCTGACAATCTCTGTGCTCTTTGGGGACCTCTGGGTTGGGGTGGGGGATGAGGACCCCCCTGTAATAATAATAATAATAATAATAATAATAACACACTTGCCTACTGCCCTTCATCCAAAGGTCTCAGGGTGGTTCACAGCATAAAAATACAGCATAAAACCACATATAGAAGCCCCATCACTTTCGCGGGGGTCACGTTCTGGACCCACAAGTGAAAACCACACTAAGTGGGGAGCCTGTTTATTCCTGCTCTCCATCTCTCTCACCCACTTGGTCTCTCCTTGCCTTCCTCCCTACCATCTTGGAAGTTGAGGGCTTCCCTCCAGGGAAGAGGAGGCAGGTGGCAGGCAGTGGCGGAGCTTCATTCTCTGCCACTGGGGGCGGGGAGCAGGCGGGACAGGGCTGGCACTTGTCCTGGGGGTGGGGCACGCATACTGGGGGCGGGGCGCCCAGTGTGGGTGGGTGGGCAGCTGCGATGGAACCCCCCCCCCCAGGATCGCTCCAATGGGGTCGATGCACTCCCATCGCCCCCTCCTTCCTCCACCCCTGGTGGCAGGGCAATTTTACAAAGGACTGCTTATACCATGCTTCTCTTTTGGATTGAATATATACCAGAGGACTAGTTCTCTGGGGGAAGGGGGGATAACTCAAAAGGTTACCAATTAGGGACTGAACTTCTGAGGAAGCAAAAAGAGAGGCTTAACAGGCTACAATGCAATAGCTAAAAAAAACTAAAAAAATAACTTTTTACAAAACATCACCATAACATAGCATCTGTTAAAACAAAATAAAAAATAAAAAAATTCTTTCCAGTAGCAGCTTAAAGACCAACTACCAGTAAGTTTGTTCTTGGTATGAGCTTTCGTGTGCATGCACACTTCTTCAGATACCAAGTGTGCATGCACACGAAAGCTCATACCAAGAACAAACTTAGTTGGTCTTTAAGGTGCTACTGGAAGGATTTTTTTATTTTTTATTTTGTTTTGACTATGACAGACCAACACGGCTACCTACCTTTAACTATGGCATCTGTTGTTTAATTATTTCAAGCAAAAGATGAAATCATAGAACAAATAATTGCAAAGACGACAGCTGTAGGCCTAAATAGTGATGTTAAATATTCTCCAAAAGATTATTCTTGAGAATTTAATATCACTAGGCCTAAGGAATTAAAACAACTAACGTGTTTAGCTGTAATTCCTGCTTTGCAGGGGACTGAACTAGATGATCTTTGGGATCCTTTCAAACTCTCCTATTCCATGGAGAAATCAGAAATGGTAAACCATACTAGAAAATGGCGGAATACAATCATTCAAAATCCACAAATGAAATGGGGATCTGAACTGGATGGATGAAGAAAGGTTTAACATCTGCCCCAAGTAAACTGGTAGGAAAAAGCTGTTGAAACTGGAATTTCCAAGCATGCTGACAAACCAGATTGCAGAGGAAGAATCGGCAGAGCTTTGCCATGTAATTCCAAGAGTCTCATGCAATGGGAAGTTCTCCCTCATGGAATGGGGCTGATCTCATAAGAACTGTGGGAACTCTGAGGAGATTGGGATGGCTGAAGCACCAGAAATGGCTGGTGAGGTTGAAACTCTGATGAAGAGGCAGCTCAGGCCTTGCTCTGCTGCTGGGAGACCAGCCTGGGAAGGAGGTGGAGGAGGGACTGGTTCAACACCCAGGGAACAGACGGTTCAACACCCATGAAATATCAGTCCCCATCCCTCCTGTGAAATTGTTCCTTCCCTGCAAATTTACCTTTCTGAATCTGTTTTCTGAATAACACAGCATCTGAGGAAGCAAAAAGATATAAAGTGTAAGGGCAACACTCTTCCACCAGAAGTAAAGCTCCATACAAAAGTAACACTTCAAAACGTAGCATCCTTAAATTCAAGTACAATTATAAATAGGAATCCTGTAAAAGGATAAAGAGGGGAGATGGAGGCAGCCTTAACATCTTCCCCAAGTAAAGTGGTGGGGAAATTATTAAAACCAAAATTTGGAAACAGAAGGAGAAGCGAAGATTGATGAGGAAGGATTGGCAGAGTTCTCATGCAAAAGGAAGTCTTTCCTCACAAACCTTCTACAAATACCAGTATTTAAGGTTTTTAAAAAGCATAATTGTGCTGTTTTGGGGCTCGTGTGCTCTTGCTTCCATCCTCAATGGGGGAACTCCCAGGAGATCTTGAAGGCTGAAGAACTAGATATGGCAGCTGCAGTGTGACGTTTGAGGAGGAGACAGATCAGGCCTTGGCTCCACTGTTCAGAAACAAGCCTGAGCAGGAGGTGGAGGAGGGAATGGGGGCTTGAGGGTGCCCTTTTTAGCACACTTCACGAGGGGGAAATCCTGGCAAATCTCAAGAAGCCCCAAAATAACCTCACCATATTGTGTGGAGGAAAACAAAATGCAACGGAGGTTCCCTATACAGGAGAACTCGACAAGATGGACATTGGACTGACCCTGAGGGATTCTCCTTAAGGGCTTTTGTAAGATATTGTAAAGCTCTGAGGCTTTTTCCTACAATCAAGCAGTATATAGATTTTATGAAAGAAAGCAAAATCTATAAAATCGAGGGTGAAACCAGGATACTAGTCTATAGGCAGGAAAAGGAACTCAGATTGCCGTGCAGGTTCTTTGCAGGGACAAACTCTGCCCCGAATCCATGCCTTCAAACCCTCTCCCAGTTCATTCATGGGACAGACAAAGAACCCAAACACCACTAGAGGACTGTTACTCAGAGTTACGCCATTGATGAGGGTCCCAAAGTCTGCAGAACAGACGGTTCAACACCCATGAAATATCAGTCACCCTCCCTCCTGTGAAATTGTTCCTCCCCTGGAAATTTACCTTTTGTACCTTGTACAAAAAATAATTAGAAATTAGAAAATTATAGGAAAAATCTATGAAAATAACTAAAGCTTTAAAACTCAGCAATCATAAAGCAAGCTTACAAATAACATAATAAAAATATTCGGCATAAATTCTGATGGTCTCTGAACTTTGATACAGAAATTGGGCTCTACATTCTTGGACTGGAGGGGAGGCAGAGCAATAGGAATCCTGTAAAAGGATAAAGAGGGGAGATGGAGGCAGCCTTAACATCTTCCCCAACTAAAGTGGTGGGGGAAATTATTAAAGCAAAACTTGTGAAACATAACAGCCCAGTATTGGCAGAGCTGTCATGCAAAGGGAAGTCCTTCCTCATGAACCTATTAAAAATATTTCAGACAAGCATAATTGTGCCCTTTGGGGCTCATGTGCTCTTGCTTCCATCCTCAATGTCTCCATCTCCTCTCAGGAGATCTTGAAGGCTGAAGCCCTAGATATGGCAGCTGCAGGGGGACATCTGAGGAGGAGACGGCTCAGGCCTTGGCTCCACAGCTGAGAAACAAGCCTGAGCAGGAGGCGGGGGGGGGGGAACTGGGGGCTTCTCAATGCCCTTTGACTCCATTCAGAGCAGGAGAACCTCCCAAAGGACAAACCCAGATTGTGTAGACGGGGAACCAAAAGGAAAAGGAGGTTCCTTATAATTGTAAACAGATGCACATGGGAGGAAAAAATCCTGACTCTGCTCTACACTCTGTTTCAGGCTTTCTTTACAAGTTCCAGCGTCACAAGATAAATGGGCCATTCTGGGGACAGGAAATGAAGTCTGGAGCACCAAGAAGGAAGGTATCCTGGGGATACTAAATTCCATGGCATGTTCAGTTCTGAAGAAGTAATAGAATTCCCAGTGTGAAATCCTGGCAGCCATTGTTCATTACCTTTCCATTGTTTCATTGTATTCTCCACAAGGTGATTTAGATCACTGGATTCCCAGATCCTGTTCCTCAGTTCTGGAGGGAAAGGCAGTGGCTTCTCTGGACTCTCTCTTTTCTCATACCTGGTGAAAAGGAAAACAATGAATGGTCCCATTGTGGCACTGTCTCCCAAATCATTGCAGGAGATCTCAATAACATGAACAAAGTTGAACTTCATTTCCCAACAGGTCATTTTCAGGATTCAGCTTCAGCTCGTGACTCACATCCAGTACATCACCCACCTCCAAGCATTTCAACTTCCTGCCCTGACTGAGATGGAAAAGCAGGATAAAGCTGTGTGTCCACCACAGATTGGGGAGGCCTCAGTCCAAACCCCTTTCGGAGAACTGTCAGTGGCTTCGTAAGGATGCTAAACAGCACAAGGGACAAGATGTATCCCCAAGCGACACCACCGGAGGGCTCCCACGGCTTCCAACGATGCTGCCCCATAACAACTTTCTGGGAAGGTCCCAGGATGTAAGAACCAAACCCCTGAAGTGGGGTGCCTGCAATACCGCCCCTCCCAGAGCCTCTCCAGAGGATGTGAGTGATGTCTGAAGCTGCCAAGAGGTCAAGGAGAACAACCTCCACCCTTCCTGCCCCCCTCTCTCACCCAGGAAGGGCACAACCCCATGCCCAATTGGACTCTCCCTCCAGAGGCATGAAACAACCTGACTTTCACCCCACTCTCTAGACCACCTTCAGCCCCAAGAAGAAGAACCCACCTATTCTAGACCAGCAGACCTTCCCTCCCTAAGTGCCTCAAAGGGGCTGAGTTACCAGAGTTGGGGGGCTTCTAGTTGGACATGGAAATATATTGGGACGTCCTAAGCTCTTCCCAAGCATCTTTAGGACTTTCTCTTCTAGATATTTTAAATAACCACAAAGTCCATGAACAGAACGTGAAAGAGAAATAAAAGACCCCCATCCCTGAGTGAAGTGATGTGGGGAGGGAGGGAGGAGGCAGAGCTCTGGCCTTGATCACTGGAGGGAGAATAGGGGGGCTACAAGTTCAAAAGAGGGGGCTCTACCTTCACCTGTGAGATGCTGCAGGGAGTGAGTCCTACAGTCTCTCCCCTGAAGCCCCTGGAGGGCCATGTTTGAGGTTCCTGCATCCCGGCCTCATGGAGTGATGCTAATGGGAATGATCCAGATCCACTTACCTCTGCAAGGTGCTTCTCACATCCTAGAGGGGAAAAGAGAAGAGAATTCACTGCACACCACAGGCCACACTAGGAAGACCCCTCAGACCCTGGAGTGGAGGAACAGCCTGGCCCTCAGATGTCAGTCTGCCTGGCACATGCCAAGATTTTGGGTAGGGAAGGCTGAATCAGCCAGTTTGGGTTTCTCACACCTTTTATTTTTCCAATCTGAAAACATCAATTTTTCCCATATCAAGTTCTCCACATTTCACATCAGTTTGCCATCATTGTTTAAAATCCTTATGTAAACCCACCAACATTTTAGGGAAATTTCACGTTCGTGGATTCAAGAGAAGACTCACACCATCTCTAGTCTTAGAGTATAATTTATTAACTTTAATCCAGTTTGCATTGCGCAATTCAGACATATGTAACCTACAGGATAATCCTACCAGGGCACTGTCCCAAACTGTCTTCCATAGAAGTCCCCACATTTCAAATTCTATTTTCCATCTGGAAGTAGAAAAAGCACCTGCAGCATAAAATGCCTCCAAAGGGGTAATAAACTAGCTGAGTGTTTTTTGGGGCTGATCCACACTTCTGCTTTTCCTGTGCCCAGAAAACACGGGTCCCAGTGGTTTTGCCTTTGCCCTGTCGCTTTCCCTCAGGAAAAACCTGCTCCTTAGTGCAACATCAAAGCAAAGGTCAATCCGGAGAAAACCTGAGTGGTGTTTGCTCTCATTCAGCAGTAAACAGCGGGTTTTCCTGGAGGAAAGGGGTGGGACAAGCAGCAGTCTGGATGAGTCCCTCTGTCTTGCTCTTTGCTCACTGTGACTGAGCACCATTTTGGGCTGATCTGTATCAATGGGGAAGGGGATCAACCCAGACATTCTGGAGGAAACGGAAAGAGAAGCTTGGTCAAGAGACTGGCTCATGTCGGAAGGAGGCCTGAATGCATCGTAGGCGAAGCCCCCCACAGCTGAAAGGCATTTGGAGACAAAGCATCAGCAAAGAGCAGACGATCACCTCCTGTTCCATCAGGACCACAGAAGAATCTCTAGTCTGCATTCAGGTGAGTTAAGCATCCCAGGTCTCTTGGGTCTTCCTGTCCATTACAGACCTGACTAGAGGCTCCATCATCTGAGCCCCTGCACTCCTTGCATACATGAAAGGGGCACAGAAAGGATGGGAGGCAGCCTTTTCCTGGAGCCTTGGGCTGTTCCTGCCACCGTCTTACCTGCAGGAGTTCACTCGCTGGCTGCTGACACTTCTCCTCCATCTCCTGGATGATCCTCTCAAGAGAGGAGAGTTTCCTGGAGAGTCTGGCCAGCTGCTCATCCCTTCTCCCTGCGACCTCCTTCTCCATCTCTTCCACATGATTCATTCGACGTTTTTCTTCTTTTTCCAGGAACTGGCGCAGTTGTCTGAACTTCTCCACAGTCTTCAGCCTCTCCGTTTCTGTTAATTTCTGCAAGAAAAGAGGAGGTCTGAGTGTGGAAGATGGTCAGTTTTCAAAACATCAGGAAGAGAATTATGAGAATTCCACAGGGAGGACACTTTTGATTTTTCAGAGCCATGAAACCTCCAGTGGGTAAAGAAGTAAACATTTAGTTTGAAGGTAAGACCTCTATTTTGCAGAGAGCTACAGCCTAAAGCAAGGAGCTCTTTTTCTAGCCAGGGATGTTCCCTGCATGTTTTGGGGCATGGCATAATCAGAGTTCATAGTTGTTCAGAGAATATCAAGGGACATAAAACACCCCTCAGTTTAGGTTGGTGCCATGTGGGTGTAGGAAGGCAACAGAAACAGAGGAGGAAAGACAATTTTTTAGTAATATTTATGGTATATCAGGATTTGAATTCAACTGCTTCCACCCTCTCAGCTCACTAGTCCTCAGGCTTCTCCTTGACTGCAATTCACATAATAATCTACAATGAGAAATAAACTCAATTTAGCTGCATTCAAAGGTGAACTTACCTAATTCACAATTGCTGAAAAAATATGGAGAACAAAACAGAGCAATCCTTTGAAATTCACACCTCTCAATTTTTCAGGGCTGACCCAGCCAAGCAATGTTCACCAAAAAAAATGTATTTATGAAGAAGAGTTTGGATTTGATATCCCGCTTTATCACTACCCTAAGGAGTCTCAAAGCAGCTAACAGTCTCCTTTCCCTTCCTCCCCCACAACAAACACTCTGTGAGGCGAGTGAGGCTGAGAGACTTCAAAGAAGTGTGACTAGCCCAAGGTCACCCAGCAGCTGCATGTGGAGGAGCGGAGACACGAACCCGGTTCACCAGATTACGAGTCCACTGCTCCTCACCACTACACCACACTGTACAAGGAGGTAGCTACCCTAACATCAGATTCATTTTTAGAATAATAAATTAATAAACAAACTGATGTGGAAAAAGGAGAAATGGGGAGAAGCTGAAATGGGCAGATTTCCCCATCCCTCCTCAGTCCTGACTTGATTCTTCAAACTCTTGTTCCCTCACTAGTAACAATAGAGACACCTACAAGGAGGTCTTTGCTTTCCTTGTCCAGGTCTGCTTGATAGGCCAGAATTTCCCCTCTCTCTTTCTTCAGAATCTCCAGGCAGCTACAGATCTCTCCCTAAAGAGAAAAGGGAAAACTCAGGTTTGATTGAGACACACAGAGAGGAGATGAATGTTATACTGGCTTCTTGCGCCCAGTGGCCTTGCTAGAATAGTGAAGTAGTTTACTGGAGGAAATAAAAGTACATAGGTTTTCAACCTTTTTGGGTCCACAGGTCCCTGGACCAACTACATTCTTTCTGCAGCACCGCTGTGGGGCTCAGGATCCCAGTTAGCTCCCCCCTTGCTTGCAGAACTGGCAGCCTCTCACCCTTTCTCAAACAGCCTCCCTCACGGAGTGCTCTCTCAGCCTCCTCTCTTCACCCCTCTCCTTAGGAGTCCTCCTTTTGGTCTCTGAGCTGCCCCAAAGAGAGGTGCCTCCTCACGCTGCCCCACAGGGGCCTGGGACTTGTCTGTCCATTCCCAACAGCAAGGGCTCCATGCCAGTTTGTTTGCTTACTCAGAGGCCACCTCATCTCCTGGCAATAAACATCCCCTGGCCAGCCCCAGAGGCACCATTCGCCTGTGGAGCTTGTAGCCAGGGCTGCTGCAACAAACAGCTGTACAAGCCTTTGAGAGGCAGAGACTCCAGAGGGCATCCAAGGAGGGAGGGAAGGAAAGAGGGACGGAGGCCAATGTTGCCAGCGGCAAACCTGAGCATCATTCAAGGCACAGCAGGTGCCACAGCACACTGGTTGAAAACCACTGCAGAACTGGGAGCCGCTCAAAGTTGTGCAGCTTCTTTTGCAAAGGAGGAAAGCCCCATTTGCAAAAGGATCAGCTCAAAGTTGTGCAGCTTACTTTGCAAAGGGAAAAAATCCTGTTTTATGGGTTCAACTCACAGTTCTGCCACTTCTATAGGAAAGGAAAGGGAGCCGTTTCTATAGTTTCCTGACAGATAATCTAATCAGCCAGTCACATGTCGCTAGGGAAACAAACAGCCTCTGTCTGCAGAACATTCAACAATGGAGGCCTGGGGGAAGGGGCGGGGCCGGAAAGGGAGCAAGCGATTGGCCACACATTCGCTCCATAAGACGCACAGACATTTCCCCTTACTTTTTAGGAGGAAAAAAGTGTGTCTTATGGAGCGAAAAATACGGTGCTTAGTTGTGTATGTGCAATTTACATTTGCAGTGTTTTTCATATGTACAAAGCAACCTTGCTGGGGTGTGTGGATGAGGTTAACCCTTTCTCTTCCTGCCACGATCCCAACCCAAATCTTTGAAACTGCTGTGAGTATTTCAATGGAAGATCCCCTTGTCCCCCTAGCAGAGAGAAAGACTTCAACTCCCTCCTCCCAGCTATCCATCCCAGGAGCCCTCAGGATGCGTTTTACATAATAAACAACGACCGATTCATGCCATGCCTACTTTGGACCTGAGAATTAAAAAGAAAACCTCCCAAGAAGAACCCACAGCTATTTCTCCCCCTCAAGATCCAGGGATCTCCTACCTTGTATTCCTCGGAAGCCTCCTCCAGAGGAATCACCTTGTGATTTTTATGTTCCTTTGATTTGTCACACACCAGGCAGATGAGGGCTTCATCCTCCTTACAAAAGAGTTTCAGGGGCTCCTGGTGCTTCTCACAGACTCTCTCTTTTCCCTCTCCTTCTTCATTCCCCTCTTGAAGGCTGAGATTCTGGGCTATTTCAACCACATTAGCCAGTTGTCGGTTAGGGATGAGGCTCCTTCTCTGGACTGTTTTTCTGCACTGAGGGCAAGAAGCCTCTGCCTTCGATTCCCCCCCAGCACTGGATCAAGCAGGATCGGCAGAAGTTGTGACCACACTCTGGGATGGTCACTGGATCCTTGAAATAATCCAGGCAGATGGAGCAAGTGGCTTCATCACGGAGACGCTGGGTGTGACCCCCTGCAGCAGCCATGGCTCCCTCACCAAAGACCTGAGTTAAGTTTCACTATCTCAGTGTTTAGTCACTGGGTGTTTCTTTTCCTGGAAATTTCTCAGGAACTCAGTGACCACGTTATCTTTTTTTTTTTTTTAATGTCCCCAGATCTTTGCAGTTGCTGAATGTTTTATTCTTCACTATCGGGCCCGGCCACACGTTGCTGTGGCTCATTTTATGCTTATTACCATCAGTAGCAGCCGCAGCCAAAATAAACCCCCACCTACCCCCGCCAGCGTAGTGTGCACTCTGCACGTGCTCAGGTGCCCTCTTGCGGCCTGTGGCAGAAAAAGCCAAGAAAGGAGGCCTCTGACGCCGTCTGAGGGAAAAGCACTATGGAAACGCACAGATAAAAAACACATCGGGAGATCACTGAGGGACGATCACGGTGGCCATTTCCCGGCGTGCCTTGCCTGTGGCCTTTTCAAGGGGAAAAGTGCTAGTAACCCTCTACAGAGAGGATTTGATTCCATTTCTCAGAGTGCCTTGAGCGGCACGGTTGGTTGGGATAATAAGCCCACTGTTTCCCAGCATGCCTTGCGGTTTGGGCGAAAGAGCTTAGTTCACCCACAGGGCGCCTTGACTCCATTTCCCAGCATGCCTTGCTGATCCGGCCTAGTTAACTGCGAGAGGTGGTGGCCTCCATTTCCCAGCGTGCCTTTGACAAAGAGATATTTACATTTCCCTGTATCCCAGCCAAGTTAATCACATCCTTGTCTGGCACTCAGGTATCAGGAAGCCACTAACACAATCACCCCCCTCCTTCCTTGCAGAGAAACAGTTTATCAGTTTGGGAGTGAAAATAGAGACAGGCCTGCCGCTGCTAGAGGGCGAGGTTTTGCTGTGATGTCATATGTGCGCGCCAATTTCTTGCTTTTGTAGCTGTAGTACCAATATAGCCGTCGCTAGAGGGCGCTGTTTTGCTGGTGAT
Source organism: Darevskia armeniaca (assembly GCA_034641395.1). Lineage (NCBI taxonomy): Eukaryota > Metazoa > Chordata > Lepidosauria > Squamata > Lacertidae > Darevskia > Darevskia armeniaca. The sequence goes on along the minus strand of JAWWNF010000633.1, from coordinate 65,009 downwards.
GTCATATGTGCGCACCAATTTTTTTTTGCGTTTTTTTCTTTATTTTAGGTATGACAGGTGTGGTTTTTCTGAATTTTTATTATGCCAGATTACTTTGAGATGGTAATGGAAACGCTGTGTCCAAATTTGATGCGATTTGGTCCAGCGGTTACACAGCAAGGGTGTTTCGGACAAACGCGCAATGGGAACATTTATATATATATAGATAAGACCTTGATATTCTAGTTAACTGCGAGAGGCAGCGGCCTCCATTTCCCAGCGTGCCTTGCGGCTATTAAAAGCCTATTAAAAGCCGAGTCGACTATCAGGGAAAGAGGCAGGCCATCGTCTCTTTGAACTCTATTTCCCAGACATCCTTGCGGCCCTGGCCTGAAGAGTCCATTGAGATATGACGCTGCCCTGCGATGAGCCTTTCTATTTGAAGCTGATGATGACATATAATATGTGCACCAATTTTTTTAGCATTTATTCTATATTTTAGGTATGTCAGATGTGGGTTTTTTTGAATTTTTATTATGCCAGATCCTTCCTTGATGGTCATGGTACGTTGTGTCCTAATTTGATGAGATTTGGTCCAGCGGTTACGGAGCACGGTGGTGTCCGCCGCGCACGCAATGGGAACATTTTAATATCTATAGATTGCTTTTCATGCTTTTGATTACACACACAAACACACAGGTACCTAGTAAGCTTGTGGTATTCATCCTGTAACATTTTCATTCGTAGGCTTCCTTGTCATTTTTGAATTGGAGAAAATCTGCAGCTGCCCTAAATGGACTGCAATTTTGATTTAGCAAGCGGGACTTGATTCTGTGAAGATAACTCTGTTATAAGAATTTTCAGGTCTTATATATATAAGATAAATGTTCATAAATGTACCAAGCAAGCACATAAAGGTAAAGGGACCCCTGACTATTAGGTCCAGTTGTGTCCGACTTTGGGGTTGCGGCGCTCATCTCGCGTTACTGGCATGACAAAGCCGCTTCTGGTGAACCAGAGCAGTGCACGGATATGCCGTTTACCTTCCTGCTGGAGCGGTACGTATTTATCTACTTGCACTTTGACGTGCTTTCAAACTGCTAGGTGTGCAGGAGCTGGGGCAGAGCAACGGGAGCTCACCCCTTTGCAGGGATTCGAACCGCCGACCTTCTGATTGGCAAGCCCTAGGCTCTGTGGTTTAACCCACAGCGCCACCGCGTCCCTAAGCAAGCACATACATAAATGTATAAACCACATGTCTGAAGCCCCACAGAAAAAGTCCTGAAACCATTTTGTCGCTCCCAAATGACCTCAAATATTTCTCTGCAAGGTCGAAGGAAATGGAGAACCTCCCCATTGTCTCTTTGCTCACAAATCATGTCTCAAGGGCACATTTAAGATATGAATAGGGTGAACCTGCGACCTGTGATCTGGCTTCAGGAATTGAGTAGTTATCATAACCAAAAGAGTGGCCAGGATGCTGCCCAGGTAATCCAATCAGGTAACCTGGCAGACAGGCTAAAAACAATGCACTCAGATTTCTTTCGTAGTCCGCCCCTTCTGGCCCACCCAATATAGTCTGGCCCACCACATGGTCTGAGGGACAGTGGACCGGCCCCCTGCTGAAAACGTTTCCTTACCCCTGCATTAAACGCTCTGACCTGCCACTTCCACGTCTCAGCTTTCCGACCGGCTGGTCAGGAAATCCTCCGCCAGGGCCACGGCTTGGCTGCAGCTCTCTGGCCCCTCTTCCCTGACGCAGCTTTGCAGCTCATGAGGAAGGATGGCCAGGAACTGCTCCAGGATTAGCAGGTCCACCATAGTGTTCTGAATAATGCTTTTTATAGGATAGGGTAGGGAGTGCAGGAGCAATGCCCCGCCCCAAAAATGTTTGGGATCCGCTTCAAGTATCTGGGCTACAATAATCTGTGGTTCCCCCTGCCTGAATCTGTTCTGGGGATCTCCCCTGACCTTCCCTAGCAGATCTGGTTGTGCAGGAAGGTAAGGAAGGGGGCAAAGTCTCATTGTGCTGAACCTCGAGTTGGCGTACGTTTCATTGACTGCCACCCAATCTGTGTATCTGCTCCTGCTGTGAAGCACCCCAGAACCCAGAAAATGATTCCGCAAAGGACCTGGCCAACACCCAGTCTTGACTGTTATTACAAATTCAACATCACAACATAAATCATAATTTCCCATCCCTTATGTCTAATCATGTTTGGGGTGACTTCCTCACGTCTCACCTGCTGCGTTTCATTGTCAATCCTCTTTAGTAATTTCTTACCATCTTTAACTATTTTTTACTAACTACTCTTTTATCCTTTACTTATCATAATCTTAATCTATATTTAAATGTCCCAATTACTCAAACTTATTTTCAACTCTGTATGCTCTCATTTCTTCCAGCTTTTCCATTCTTTAAATCTTACAATAGTTCTTTAGATATAACTTAAATTTCTTCCATTCTTTTTCCACCGTCTCCTCCCTCTGGTTGCGGAGTTTCCCTGTCAGTTCGGCGAGTTCCATATAGTCCACTGTTTTCATCTGCCATTCTTCTACCGTTGGTAAATCCTGTGTTTTCCAGTGTATTGCAATCAAAATCCTAGCTGCTGTTGTGGCATACATAAAAAATGTTTTATCTTCCTTGGGGACCTCCTGGTTCACAATTCCAAGTAGAAAAGCTTCTGGTTTCTTAACAAATGTGTTTTTTTTCAACACTTTTTTCATTTCATTATAGATCATTTCCCAGAAAGCTTTTATTCTTGGGCGTGTCCACCACATATGGTAAAACGTCCCTTCAACCTGTTTACATTTCCAACATTTATTATCCTGCAAATGATAGATCTTGGCAAGTTTGACTGGGGTCAAATACCATCTATATATCATTTTCATAATGTTCTCTCTTAATAAATTACATGCTGTAAATTTAATTCCTTTCTTCCATAGTCTTTCCCAGTTACACCCAGTCTTGAGGGTCTTGCGGCCGAGGACTTTTGTCATCATCTGCTATCTACCTGGCTGCTTTTTAACTGGAGATCCTCGGGATGGAGAGTGGGACCTTCATGCAATGTGGGTGGCCTGTCCCTGAGCCAGTTGTCTTCCTCTCTTCTGTCCCTCACAGCCAACGGAACAACGCTCCCAAGTCACGCCTGCTCCTTGCTTCCTTCTGAGGGACTGGAAATGGCCGAAGTTGGGCTGACTGAGGTAAGTGGACAGCTCGCTTAGCGGCAGGCCTTCAGCAGGGTGAATGTAACGCCGAGCTAAGGATCAGAGCGCACCTGAGCACATGCAGAGTGCATTTGCCGCATCACTGAGCAACTTCCCAGCCCTGTTTAATTTGTCTCAACCATTTCTATACCACTTGATTGCCATTGTCTCTAAGCAGTGCGCAAAGTATTCTGTACAATGAAAAAGAGTGGAAATTATAAAATAATTTCCTGTGAGGTCGGCTAGACAGAGCCTGTGACTGGCTCAAGGTCACCAATGAGCTTCATGCCCAAGTGGGGATTTGAACCCTGGCCTCCCAGGTCCTTGTCACACACTCTAACTCTAACCACTACACCACACTGTCTCTCAACAGCTGCTTAGGGATGGGACTGGGGGCTGCGATTTTACACGGCTTGGCATTATGAAATTGGGAGTGGGAGCGTGTGTGGGATCTTGGGCGTCCATCTTTAAATGGTGTTTTCCAGGGCAGCAGAAGCTGAGTGGCTGTTTCAGGGCCCAGCGAGCGCCAAGGAGAAGGAGGGGCCTTTTGGCAAGGAGGAGGCATCCCTGACACAGCCAGGCCAGAGGACGATGTTCTGGCAAGTCAAAGAGGAGAAGGGCGGCATTGTGGGCTCTCTGGGTAAGGAATAGCGTTTCGGAGGAGGGAATCTATGGTCCTCCAGGTGGGGCTGAGCCACATCTCCCATCAGCCCCAGCAAGCGTGGCTGATGGCCAAGGATGATGGGATTTGTAGTTCAGCAACATCTGAGGGTCAAAGGTTCCCCACAGCTGGCCTAGGGCTTCAGTCCTAACTAGGTCTACTGAAATGTAAGTCCGGGGGGGGGGGCTTACTCCCAGGTAAGGGGGTGAGGATTGCAGCAAACCCCACAAACAATTCAGGCTGCAATCCTAAGCGTATTTCCAAGGGGTCAGCCCCACTGGGGAGACTGCAGCACTTTCTTTTCATACTCAACTATTCCAGGGCCCATTGGCTACGACTCAAGCATGTTTACTCAGAGGCAAGTATTTTACAACTAAAACCTTTCCTTTAAACTATCTTAAATATATCATTTAGTTGGTGAAACTGTAACCAGTCTGTTAATAAATCCCTTATCTCATCATAGTCTTTTAGTTTCACCTTCGGTTAACAGCTCTCTATCCGCCGGCCAATTGGTTCTCATATTCACTTTTTTCAAAGATATTGCTTCTAAAGGGGAAAGCCACCAGGGTGTTTTTTGCTCTAATAGGTTTTTGTATTTTTCCCATACCATAAAGATTGATTTTCTTATTAGATGATTCTGAACACCTTTGCACCTTAGCTTCTCATACCATAAGTATGCATGCCATCCCAGTCTGTTATCATGTCCTTCCATATCTAGTAAATCTGCATGTTTCAATATTATCCATTCCTGGAGCCAACAAAGACAGGATGGAATAAAGGTGTCTATATTCTGACATGTGCCACAACCCCGTGGAATGTCAAGGAAATAAACAACTGGCTCTTAGAAGACATCTGAAGGCAGCCCTATACAGGGATGTTTTAAATGGTTGACGTTTTATTGTTTTTTATTATTATTATTACAGTAATAATAATATTCTGTTGGGAGCTGCCCAGGGTGGCTGGGGAAACCCGGGCAGATTGGCGGGGAACGCTCCCTTGGAGATCCTTATGAGAGCTCCTCAGTGAGAGGACGAGAAGAAAGGGACGGTGTCTCCTGGAGTTCCGAGTGCGAAATGCTCTGGAGGATCAGCACAGACTGGAGTATCCAAAGCAAAGCCGCTCAGGGGAGAGAGAGGATGGATCCGTTCCTGGGGCAGGTGGTGAGAAGCACCTAAGGAAAACCGCTGCCTGCCAGAGAACCCACCCTGTTAAGAGACAAAGGACACACAGCGCCAGCAGGAAGAATTTCAGGCCGAGTGCAGACCTTGATAAAGAGAAGAGAATGCATCCGAGCAAAAACCCACACAAATGTTTGGCGTGCAGCAAGAGCTTTTTTTACAGCTCCAATCTCATCCAGCACCAGAGGACCCAAATTGGGGAGAAGCCCTTTGAGTGCTCCGTCCGCAGGAAGAGGTTCCGCATCAACTCGGACTGCAGCCGTCATGAGAGAATCCACACGGGTGAGAAGCCGTACAAGTGCTCCGAGTGCGGGAAGAGGTTCCGGCTCGCTTCGGAGCTCTCTCGCCACCGAAGGATCCACACCGGGGAGAAGCTTTATGAGTGTTTGGACTGCAAGAAAAGGTTCACCCAGGGGTGGAGCAAGGGAGGTGGGGGGCGGCCGCCCTGGGTTCCGCCCTGGGGGGGTGACACTCTCAGGGCCCCACCCCTGTGATCGGCAACGCAAGCCGAGCTGGGAGCCAAAACCTTGCTCTGTGCACGACTGCAGCTGGCTTGCTTTCCCCGGGAGGGGTGTGTGTGACAGAGAGTGTCACCCCCCCAGGGGAAAGCGGGCGAGGCGCCAGCTGGATGAGAGAGCGACTGATAAAGCAAACCAGCTTCCGTCGCGCACAGAGCAAGGTTTTGGGCTCGGCTTCCGTCGCCCGATCGCTGGGTTGGGGCCGGCCCCCTCTCTCAGCCAGCCGGCACCCCGCCCGCCTTCCACTGGGGGGGGAGTGACACTCTTGGCGCCAGCCCCACCCCACGATCGGGGACGCAAGCCAAGCCAGGAGCCTAAAGCGCGCGCCGGCTCGTGGGGCTGCCCCCTCCATGTTGCTTTAAAGCAGCACAGACGGGCAGTCCCAGGAGCCGGCGCTCACTCGGTGGGTCGCTGTAGCGCCAGGCAGGATGCCGGGCAGGAATTGCCGGGGATGCGCAGTCCGACCTAACGCATGCGTCGTGACGTCACAACGCATGCGTCAGGGTGCCCTGCCCCCAGGGGGTGCCTCCGCGAACGCCGCCCCGGGTGCCCAAGAGGCTTCCTACGCCTCTGGTTTCACCCAGAAAGCATACCTCGTGAAGCACTGTAGGAAGATGCACACGGGCGACAAGTCATACCGATGTCCCCCAAAACACCTGATGGGGTTCAGAGCCAGTTGATCTTCAAAGTTCGCAGCCCCAATCCTGACGAACTCATTGCTTGTTTCTTCAGGTCTTCTGCCAAGCTCCTGTTGCGGATACTTTCAGAGGACGTGGCCTTTGCTGTAGTGGAACCCGGGCAACAAAACAGCACCTCCTCTAGTCATGAGGCACCCACACCATTTCCTGGTAGTTGTTTTTTAAACAATTTTTATTTTATTTTTGAAGAATGGGGTGTGTGTTGTACATTGTAGGCAAAAAGGCCACTCAGGTCAGCTTATACCTGGGGTTCCCAATGTGGCACCATGGCTTTTTGCCCCTCCCATTTGTAATGAGGGTTGCTTTTCTAACCAAGGATGGTGTGGAAGGGGCTGGAAAGTGGTGTGCAGGCATCTAGGGGCACATTTCCCCAGAGTGTCTCTGGGTCCCACATGGGGCCCATAGAGAAAGAAAATGGGGCAGACAAGCTAGAGCAGGCATCCCCAAACTGTGGCCCTCCAGATGTTTTGGCCTACAACTCCCAGGATACCTAGCAAACAGGACCAGTGGTCAGGGATGATGGGAATTGTAGTCCAAAACGGGGCCAAAGTTTGGGGATGCCTGAGCTAGAGGCCACCAGCATCCCGCTCTGGTCCACAACATTCAAAAGCAGCTTATTTTCCTGCTCCTCTCTTTGCTGCAGGGAGTTCCCTCTGAGAACTGCTGATGGCCGGATCCCTGTAGGTGAGGGCAGTGTCTCATGTGTGCATTTCTTGTGTGGTGGCAGCAGCCACAACCCTTCGCTCACCTGGTGCTGCCCACCTTTCCTGCTCCTCTCAGCGTGGTGTTGCCTGTCAGCAGTGGGGGTGGGCAGTGGGCCAGACCCCCAGCTCAGGGTGCCCGGGGCAAGGGGTGTGTGCCACCGCCAAGGAACAGGGGAAGGGGCTGGAGGTGAGCAAGGGCAACTGACAAAACCAAGCCGAAGGTGGCGGGGGTCCTGGCTTATCTGCCCCCCTCCCCAAAGAAAAAAAGGTTTATTCAAGTTGGAGCCCATGCTTGTAAAATTGGTTGCTGGAGGCTGCAGGGGGGGGGGAGGCTGGTTTTGCTGTCTGGTCCTGATGCAGGTTTTCCACAAGAGGGGTCTGGGTGGCCCCTCTTGGGTGCTGGACTAAATGGGCCACTTTTGTGTCCTTCCACGGGGTGAGTGGAGGCTCACAGGGAAACTTAGGATGACACACAAAGGATGACAACATCATATAGGGGATGGAGCAAGGGGAGGCGGCCCTCAGGCAGGTGGGGGGGGAGGTGCCTTGACTCCGACATGTGCCACCACCCAGTGGCAAAATCACGAAAAGGAGAGCAGGCTGCACCGGTCAGTAGTCAGTGGCCCTGATAGTGGAGCCAGAGAGAGTCCTGTCAGATCTTTGAGAGGGGTCAATTCCAGCTGTTAGTATCCAAGGAGAGAAATCAGATGCACCTGCTGCCAAAAAGATGCTCCTTGGAGGAGCATTGTGTATTTGGGGTGGGGCTGAGGAGGCAAGGGAAGGAGCCATGCAAAATGTATAGGGCAGCACTGTGGGAGATGAGTGGGAATGTGGATGAGGGAATATTGATTAATATTTCCTATCCCGGCTTGTGCTAACAAGCTCCAAACTAGCAGAGTTTCTCATCCCCAATAAAGCGCAGCAAAACGTGGCGTTTAAGTTCCTATGAACTTCTAGAACAAGGCAGATCCTGGCATATATTTCCCCTGGTTCCCTCTTAAAAGAAAATACACGACACATAAGCTTATCCTATATAATAAAGTGCCTGTGTCCCTCCGTAGCTTTCCGTGTGTCAGTGGAATTCGCTACTGAGCATGCTCTCCACTGACGCAGGGATTGGAGGGAGCGGGGAGAGAGGTGGGAAAGGGGGTGGAGTCGCAAGGGAGAGGGAGATAGGAAAAGGGAAGAGTGACAACATGCACAAACACTCAGAGGTAAATAGTGATGGGTTCTGGGTAGGGAAAGGGCTATAAGGGAGGATAGAGGTAGGAAAAGGGTAGAGGGGACAGAGGTAGGAAAGGAGTAGAGGTGCCACAGTGGTAAGAAAGGGGTACATGGGCCACAGAGGTAGGAAAGGGGTAGAGAGACCTCAGTCTGCTTTTACAAATGTTTCACCACATATCTTCTAGCGCCCGTTAATTTAACGGGCTGAACGTCCACTAGTAAAAGTATAAAGGTTTTACTCACAGACTTTCCGAGCTTACACAGGTCTCAGAAGGCAGGCTAGCTTAGATTAAATGTATTTACATGTGGAGTCTCTCCATAAGGGAGAAGGCTCCATGTGGCCTTCGTATCGCTGTCCTTTAGTAGACACCAGTCTTTTAGCCAGAGGAGGCAGGCTGCCTCATAGTATATTTTCAAATCTGGTAGTCCATATCCCCCTCTGTCTACCGAGTCGATCAATATCTTATGTCTTATTCTCGGTCTTTTGCCCGACCACAGGAACTTTGAGATCTCTTTTTGCCATTCATCTATCTTTTTTAGCTTCCCTATAATTGGCATAGTTTGAAATAGGTAAAGCAACTTGGGTAGAACTTTCATTTTTATGACGGATATTCGACCGAGAAAAGATATATATAGTCTGTTCCATGTTTGTAGTTTACTTTTAATTCCATTCCAACAATTTTCATAATTTTCTTCGTATAGATTTATGTTTTTTGGTGTTATCCATAATCCTAAATATTTGATTTTTGGGTAAATTTTTAAAGCTGTTATTCTTTCCAATTCCTCTTTTTCGGTCTGGACCATATTTTTCACTATTAATTTGGTCTTATTGCAATTCAATTTAAACCCCGAAACTGAGCCAAATTCTTGTATTGTTTCTAGGGCCTTTGCTAAACTTTGCTTCGGTTGTTGCGTTGTTATCATAAGATCATCGGCAAAGGCCCTTATTTTATAGCTTTTATTGCCCAGCTTAATTCCTTTTATATCCTCATCCTCTCTGATTTTATTGCATAATACTTCTAATGTTAAGATGAATATGAGAGGAGAAAGGGGGCAACCTTGTCTAACCCCTCTGTTAATTTCACACTCTTGTGATATATCTCCGTTAATTATAATTTTGGCCTTTTGTTTTGAATATATTGCTTTAACCCCTTCAATATAACTCTCCCCAAAGTCCATTTGGCCCAATAAGTTTATCATAAATTTCCACGATACCCGATCAAAAGCTTTTTCAGCGTCGACAGCCATAAAGGCTGCTTGCTTCTCAATCCTTAAGTCTAAATACTCCAATAGATTTATTATGTTTCTAGTGTTTCTATACAGATGTCGACCTGGTAAAAAACCAGCTTGGTCGCTGTGTATAATCTTTTGGAGCACCTTTTTTGTTCTATCTGCTAATATACTTGCATAAAGTTTATAGTCGTTATTGAGAAGTGCAATGGGCCTATAGTTAGTAATAAGCTGGTGGTCTGCTCCTTGTTTAGGAATCAAGGTAATCAGACTATCCTTCCATGAATCGGGCATTGCGGCATGTTTCAAAATATTGTTCATGATGTTTTTCAACGGCTCTGCTAATATATCCTCAAATAGTTTATAATATAGGGCTGGTATGCCATCTGGGCCGGGTGACTTGCCTGTTTTCGCTTCCTTAATGGCCCTTTGAATTTCATAAATTGAGATCGGGGCATTCAATACTTCTTTTTGCTCTTTGGTAAGTTTCAGGCGGGAATTCTGATCCAGATAATCTTTGATCTCTTTAGTTGTTTCATTTCCTTCTTTGTAGAGTTCCTTAAAGAATTCTACAAACTTTTCTCCTATTTCTTGAGGATTTGTTATCAATTTCCCATCATTTTTAATCCTATTTATTAGTCTTTCGGTCTCCCTCTTCTTTAATTGCCAAGATAATAAGCTACTTGGTTTATTAGCCTGTTCAAAGTATTTTTGTTTTAAAGATCTTAATTTCCACTCAATTTCCTCATTTATTAACATTGAAAATTGGGATTGTAGGATTTTTAGATTCCTTTTTAATTCTTTATTGCCAAGATCTTCTGATAGTTCCATCTCTTTTTTCTTAATTTCCTCCAGGAGTACTGTTTTTTCTTTTTCCTTTCTCTTTTTTATTATTGAGTTTTGCTGGATGAAAAAACCCCTAAGGACCGCCTTCCCAGCATCCCACACTGTTTTGATATCTGTGCCCTTATTTAGATTTAGTTCAAAGAATTCTTTTAGAGTTTTTTTTGCCTTCTCCACTATGGCTTCATCTTTCAATAATGATTCATTTAACCTCCATCTATATAATTTCCTTTCTCCCCACTTCAACGAAATTTGAACTGCATTATGGTCGGATATTGTTTTTGGGTGGATTCCTGTCTTGTATGTTTTGAGCGTCAAATCTTTTGTTAACCAGATCGCATCTATTCTTCCTGCTGAATTATTGGGATACGAGAAGAAGGTATATTCTTTTTTGGTTGGATTCTGTAATCTCCATACGTCCTCAAGGTTCATCATCTCAATTAGTTGGAAAAAGGTTTTTGGCAATTTTATTTGTTGTTGTTTTTATGTATATTGGGATCTGTCCAAGCTTGGATCTACTACCCCATTTTGGTCCCCTAAAAATATAACTTTTCCTCCTGCCAGATCCCGCAGCTCCTTCTGCAATTTTAAGTAGTATTCACTTTTTTTCTCATTGGGCGCATAAAAGCCAATAACTATAATCTTTTCTCCTTGCACTGTTATTTCTATCATGACTGTTCTACCTTTTGAGTCTTTATATATCAGTTTTGGTTCTAAATATGATTTTGCGTATATCACCACTCCATTATTTTTTTTTTAGTATCCGCGGACACGAATTCCATTCCCAATTTCCTGTTTATCAAAACTCTTTCATGTTGTTTCGTAATGTGAGTTTCTTGCAAGCATATCAGATCTAATTTTTGCTTATCTAGTATATGTTCTATTTTATTCCTTTTCTTTTTCTCATTTAATCCATTTATGTTCCATGTGAGTATTTTAAGATCCATTGTTTCCTTTATTTAGTTTGCAAAGTACTACCGACAGAACAGTAGAAAATACAACAATTCTAACAACACGAGAAAGGATTAAAATAAAAAGAAAGCAACCAAATACAAGAATTGTTTACAGATAACTCTCAGTTAATTGACTGATCACCCCGGTGTTTTTTTTCCCCAAGTTGGTAATAGTGATTATGTCCCTTCCTCCTCTGGTTGTCTGCTATGTTTATCCGACCCTCCTCCCGGTTGTTTTTTCCCGCCTAGCTCATCTTTGTAAGGTCTCCAAAATTTATCCGCATCCTCCCATGTTAGAAATCTTCTCCTCTTCCCCTTAAAGAAGAAGGAAATCCCTTCCGGGAATTCCCATCTGTGGACTATTGATTTTCTGGCCAGAGCGTCTACTAATGGCTTATACTTATCTCTTTTTCTCAATAATCTATTTGGGATCCATTTGTGTATTATTACCTCGGACTCTTGTATTTTCAATTTTTCTTTGCTACTCCTTTGTAAAATTCTGTCCCTGATTTCCATGTTGGCGAATGTTATTAGACAATCTGCTGGCCAGTTATTTGCTCTAGCTGTTCTGGATCTCGTTCTAATAATTCTCTCTATTTTGGGTGTGATTTCTTGTTCTTCCATTCCCAGCCATTTGGCTAGTTCTGGAATTATTTTCTGTTCTATGACTTCCTCCGGCTCTTCTGGGATGGATCTAAATCTCAAAATTCTTTCCTTTCTATTCATCTCGATCATTGAGACTGAATCAAGGACAGCTTCGTGTGTAGCTTTTATGTCAACTATTTCCTTTTTAGTTCTTTCCAATTCTGCCTTTTTCTCTTTATTATCTTTCTGAACTTTCCTTAGCCCTTCCTCTAAATTGGTTATTTTCCCTTTTAATTCTTGTACAGTATTTGTGGTTTCTAAATTCTTAACTACCATCTCGTTCATTTTCCCTGTCAATTCCGTTAACATCTTTGCATTGGCATCTATTTTTTGTCCCATTTGATCTAGTTTTGAATCTGTTGACTTCATATTTACATTAATTTCATTCATTTCCTTTTTCATTTCTGCCATGTCTTTCCTCAGTCCCAACAAAAGTTCTTTCATCTCGGCGTTCATTTCTGTATCCTTGATCGAATTTCTCCTATTTATATTGGTGGTATTCAACGATGTTGATTGAGTAGGAGTTTTTTTGTTTGTAGAGGGCATAACCCCCAATTATATAAAGTAATTTACAGTTCATACATCCAGAGTTTTCCCATTCATCCAGAGCCTTTTACACAGATTTTCATACAATGTCAAGTACACAGTCACCCCCAATGTCACAATACACAATGCACAGTTACCTCCAAAGTCACAATACACACTACACAATCACGCCCTTAATCAGGCAATAGTCAAGAAAGTCAATGCAGCACAAATGTATTCTCAGTCCCAAACTTCTGCTTGGCCATATATATATACGAATGGGAAATAGAGTCTTTAGATTACCTTCCAACACAGCTCTCGTTTTGCCTTGTTTTTACTCTCTGGCTGTTCCCTTGACAGCAAGTCTTCTTTGTTTCACAAAGTCTCTAGTTTCACCTGCAATGGAGTGTTGCTTCTTCTTTCTGCGAGAGTATCTCTATTGTCTCTATTATCTTCTTCTCCTCCTTAAGCCCCTATTTTCTTATTCCCCGTGTCGTTATCTCTTTATCGTTGTGTCCAGATGACCTTGTTAATGTTGTTAGTATAGGCTTCCACTGCTTTGATGCCAAGGAAACCGCCCAGTTGTTAAGAGCAGATTAAGTAATTATCCAGCAGGGGGTTTGGGATTCAGATCGGGTGGGGGAAGCTTAGTTGCATTCCATTCTTCCCGTCATTAACCCTGTAATCGCCTTCCTCCTTTCTTTAAAGAGAAAAGAGTAGCACGGCATGAACAGATGATCCTTTAATAAATGATAAATGATCCTTTAAAGGGATCATTTAAAGGGACAGAGCCACCGCAATAAGTCTCTTTTCAGAAGAATTCTTTTGTTTGCATGTCCGTTTATATCAATGTCTCTTATGTATCAGTCTTAAAATAACTCAGAAAACTTGAAAAAACTTGGGGAAAAAACCCCAGCCAGCAACGTTAACTACTTCTCCATTGTTCTTCCCTCTGCTGTTTCAATGGTTAGGCTTTTTCAAAATGCCTTGGGAGAGACACCTCTCTCCTTTGTGCAAATTTACCACCCAGATTGTTTTAGCTTTTATAGTAGTCAGCGTAGTTATTCCCCAGTTTCTTTTACTAACCCGTACCAAGACGTCTTGAGGATTTCTGGGGTAACTGCTTCCAGTAATGAGTCTGGGTGTCTTCTTTTCGCTGGTGGTTTGCCGCTGAAAAAGCTCCCGAAGTCAGGCTTTCTCTCCGAGGGGCGGGAATGCTGTTAACGGCGTCTGTGGTCTCCCTGCACCGGGGACCCCTCCAACACCACAGCAAGTCCTCTTTGAGAGCAGGGAACCCCCTTGCTCCCTTCGGGGTTTGAGAAGCCTTTCAAACCCCTTAAACGCCTCAGCAGGGAGTGCTCTTTCTCTCGGAACGCCGAAAGTGAGCGACCAGGAGCAAACCGTGGCAACCAGGAAGTCTCCCATCAGCAGCTTTCGGATATCTCTGCCTGGTCTGGAGAGAAACATCTAATGGGCCTGAGAGGCAGATTTAGTCTCCTCAGGAGATACTGAGGTGGGTTACGTAATCCAATAGACGAAAGATAGGGAGGAGGGTCTCTCCAGAGAACGAGGCTCCTGCGAACATGTAGAGTTCGGCTCCTGAATCGGTGTCAGAAAAAGACACACGTCCCCCTTCATAGTCCAGAGTCACCTGGATCCTCCTGGGCTTCTCCCTCAGGGACAGAGGAGAGGGATCAGGGGAGGTGCAGGCCCAGTACTTGCCTCTCCACTTCCCCACAGCCCAGATCCCTCCCTCAGGCCTAAAGGAGAAGCTTCCCTTTCTCCTCACAGACTTCCTGGCAACCCCCAAATCCCACCATTCCCCACTTCCCACATTGACTTCCCAGAAATGTCTGCCTGCTGTGAATCCCTCACATCCCAAAACACAAGGCAACTCATTGAATCTCTCAGGATTATCAGGCAGGTCTTGCTTTTTGTCTCCCCATCTCACGCTTTTCCGATCCTCTGACAGGATGAGTTCAGGATGGGCTGTGTCTGGATCCAGAGTCACATTTGCTGTTGGGGAGAAGATGAGGGAAAGATTGGGCAGAGTCAGCCAAGAGACAGAAACAGACATCTTGATAAAACAAAAACAAACCCAGATTTCTTTTCAGACCAAGGGGATTTCTTTGCATCACATGCAAGACTGAGACTTGCAGACTCTCATCAGAATAAATATCTTCCTTGTTCGTTTTTTAATCAGTTTCCTTCACTTTCTTATATTCAATGTGTATTGTGCCTGCCCTCCTCTCAACCCAGGCATTTTCTAAGAGGAAAAACCACCCAGGAAACCTTTTACTCAGCTGTTCTGTGTTAGTGAAGGGGAAAGAGAGGAGAACTGGAGGAGGCAGGAGAGGAGAGAAGCTGCTTTCCTCTGACAATCTCTGTGGCCTTTGGGGACCTCTGGGTTGGGGTGGGGGATGAGGACCCCCCTGTAGTAGTAGTTGTAGTAGTAGTAGTAGAAATACATACATACATACATACATACATACATACATACATTTGCCTACTGCCCTTCATCCATAGGTCTCAGGGTGGTTCACAGCATAAAACCACATATAGAAGCCCCCTCACTTTCGCGGGGATCAGGTTCTGGGCCCACAAGTGAAAATTGCGTAAAGGAGGGAGCCTGTTTATTCCTGCTCTCCATCTCTCTCACCCACTTGGTCTCTCCTTGCCTTCCTCCCTGCATCTTGGAAGTTTAGGGCTTCCCTCCAGGGAAGAGGAGGCAGGTGGCAGGCAGTGGCGGGGAGCAGGTGGGACAGGGCTGGCACGCGTCCTGGGGGCGGGGCACGCATACTGGGGGTGGAGCATGTGTTCTGGGGGAGGGGCACGCAGCCTGTGGGGGCGGGGCACCCAGTGTGGGGGGGCAGCCGCGATGGAACCCCCCCCAGGATCGCTCCAATGGGGGCGATGCACTCCCATCGCCCCCTCCTTCCTCCACCCCTGGTGGTAGGGCAATTTTACAAAGGACTGCTTATACCATGCTTATCTTTTGGATTGAATGTATACCAGAAGACTAGTTCCCTGGGGGAAGGGGGGATAACTCAAAAGGTTACCAGTTAGGGGCTGAGACAGTCATGATAGGCAAGTGTAGAGTTGCTGTATTTTGAATAGCAAAAAAGAGGACACATTGGCCAACTTCTGCTCTTAACCATGGATCGCTATGACGAGTCTCATTTGAAATACCCCTACTCTATGTAGGCTTTTAAAGCTGTGATATAGTGCTAGTAGAAATGTTATTAACTTTAAACAACAAAAGAATAATAATAATACATATTGCTCCCTCGCTTGCCACATGGAAGTATTTGGGCTCATGTTCACATCTTTGTGAACGCAAGTGTGCACAGAACAATTTATTAAACTGTTAAACATGTACATATGGATTCTCCTTACGGGCAGGGGGGTGTTAACTCTTGCCCTCCCAGACTCCTCCAAGATCTTGTAGCTGAGCCAGCGTCCTTTTAGTTCAGCCACAAGAGAAGGGTTTTATACAGTTAGTCGCTAGCTTAAGATGCTGTTCTGTTGCGATTCTCTAATCTAGGCTAGGTGCCTTAGATCTGAGTCTAATGTACTATAATTTTTTTTCTAGTCTGAGAAAAAGAGGACACGTGGCAACCAGTCCTGGAAAAGGAACCCAACTCTAGGCAGGTATGAAACTCTTCCCTGCTCAGTCTGATCCTTCTGGGTAATTTATATTTCTCTCCCCCCCCATCCCCACCCCCACCCCCCGCACCTTCAAGTCCACCCTCTCTGCTTTTGTGGTACAAACAGCAGGGGCTAGAGTCAGATTGTACAGAACAGACTCTTTACCCCCCCCCCATGAAACACTAGTTCCCACCCCTCCTGTGAATTGGGGTCTCCATGTGAAATTTTCCTCTCTGAAGATTTCTGAATGACTGAACATCTGAGGAAGCAAAAAGACAGGCTTAAGAGGCTACAATGCAATAGCTAAAAAAAAACTTTTTACAAAACATCACCATAACATAGCATCTTCTTCAGATACCAAGTGTGCATGCACACGAAAGCTCATACCAAGAACAAACTTAGTTGGTCTTTAAGGTGCTACTGGAAGGAATTTTTTTATTTTTTATTTTGTTTTGACTATGGCAGACCAACACGGCTACCTACCTGTAACTATAGCATCTGTTGTTTAATTATTTCAAGCAAAAGATGAAATCATTGAACAAATAATTGCAAAGACGACAGCTGTAGGCCTAAGTAGTGATGTTAGATATTCTACAAAAGATTATTCTTGAGAATTTAATATCACTAGGCCTAAGGAATTTAAACAAATAACGTTTAGCTGTAATTCCGGCATTGCAGGGAGCTGGACAAGGTGATCCTTGGGATCCTTTCAAACTCTCCTATTCCATGATTCCATAGGGAAATCATAAATGGTAAACCATACTAGAAAATGGCGGAATACAATCATTCAAAATCCACAAATGAAATGGGGATCTGAACTGGATGGATGAAGAAAGGTTTAACATCTGCCCCAAGTAAACTGGTGGGGAAAAGCTGTTGAAACTGGAATTTCCAAGCATGCTGACAAACCAGATTGCAGAGGAAGAATCGGCAGAGCTTTGCCATGTAATTCCAAGAGTCTCATGCAATGGGAAGTTCTCCCACATGGAATGGGGCTGATCTCATAAGAACTGTGGGAACTCTGAGGAGATTGGGATGGCTGAAGCACCAGAAATGGCTGGTGAGGTTGAAACTCTGAGGAAGAGGCACCCTGGCAGGAGGTGGTGGAGGGACTGGGTGCTTGCGGGTGCCCTTCTTAACACACTTCACAAGGGGGAAATCCAAGCAAATCTCGAGATCTCCAGATTGTGTGGAGGGAAAACAAAATGCAAGGGAGGTTCCCTAGACATGAGAAATCGACAAGATGGACATTGGACTGACCCTGAGGGATTCTCCTTAAGGGCTTTTGTAAGAGATTGTAAGGCTCTGAGGCTTTTTCCTGCAATCAAGCAGTATATAAATTTTATGAAAGAAAGCAAAATCTATAAAATTAAGGGGGAAACCAGGATAATACTTTATAGGCAGGAAAGGAACTCATGACTGGTGTGCAGGTTCTTCGCAGGGACAAGCTCTGCCCCCAATGCAAGCCTTCAAACCCCTCCCAGTTCATTCATGGGACAGACAAAGAACCCAAACACCACTAGAGGACTGTTGCCCATTGATGACGCCATTGATGGGGGTCCCAAAGTCTGCAGAACAGGTGGTTCAACATCCATGAAATATCAATCCCCATCCCTCCTGTGAAATTGTTCCTCCCCTGGAAATTTACCTTTCTGAATCTGTTTTCTGTATAACAGAGCATCTGAGGAAGCAAAAAGATATAAAGTGTAAGGGCAACACTCTTCCACCTGGAATAAATCTCCATACAAAAGTAACACTTCAAAACGTAGCATCCTTAAATTCAAGTACAATTATAAAATATTAATTAAATTGTACAAAAAATTATTAAAACTAGAAAATCATAGGAAGGATCTATGAAAATAACTAAAGCTTTAAATAGCAGGATAAGAAAATTCAGCATGAATCCTGATGGTCTCTGAATTTTTTCCCTGAAATTGGGCTCTACATTCTTGGACTGGAGGGGAGGCAGAGCAATAGGAATCCTGTAAAAGGATAAAGAGGGAGATGGAGGCAGCCTTAACATCTTCCCCAAGTAAAGTGGTGGGGGAAATCATTAAAGCCAAAATTGTGAAACAGAAGGAGAATCGAAGATTGATGAGGAAGGATTGGCAGAGCTGTCATGCAAAGGGAAGTCCTTCCTCATGAACCTGATAAAAATATTTCAGACTGTTAACAAGCATAATTGTGCCTTTTGGGGTTCATGTGCTCTTGCTTCCATCCTCAATGTCTCCATCTCCTCTCAGGAGATCTTGAAGGCTGAAGCCCTAGATATGGCAGCTGCAGGGGGGCGTCTGAGGAGGAGACGGCTCAGACCTTGGCTCCACGGCTGAGAAACAAGCCTGAGCAGGAGGCAGAGGGGGAACTGGGGGCTTCTTAATGCCCTTTGACTCCATTCAGAGCAGGAGAACCACAAAAAGGACAACCTCAGATTGTGTAGAGGGGGAACCAAAAGGAAAAGGAGGTTCCTTATAATTGTAAACAGATGCACATGGGAGGAAAAAATCCTGACTTTGCTCTACACTCTGTTTCAGGCTTTCTTTACAGGATCCAGCGTCACAATATACATGGGCCATTCTGGGGAACAGGAAATGAAGGCTGGAGCACAAGAAGGAAGGTATCTTGGGGTTACTAAATTCCATGCAATAAGAGCCTGGCATGTTCAGTTCTGAAGAAGTAATAGAATTCCCATTGTGAAATCCTGCCAGCCAGTTTTCATTACCTTTCCATTGTTTCATTGTATCCTCCACAAGGTGATTTAGATCACTGGATTCCCAGATCCTGTTCCTCAGTTCTGGAGGGAAAGGCAGTGGCTTCTCTGGACTCTCTCTTTTCTCATACCTGGTGAAAAGAAAAACAATGAATGGTCCCATTGTGGCACTGTCTCCCAAATCATTGCAGGAGATCTCAATAACATGAACAAAGTTGAACTTCATTTCCCAACAGGTAATTTTCAGGATTCAGCTTCAACTTGTGACTCACATCCGGTACATCACCCACCTCCAAGCATTGCAACTTCCTCCCCTGACTGAGATGGAAAAGCAGGATACAGCTGGGTGTCCACCACAGATTGGGGAGACCTCAGTCCAAAACCCCCGAGGACAGCTGTCAGTGGCTTCGTAAGGATGCTAAACAGCACAAGGGACAAGATGTATCCCCAAGCGACACCACCGGAGGGCTCCCACGGCTTCCAACGATGCTGCCCCATAACAACTTTCTGGGAAGGTCCCAGGATGAAAGAACCAGACCCCTGAAGTGGGGTGCCTGCAATCCCTTCCTCCCTGAGCCTCTCCAGAGGATGTGAGTGATGTCTGAAGCTGCCAGGAGGACAAGGAGAACAACCTCCACCCTTCCTGCCCCCCTCTCTCACCCAGGAAGGGCACAACCCCATGCCCAATTGGACTCTCCCTCCAGAGGCATGACACAACCTGACTTTCACCCCACTCTCTAGACCACCTTCAGCCCCAAGAAGAAGAACCCACCTATTCTAGACCAGCAGACCTTCCCTCCCTAAGTGCCTCAAAGGGGCTGAGTTACCAGAGTTGGGGGGCTTCTAGTTGGACATGGAAATATATTGGTATGTCCTAAGTTCTTCCCAAACATCTTTAGGACTTTCTAGATATTTTTAATAATAATAATAATAATAATAATAATAATAATAATAATAATAATAATAATTTATTATTTGTACCCCGCCCATCTGGCCGGGTCCAGGAACAGAATGTGGAAGAGAAATAAAGGACCCCCATCCCTGAGTGAAGTGATGTGGGGAGGGAGGGAGGAGGCAGAGCTCTGGCCTTGATCACTGGAGGGAGAATAGGGGGGCTACAAGTTCCAAAGAGGGGGCCCTGCTTTTTCCTGTGAGATGCTGCAGAGAATGAGTCCTACAGTCTCCCCCCTGCAGCCCCTGGAGGGCCATGTCTGAGATTCCTGCATCCCGGCCTCATGGAGGGATGCGAATGGGAATGAGCCAGATCCACTTACCTCTGCAAGGTCCTTCTCACATCCTAGAGGGGAAAAGACAAGGGAATTTACTGCACACCACAGGCCACACCAGGAAGACCCCTCAGACCCTGGAGTGGAGGAACAGCCTGGCCCTCAGATGTCAGTCTGCCTGGCACATGCCAAGATTTTGGGTAGGGAAGGCTGAATCAGCCAGTTTGGGTTTCTCACACCTTTTATTTTTCCAATCTGAAAACATTAATTTTTCCCATATCAAGTTCTCCACATTTCACATCAGTTTGCCATCATTGTTTAAAATCCTTATGTAAACCCACCAACATTTTAGGGAAATGCCACGTTTGTGGATTCAAGAGAAGATTCACACCATCTCTAGTCTTAGAGTATAATCCTACCAGGGCACTGTCCCAAATTGTCTTCCATAGAAGTCTCCAAATTTCAAATTCTATTTTCCATCTGGAAGTAGAAAAAGGCCCTTCGGTATAAAATGCCTCCAAATGGGTAATAAAACAGCTCAGTGTTTCTTTGGGCTCCTCCAGACCTCTGCTGTTCCTGTGCCCAGAAAACACAGGTCCAAAGGGTTTTGCCTTTGCCCTGCCACTTTCCCTCAGGAAAAACCTGCTCCTTAGTGCAACTTCAAAGCAAACGTCAATCCGGAGAAAACCTGGCTGGTGTTTGCTCTAATTCAGCAGTAAACAGTGGGTTTTCTTGGAGGAAAGGGGTGGGACAAGCAGCAGTCTGGATGAGTCCCTCTGTCTTGCTCTTTGGTCACTGTGACTGAGCACCATTTTGGGCTGATCTGTATCAATGGGGAAGGGGATCAACCCAGACATTCTGGAGGAAACGGAAAGAGAAGCTTGGTCAAGAGACTGGCTCATGTCGGAAGGAGGCCTGAATGCATCGTAGGCGAAGTTCCTCACAGCTGAAAGGCATTTGGAGACAAAGCATCAGCAAAGAGCAGAAGATCACCTCCTGTTCCATCAAGACCACAGAAGAATCTCTAGTCTGCATTCAGGTGAGTTAAGCATCCCAGGTCTCTTGGGTCTTCCTGTCCATTACAAACCTGACTAGAGGCTCCATCATCTGAGCCCCTGCACTCCTTGCATACATGAAAGGGGCACAGAAAGGATGGGAGGCAGCCTTTTCCTGGAGCCTTGGGCTGTTCCTGCCACCGTCTTACCTGCAGGAGTTCACTCGCTGGCTGCTGACGCTTCTCCTCCATCTCCTTCATGATCCTCTCAAGAGAGGAGAGTTTATTGGAGAGTCTGGCCAGCTGATCATCCTTTCTTGCAATCTCCTTCTCCATCTCTTCCACATGATTCATTCGACGTTTTTCTTCTTTTTCCAGGAAATGGCGCAGTTGTCTGAACTTCTCCACAGTCTTCAGCCTCTCCGTTTCTGTTAATTTCTGCAAGAAAAGAGGACGTCTGAGTGTGGAAGATGGTCAGTTTTCAAAACATCAGGAAGAGAATTATGAGAATTCCACAGGGAGGACACTTTTGATTTTTCAGAGCCATGAAACCTCCAGTGGGTAAAGAAGTAAACATTTAGTTTGAAGGGAAGACCTCTATTTTGCAGAGAGCTACAGCCTAAAGCAAGGAGCTCTTTTTCTAGCCAGGGATGTTCCCAGCATGTTTTGGGGCATGGCATAATCAGAGTTCATAGTTGTTCAGAGAATATCAAGGGACATAAAACACCCCTCAGTTTAGGTTGGTGACATGTGGGTGTAGGAAGGCAACAGAAACAGAGGAGGAAAGACAATTTTTTAGTAATATTTATGGTAAATCAGGATTTGAATTCAACTGCTTCCACCCTCTCAGCTCACTAGTCCTCAGGCTTCTCCTTGACTGCAATTCACATAATAATCTACAATGAGAAATAAACTCAATTTAGCTGCATTCAAAGGTGAATTTACCTAATTCACAATTGCTGAAAAAATATGGAGAACAAAACAGAGCAATCCTTTGAAATTCACACCTCTCAATTTTTCAGGGCTGACCCAGCCAAGCAATGTTCACCAAAAAAAATATGTATTTATGAGGAAGAGTTTGGATTTGATATCCCGCTTTATCACTACCCTAAGGAGTCTCAAAGCAGCTAACAGTCTCCTTTCCCTTCCTCCTCCACAACATACACTCTGTGAGGTGAATGAGGCTGAGAGACTTCAAAGAAGTGTGACTAGCCCAAGGTCACCCAGCAGCTGCATATGGAGGAGTGGAGACGCGAACCTGGTTCACCAGATTACGAGTCCACTGCTCCTCACCACTACACCACACTGTACAAGGAGGTAGCTACCCTAACATCAGATTCATTTTTAGAATAATAAATTAATAAACAAACTGATGTGGAAAAAGGAGAAATGGGGAGAAGCTGAAATGGGCAGACTTCCCCATCCCTCCTCAGTCCTGACTTGATTCTTCAAACTCTTGTTCCCTCACTAGTAACAATAGAGACACCTACAAGGAGGTCTTTGCTTTCCTTGTCCAGGTCTGCTTGATAGGCCAGAATTTCCCCTCTCTCTTTCTTCAGAATCTCCAGGCGGTGACAGATCTCTCCCTAAAGAGAAAAGGGAAAACTCAGGTTTGATTGAGACACACAGAGAGGAGATGAATGTTATACTGGCTTCTTGCGCCCAGTGGCCTTGCTAGAATAGTGAAGTAGTTTACTGGAGGAAATAAAAGTACATAGGTTTTCAACCTTTTTGGGTCCACAGCTCCCTGGACCAACTACATTCTTTCTGCAGCACTCCTGTGGAGCTCAGGGACCCAGTTAGCTCCCCCCTTGCTTGCAGAACTGACAGCCTCTCACCCTTTCTCAAACAGCCTCCCCTACGGAGCGCTGTCTGAGCCTCCTCTCTTCACCCCTCTACTTAGGAGAGGTGCCTCCTCACGCTGCCCCACAGGGGCCTGGGACTTGTCTGTCCATTCCCAACAGCAAGGGCCCCTCGCCAGTTTGTTTGCTTACTTCGAGGCCACCTCAGTTCCTGGCAATAAACATCCCCTGGCCAGCCCCAGAGGCACCATTCGCCTGCGGAGCTTGCAGCCAGGGCTGCTGCAACAAACAGCTGCACAAGCCTTTGAGAGGCAGAGACTCCAGAGGGCATCCAAGGAGGGAGGGAAAGAAAGAGGGACAGAGGCCAATGTTGCCAGCGGCAAAACTGAGCATCATTCAAAGCACACCAGGTGCCACAGCACACTGGTTGAAAACCACTGCAGAACTGGGAGCCACTCAAAGTTGTGCAGCTTCTTTTGCAAAGGAGGAAAGCCCCATTTGCAAAAGGATCAGCTCAAAGTTGTGCAGCTTACTTTGCAAAGGGAAAAAATCCTGTTTTATGGGTTCAACTCACAGTTCTGCCACTTCTATAGGAAAGGAAATGGAGCCGTTTCTATAGTTTCCTGACAGATAATCTAATCAGCCAGTCACATGTCGCTAGGGAAACAAACAGCCTCTGTCTGCAGAACATTCAACAATGGAGGCCTGGGGGAAGGGGCGGGGCCGGAAAGGGAGCCAGCGATTGGCCACACATTCGCTCCATAAGACGCACAGACATTTCCCCTTACTTTTTAGGAGGAAAAAAGTGCGTCTTATGGAGCGAAAAATACGGTACTGAGTTGTGTGTGTGCAATTTACATTTGCAGTGTTCTTCATATGTACAAAGCAACCTTGCTGGGGGATGTGGATGAGGTTAACCCTTTCTCTCCCTGCCACGATCCCAACCCAAATCTTTGAAACTGCTGTGAGTATTTCAAGGGAAGATCCCTTTGTCCCCCTGGCATAGAGAAAGACTTCAACTCCCTCCTCCCAGCTATCCATCCCAGGAGCCCTCAGGATGCGTTTTACATAATAAACAACGACCGATTCATGCCATGCCTACTTTGGACCTGAGAATTAAAAAGAAAACCTCCCAAGAAGAACCCACAGCTATTTCTCCCCCTCAAGATCCAGGGATCTCCTACCTTGTATTCCTCGGAAGCCTCTTCCAGAGGAATCGCCTGGTGCTCTTTGTGCTCCTTGGACCTGTCACACAGCACACAGATGAGAGCTTCATCCTCCTTACAAAAGAGTTTCAGGGGCTCCTGGTGCTTCTCACAGACTCTCTCTTTTCCCTCTCCTTCTTCCTTCCCCTCTTGAAGGCTGAGATTCTGGGCTATTTCTACCATGTTAGCCAGTTGTCGGTTAGGAATGAGGCTCCTTCTCTGGACTGTTTTTCTGCACTGAGGGCAAGAAGCCTCTGCCTTCGATTCCCCCCAGCACTGGATCAAGCAGGATCGACAGAAATTGTGACCACACTCTGGGATGGTCACTGGATCCTTGAAATAATCCAGGCAGATGGAGCAAGTGACTTCATCACGGAAACGCTGGGTGTGACCCCCTGCAGCAGCCATGGCTCCCTCACCAAAGACCTGAGTTAAGTTTCACTATCTCAGTGTTTAGTCACTGGGTGTTTCTTTTCCTGGAAATTTCTCAGGAACTCAGTGACCACGTTATCTTTAAAAAAAATATCTCCCCAGGTCTTTGCAGTTGCTGAATGTTTTATTCTTCACTATCGGGCCCGGCCACACGTTGCTGTGGCTCATTTTATGCTTATTACCATCAGTAGCAGCCGCAGCCAAAATAAACCCCCACCTACCCCCGCCGGTGTCGTGTGCACTCTGCACGCGCTCAGGTGCCCTCTCGCGGCCTGTCTTCAGACATGTGGCCTTGTTTTGCTTGGCACACTTATGAACAATTATTATATATATAGACTAGCTGACCTGGGCCACGCGTTGCTGTGGCTCATTTTATGCTTATTACCAGCAGCAGCAGCCGCAGCCAAAATAAACCCCCACCTACCCCCGCCGGCATCGTGTGCACTCTGCACGCGCTCAGGTGCCCTCTCGCGGCCTGTGGCAGAAAAAGCCGAGGAAGGAGGCCTCTGACACTGTCTGAGGGAAAAGCACTATGAAAACGCACAGATAAAAAACACACATCGGGAGATCACTGAGGGACGATCATGGTAGCCATTTCCCGGCGTGCCTTGCCTGTGGCCTTTTCACGGGGAAAAGTGCTAGTAACCCTCTACAGAGAGGATTTGATTCAATTTCCAAGAGTGCCTTGAGCGCGCAGTTGGTTGGGATAATAAGCCCAGCGTTTCCCAGCATGCCTTGCAGTTTGGGCGAAAGAGCTTAGTTCACCCACAGGGCGCCTTGACTCCATTTCCCAGCATGCCTTGCTGATCCGGCCTAGTTAACTGCGAGAGGTGGTGGCCTCCATTTCCCAGCGTGCCTTTGACAAAGAGATATTTACATTTCCCTGTATCCCAGCCAAGTTAATCACATCCTTGTCTGGCACTCAGGTATCAGGAAGCCACTAACACAATCACCCCCCTCCTTCCTTGCAGAGAAACAGTTTATCAGTTTGGGAGTGAAAATAGAGACAGGCCTGCCGCTGCTAGAGGGCGAGGTTTTGCTGTGATGTCATATGTGCGCGCCAATTTCTTGCTTTTGTAGCTGTAGTACCAATATAGCCGTCGCTAGAGGGCGCTGTTTTGCTGGTGATGTCATATGTGCGCACCAATTTTTTTTGCGTTTTTTTCTTTATTTTAGGTATGACAGGTGTGGTTTTTCTGAATTTTTATTATGCCAGATTACTTTGAGATGGTAATGGAAACGCTGTGTCCAAATTTGATGCGATTTGGTCCAGCGGTTACACAGCAAGGGTGTTTCGGACAAACGTGCAATGGGAACATTTTTATATATATAGATAAGACCTTGATATTCTAGTTAACTGCGAGAGGTGGTGGCCTCCATTTCCCAGCGTGCCTTGCGGCTATTAAAAGCCTATTAAAAGCCGAGTCGACTATCAGGGAAAGAGGCAGGCCATCATTTCTTTGAACTCTATTTCCCAGACATCCTTGCGGCCCTGGCCTGAAGAGTCCATTGAGATATGACGCTGCCCTGCGATGAGCCTTTGAAGCTGATGATGACATATAATATGTGCACCAATTTTTTTAGCATTTATTCTATATTTTAGGTATGTCAGATGTGGGTTTTTTTGAATTTTTATTATGCCAGATCCTTCCTTGATGGTCATGGTACGTTGTGTCCTAATTTGATGAGATTTGGTCCAGCGGTTACGGAGCACGGTGGTGTCCGCCGCGCACGCAATGGGAACATTTTAATATCTATAGATTGCTTTTCATGCTTTTGATTACACACACAAACACACAGGTACCTAGTAAGCTTGTGGTATTCATACTGTAACATTTTCATTCGTAGGCTTCCTTGTCATTTTTGAATTGGAGAAAATCTGCAGCTGCCCTAAATGGACTGCAATTTTGATTTAGCAAGCGGGACTTGATTCTGTGAAGATAACTCTGTTATAAGAATTTCAGGTCTTATATATATAAGATAAATGTTCATAAATGTACCAAGCAAGCACATAAAGGTAAAGGGACCCCTGACTATTAGGTCCAGTTGTGTCCGACTTTGGGGTTGCGGCGCTCATCTTGCGTTACTGGCATGACAAAGCCGCTTCTGGTGAACCAGAGCAGTGCACGGATACGCCGTTTACCTTCCTGCTGGAGCGGTACGTATTTATCTACTTGCACTTTGACGTGCTTTCAAACTGCTAGGTGTGCAGGAGCTGGGGCAGAGCAACGGGAGCTCACCCCTTTGCAGGGATTCGAACCGCCGACCTTCTGATTGGCAAGCCCCAGGCTCTGTGGTTTAACCCACAGCGCCACCGCGTCCCTAAGCAAGCACATACATAAATGTATAAACCACATGTCTGAAGCCCCACAGAAAAAGTCCTGAAACCATTTTGTCGCTCCCAAATGACCTCAAATATTTCTCTGCAAGGTCGAAGGAAATGGGGAACCTCCCCATTGTCTCTTTGCTCACAAATCCTGTCTCAAGGGCACATTTAAGATATGAATAGGGTGAACCTGCGACCTGTGATCTGGCTTCAGGAATTGAGTAGTTATCATAACCAAAAGAGTGGCCAGGATGCTGCCCAGGTAATCCAATCAGGTAACCTGGCAGACAGGCTAAAAACAATGCACTCAGATTTCTTTCGTAGTCCGCCCCTTCTGGCCCACCCGATATAGTCTGGCCCACCACATGGTCTGAGGGACAGTGGACCGGCCCCCTGCTGAAAACGTTTCCTTACCCCTGCATTAAGCGCTCTGACCTGCCACTTCCACATCTCAGCTTTCCGACGGCTGGTCAGGAAATCCTCCGCCAGGGCCACGGCTTGGCTGTAGCTCTCTGGCCCCTCTTCCCTGACGCAGCTTTGCAGCTCATGAGGAAGGATGGCCAGGAACTGCTCCAGGATTAGCAGGTCCACCATAGTGTTCTGAATAATGCTTTTTATAGGTTAGGGTAGGGAGCGCCGGAGCAATGCCCCCCCAAAAAATGTTTGGGATCCGCTTCAAGTATCTGGGCTACAATAATCTGTGGCTCCCCCTGTCTGAATCTGTTCTGGGGATCTCCCCTGACCTTCCCTAGCAGATCTGGGTGTGCAGGAAGGTAAGGAAGGGGGCAAAGTCTCATTGTGCTAGTCCTAAACCTCGAGTTGGCGTACGTTTCATTGACTGCCACCCAATCTGTGTATCTGCTCCTGCTGTGAAGCACCCCAGAACCCAGAAAATGATTCCGCAAAGGACCTGGCCAGCGCCCAGTCTTGACTGTTATTACAAATTCAACATCACAACATAAATCATAATTTCCCATCCCTTATGTCTAATCATGTTTGGGGTGACTTCCTCACGTCTCACCTGCTGCGTTTCATTGTCAATCCTCTTTAGTAATTTCTTACCATCTTTAACTATTTTTTACTAACTACTCTTTTATCCTTTACTTATCATAATCTTAATCTATATTTAAATGTCCCAATTACTCAAACTTATTTTCAACTCTGTATGCTCTCATTTCTTCCAGCTTTTCCATTCTTTAAATCTTACAATAGTTCTTTAGATATAACTTAAATTTCTTCCATTCTTTTTCCACCGTCTCCTCCCTCTGGTCGCGGAGTTTCCCTGTCAGTTCGGCGAGTTCCATATAGTCCATTATTTTCATCTGCCATTCTTCTACCGTTGGTAAATCCTGTGTTTTCCAGTGTATTGCAATCAAAATCCTAGCTGCTGTTGTGGCATACATAAAAAATGTTTTATCTTCCTTGGGGACCTCCTGGTTCACAATTCCAAGTAGAAAAGCTTCAGGTTTCTTAACAAATGTGTTTTTCAACACTTTTTTCATTTCATTATAGATCATTTCCCAGAAAGCTTTTATTCTTGGGCATGTCCACCACATATGGTAAAACGTCCCTTCAACCTGTTTACATTTCCAACATTTATTATCCTGCAAATGATAGATCTTGGCAAGTTTGACTGGGGTCAAATACCATCTATATATCATTTTCATAATGTTCTCTCTTAATAGATTACATGCTGTAAATTTAATTCCTTTCTTCCATAGTCTTTCCCAGTTACACCCAGTCTTGACTGGTGGCATCTCTCAGGGGGTCTTGCGGCCGAGGACTTTTGTCATCATCTGCTATCTACCTGGCTGCTTTTTAACTGGAGATCCTCGGGATGGAGAGTGGGACCTTCATGCAATGTGGGTGGCCTGTCCCTGAGCCAGTTGTCTTCCTCTCTTCTGTCCCTCACAGCCAACGGAACAACGCTCCCAAGTCACGCCTGCTCCTTGCTTCCTTCTGAGGGACTGGAAATGGCCGAAGTTGGGCTGACTGAGGTAAGTGGACAGCTCGCTTAGCGGCAGGCCTTCAGCAGGGTGAATGTAACGCCGAGCTAAGGATCAGAGCGCACCTGAGCACATGCAGAGTGCATTTGCCGCATCACTGAGCAACTTCCCAGCCCTGTTTAATTTGTCTCAACCATTTCTATACCACTTGATTGCCATTGTCTCTAAGCAGTGCGCAAAGTATTCTGTACAATGAAAAAGAGTGGAAATTATAAAATAATTTCCTGTGAGGTCGGCTAGACAGAGCCTGTGACTGGCTCAAGGTCACCAATGAGCTTCATGCCCAAGTGGGGATTTGAACCCTGGCCTCCCAGGTCCTTGTCACACACTCTAACTCTAACCACTACACCACACTGTCTCTCAACAGCTGCTTAGGGATGGGACTGGGGGCTGCGATTTTACACGGCTTGGCATTATGAAATTGGGAGTGGGAGCGTGTGTGGGATCTTGGGCGTCCATCTTTAAATGGTGTTTTCCAGGGCAGCAGAAGCTGAGTGGCTGTTTCAGGGCCCAGCGAGCGCCAAGGAGAAGGAGGGGCCCTTTGGCAAGGAGGAGGCATCCCTGACACAGCCAGGCCAGAGGACGATGTTCTGGCAAGTCAAAGAGGAGAACTGCGGCATTGTGGGCTCTCTGGGAAAGGAATAGCGTTTCTATGGTCCTCCAGGTGGGGCTGAGCCACATCTCCCATCAGCCCCAGCAAGCGTGGCTGATGGCCAAGGATGATGGGATTTGTAGTTCAGCAACATCTGAGGGTCAAAGGTTCCCCACAGCTGGCCTAGGGCTTCAGTCCTAACTAGGTCTACTGAAATGTAAGTCCGGGGGGGGGGGGCTTACTCCCAGGTAAGGGGGTGAGGATTGCAGCAAACCCCACAAACAATTCAGGCTGCAATCCTAAGCGTATTTCCAAGGGGTCAGCCCCACTGGGGAGACTGCAGCACTTTCTTTTCATACTCAACTATTCCAGGGCCCATTGGCTACGACTCAAGCATGTTTACTCAGAGGCAAGTCTTTTACAACTAAAACCTTTCCTTTAAACTATCTTAAATATATCATTTAGTTGGTGAAACTGTAACCAGTCTGTTAATAAATCCTTTATCTCATCATAGTCTTTTAGTTTCACCTTCGGTTAACAGCTCTCTATCCGCCGGTTCTCATATTCACTTTTTTCAAAGATATTGCTTCTAAAGGGGAAAGCCACCAGGGTGTTTTTTTTTGCTCTAATGGGTTTTTGTATTTTCCCCATACCATAAAGATTGATTTTCTTATTAGATGATTCTGAACACCTTTGCACCTTAGCTTCTCATACCATAAGTATGCATGCAATCCCAATCTGTTATCATGTCCTTCCATATCTCGTAAATCTGCATGTTTCAATATTATCCATTCCTGGAGCCAACAAAGATAGGACGGAATAAAGGTGTCTATATTCTGACATGTGCTACAACCCTGTGGAACGCCCTCCCATCAGATGTCAAGGAAATAAACAACTGGCTTTTAGAAGACATCTGAATGCCTATACAGGGATGTTTTAAGGGATACAGGGATGTTTCCCAGGGTGGCTGGGGAAACCCGGCCAGATTAGCGGGGAACGTTCCCTTGGATATCCTTATGAGAGCTCCTCAGTGAGAGGACGAGAAGAAAGGGACGGTGTCTCCTGGAGTTCCGAGTGCGAAATGCTCTGGAGGGTCAGCACAGACTGGAGCATCCAAAGCAAAGCCACTCAGGGGAGAGAGAGGATGGATCCGTTCCTGGGGCAGGTGGTGAGAAGCACCTATGGAAAACTGCTGCCCGCCAGAGAACCCACCCTGTTAAGAGACAAAGGACACACAGCGCCAGCGGGAAGAATTTCAGGCCGAGTGCAGACCTTGATGAAGAGAATGCATCCGAGCAAAAACCCACGCAAATGTTTGGCGTGCAGCAAGAGTTTTGTTTACAGCTCCAATCTCATCCAGCACCAGAGGACCCACACCGGGGAGAAGCCCTTTGAGTGCTCCGTCCGCAGGAAGAGGTTCCGCATCAACTCGAACTGCAGCCGTCACGAGAGAATCCACACGGGCGAGAAGCCGTACAAGTGCTCTGAGTGCGGGAAGAGGTTCCGGCTCGCTTTGGACCTCTCTCGCCACCGAAGGATCCACAACGGGGAGAAGCTTTATGAGTGTTTGGACTGCAAGAAAAGGTTCACCCAGGGGCGGAGCGAGGAGGCGGGGGGCAGTCTGCCCCGGGTTCTGCCCTGGGGGGTGACACTCTCAGGGCCCCACCCCCGCGATTGGCAACGCAAGCCGAGCCGGGAGCCAAAACCTTGCTCTGTGCACGACTGCAGCTGGCTTGCTTTATCAGTCGCTCTCTCAGCCAGCCGCCGCCCCGCCCGCTTTCCCCGGGAGGGGTGTGTGTGACACAGAGTGTCACCCCCCCCCAGGGGAAAGCGGGCGCGGCGCCGGCTGGATGAGAGAGCGACCGATAAAGCAAGCCAGCCGCCGTCGCGCACAGAGCAAGGTTTTGGGCTCGGCTTGCGTCGCCCGATCGCAGGGTGGGGCCGGCCCCTTCTCTCAGCCAGCCAGCGCCCCGCCCGCTTTCCCCTGGGGGATGGGGTGACACTCTCAGGGCCGGCCCCACCCCACGATCGGGGAATTGTAGTCCAAAACGGGGCCGAAGTTTGGGGATGCCTGAGCTAGAGGCCACCAGCATCCCGCTGGGGTCCAGAACGTTCAAAAGCAGCTTATTTTCATGCTCTTCTCTGTGCTGCAGGGGGTTCCCTCTGAGAACTGCTGACGGCCGGATCCCCGTAGGTGAGGGCAGTGTCTCATGTGTGCATTTCTTGAGTGGTGGCAGCAGCCACAACCCTTCTCTTGCCTGGTGCTGCCCACCTTTCCTGCTGCTCTCAGCGTGGTGTTGCCTGTCAGCAGTGGGGGTGGGCAGTGGGCCAGACCCCCACCTCAGGGTGTCCGGGGCAAGGGGTGCATGCCACCACCAAGGAACAGGGGAAGGGGCTGGAGGTGAGCAAGGGCGACTGACAAAACCAACCTGAAGGTGGAGGGGATCAGGGTTTCTCTCCCCCCCCCCAAAGAAAAAAAGGTTTATTCAGGTTGGAGCCCATGCTTGTAAAATTGGAGGCTGGGGGGGGGGGGCAAGGCTGGTTTTGCTCTCTGGTCCTGCTTGCAGGTTTTCCACAAGAGGGGTCTGGGTGGCCCCTCTTGGGTGCTGGACCAAATGGGCCACTTTGGTGTCCTTCCACGGCCCTCAGGCAGGTGGGGGGGGGGAGGTGTATTTATTCTGACATTTGCCACCACCCTGTGGGAAACGCAGGAAAAGGAGAGCAGGCTGCACCGGTCAGTAGTCAGTGGCCCTGATAGTGGAGGCAGAGACAATATCACCAGATACTGCATATTTTTAACCAAGATTAAAAAATAGGATTTGTCCAGGAGATATCAAAATTACAAAGTGAACTTCTGCAACCAAATTTAAAAAAATATATCGAAAATATACAACTTGCTCCTCAAATGGGAACTGAAAGATGAGGTAATAAAAGAACCTATGATAAAATGGTCACAAGAGTTGGGTCAGACAATACCTTTAGACAGATGGGAAAGGCTATTTGTTGTTCCAGCAGTTAGTATCCCAGGAGAGAAGTCAACTATTAATCCAATAATGTATGCATTTTCACAGCTGCATAAGGTCTTGTGGGGAGAGGAAGGTTTCCTAGAATTGCAGAGTTGCAAAGGGCTCTGAGGGTCATCTAGTCCAACCCCCTGCAAGTGCAGGAAACATTTGCCCAACCCTGGGATTATGAGTCTCGTCCTCTGCCAAATCAGACATCTCAAATAGAAAACAACATTGAAGGTGTTAAAATTTATTAGGACTCCTAAAAGTGTGACTGTCTCTTTAAGAAGCTGCAGAGCGAATTCTGGGAAAAGGAAGGAAAATGCAAAGCAAAAGCAACCCATTTTTGTTTTGTTATTTCTGCTGATTTTGACTGGAATGAATCCTCTCAAAGGGCCCTTGAAAAAATGTGCAATATGCTCTTGGCGGGTAAATGTTTTTTATATCAGTCACTCTGGTCTGGAGAGAAACTCCTGATGGGCCTGAGAGGCAGATTTAGTCTCCTCAGGAGATACTGAGGGGTTTTTTAATGCCAACCAGACAAAAGAAAGGGAGGAGGGTCTCTCCAGAGAACGAGGCTCCTGAGAACATGTAGAGTTCGGCTCCTGAGTCAGCATTATAAAAAGACACACGTCCCCCTTCATAGTCCAGAGTCACCCGGATCCTCCTGGGCTTCTTACTCAGGGACAGAGGAGAGGGATAAGGGGAGGTGCAGGCCCTGTACTTGCCTCCCCACTTCCGCACAGCCCAGATCCCTCCCTCAGGGTTTAAGGAGAAGAAGCTTCCCTTTCTCCCCACAGACCTCCTGGCGACCCCCACAGCCCACCCTCCCCCACTTCCCACAGTGACTTCCCAGAAATGTCTGCCTGCTGTGAATCCCTCACGTCCCAACACAAAAGGCCCGTAGTTGAATCTCTCAGGATTGTCAGGCAGGTCTTGCTTTTTGTCTACCCTTCTCAGGCTTTTCAGATCCTTGGACAGGATGAGGTCAGGATGGGCTGTGTCTGGATCCAGAGTCACATTTGCTGTTGGGGAGAAGATGAGGGAAAGAGAAGATTAGGCAGAGTCAGCCGAGAGACAGAAACAGACAATTTGATAAAAACAAAAAACAAAACCCAGATTCCTTTTCAGACCAAGGGGATTTATTTGCATCGCATGCAAGACTGAGATTCCTCCTTGCAGACTTTTATCAGAATAAATATCTTCCTTGTTGGTTTTTAAATCAGTTTTCTTCACTTTTTTATATTCCATGTGTATTGTGCCTGCCCTCCTCTCAACCCAGGCATTTTCTCAGAGGAAAAACCACCCAGGAAACCTTTTACTCAGCTCTTCTGTGTTAGTGAAGGGGAAAGAGAGGAGAACTGGAGGAGGCAGGAGAGGAGAGAAGCTGCTTTCCTCTGACAATCTCTGTGGTCTTTGGGGACCTCTGGGTTGGGGTGGGGGATGAGGACCCCCCTGTAGTAGTAGTAGTAGTAATTTAATCACACTTGCCTACTGCCCTTCATCCATAGGTCTCAGGGTGGTTCACAGCATAAAAATACAGCATAAAACCACATATAGAAGCCCCCTCACTTTCACGGGGGTCACGTTCTGGGCCCACAAGTGAAAATCACGCTAAGTGGGGAGCCTGTTTATTCCTGCTCTCCATCTCTCTCACCCACTTGGTCTCTCCTTGCCTTCCTCCCTACCATCTTGGAAGTTGAGGGCTTCCCTCCAGGGAAGAGGAGGCAGGTGGCAGGCAGTGGCGGAGCTTCATTCTCCGCCACTGGGGACGGGGAGCAGGCAGGACAGGGTTGACACACGTCCCGGGGGTGGGGCACGCATACTCGGGGCGGGGCGTGCGTTCTGGGGGCGGGGCACGCAGCCTGCAGGGGCGGGGCACCCAGTGCGTGTGGGGGGGCAGCTTTGATGGAAACCCCCCCGGTTTTGCTCCAATGGGTGCGATGCACTCCAATCGCCCCCTCCTTCCTCCACTCCTGGTGGCAGGGCAATTTTACAAAAAACTGCTTATACCATGCTTCTCTTTTGGATTGAATGTATACCAGAAGACTAGTTCTATGGGGGAAGGGGGGATAACTCAAAAGGTTACCAGTTAGGGACTGAACTTCTGAGGAAGCAAAAAAAAAGAGAGAGGCTTAACAGACTACAATGCAATAGCTAAAAAAAACTTTAAAAAAGCTTTTTACAAAACATCACCATAACATAGCATCTGTTAAAACAAAATTAAAAAATTCCTTCCAGTAGCACCTTAAAGACCAACTACCGGTAAGTTTGTTCTTGGTATGAGCTTTTGTGTGCATGCACACTTCTTCAGATACCAAGTGTGCATGCACACGAAAGCTCATACCAAGGTATCTGAAGAAGTGTGCATGTACACGAAAGCTCATACCAAGAACAAACTTAGTTGGTCTTTAAGGTGCTACTGGAAGGAAATTTTTAATTTTGTCTTGACTATGGCAGACCAACATGGCTACCTACCTGTAACTATAGCATCTGTTGTTTAATTATTTCAAGCAAAAGATGAAATCATAGAACAAATAATTGCAAAGACAGCTGTAGGCCTAAGTAGTGATGTTAGATATTCAGGCCTTGGCTCTTCTGCTGGGAGACCAGCCTGGCAGGAGGTGGAGGAGGGACTGGGTGCTTGCGGGTGCCCTTCTTAACACACTTCACAAGGGGGAAATCCAAGCAAATCTCGAGATCTCCAGATTGTGTGGAGGGAAAACAAAATGCAAGGGAGGTCCCCTACACATGAGAAATTGACAAGATGGACATTGGACTGACCCTGAGGGATTCTCCTTAAGGGCTTTTGTAAGATATTGTAAGGCTCTGAGGCGTTTTCCTACAATCAAGCAGTATATAGATTTTATGAAAGAAAGCAAAATCTATAAAATCGAGGGTGAAACCAGGATAGTAGTCTATAGGCAGGAATGGAACTCATGACTGGTGTGCAAGTTCTTCGCAGGGACAAGCTCTGCCCCCAATGCAAGCCTTCAAACCCTCTCCCAGTTCATTCATGGGACATACAAAGAACCCAAGCACCACTAGAGGACTGTTGCCCATTGATGACGCCATTGATGGGGGTCCCAAAGTCTGCAGAACAGACGGTTCAACACCCATGAAATATCAATCCCCATCCGTCCTGTGAAATTGTTCCTCCCCTGGAAATTTACCTTTCCGAATCTGTTTTCTGTATAACACAGCATCTGAGGAAGCAAAAAGATATAAAGTGTAAGGGCAATACTCTTCCACCTGAAATAAATCTCCATACAAAAGTAACACTTCATAACGTGGCATCCTTAAATATTTATTAAATCATACAAAAAATAATTAAAAACAAGAAAATCATAGGAAGAATCTATGAAAATAACTAAAGCTTTAAATAGCAGAATAAGAATATTCAGCATGAATCCTGATGGTCTCTGAACTTTGTCCCTGAAATTGGGCTCTACATTCTTGGACTGGAGGGGAGGCAGAGCAATAGGAATCTCATAAAAGGAGGCAGAGGGGAGATGGAGGCAGCCTTAACATCTTCCCCAAGTAAAGTGATGGGGGAAATTATTAAAAACAAAATTGTGAAACAGAAGGAGAATCGAAGATTGATGAGGAAGGATTGGCACAGCTCTCATGCAAAAGGAAACCCTTCCTCACAAACCTTCTACAAATATTTAAGATTGTTAACAAGCATAATTGTGCCTTTTGGGGCTCATGTGCTCTTGCTTCCATCCTCAATGTCTCCATCTCCTCTCAGGAGATCTTGAAGGCTGAAGCACTAGATATGGCAGCTGCGGGGAGATGTCTGAGGAGGAGACGGCTCAGGCCTTGGCTCCACGGCTGAGAAACAAGCCTGAGCAGGAGGCAGAGGGGGAACTGGGGGCTTCTCAATGCCCTTTGACTCCATTAAGAGCAGGACAACCTCCAAAAGGACAAACCCAGATTGTGTAGATGGGGAACCAAAAGGAAAAGGAGGTTCCGTAGAATTGTAAACAGAAGCACATGGGAGGAAAAATCCTGACTTTGCTCTACGCTCTGGTTCAGGCTTTCTGTACAGGATCCAGCGTCACAATATACATGGGCCATTCTGGGGACAGGAAATGAAAGCTGGAGTACGAAGAAGGAAGGTATCCTGGGGTTACTAAATTCCATGCAATAAGAGCCTGACATGTTCAGTTCTGAAGAAGTACAGTCATACCTCTGGTTGCGTTCACTGCGTGTTGCGTTCGCTACGGGATATGAATGCGCCAAACCTGGAATTACTGGAACGGGTTACTCCCAGGTTCGGCGCTTCGCGCATGCACAAAAAGCACTAAATCGCACCGCGCACATGCACAGATTAGGCCCTTCAAGTTGCGCTTTTCATGTTGCGAACGGGCCTCCGGAACGGATCCCGTTCGCAACCAGAGGTACCGGTACCACTGTAAGAGAATTCCCAGTGTGAAATCCTGACAGCCATTTTTCATTACCTTTCCATTGTTTCATTGAATCCTCCATAAGGTGATTTAGATCACTGGATTCCAAGATCCTGTTCCTCAGTTCTGGAGGGAAAGCCAGCGGCTTCTCTGGACTCTCTCTTTTCTCATACCTGGTGAAAAGAAAAACAATGAATGGTCCCATTGTGGCACTGTCTCCCTAATTATTGCAGGAGATCTCAAGAACCTGAACAAAGTGGAAGTTTATTTCCCAACAGGTCATTTTCAGGATTCAGCTTCATCTGTTCACACCCACCTCCAAGCCCTGGTCTAGCATTTCAACTTCCTCCCCCGACTGAGAGGGAAAAGCAGGATAAAGCTGGGTGTCCACCACAGATTGGGGAGACCTCAGTCCAAAACCCCTGAGGACAGCTGTCAGTGGCTTCGTAAGGATGCTAAACAGCACAAGGGACAAGAGGTAACCCCAAGCGACACCACCGGAGGGCTCCCATGGCTTCCAACGATGCTGCCCCATAACAACTTTCTGGGAAGGTCCCAGGATGAAAGAACCAAACCCCTGAAGTGGGGTGCCTGCAATCCCTCCCTCCCGGAGCCTCTCCAGAGGATGTGAGTGATGTCCAAAGCTGGCAAGAGGTCAAGGAGAACAACCTTCACCCTTCCTGCCCCCCTCTC
The DNA here is from genome assembly GCA_034641395.1 of Darevskia armeniaca. Lineage (NCBI taxonomy): Eukaryota > Metazoa > Chordata > Lepidosauria > Squamata > Lacertidae > Darevskia > Darevskia armeniaca. The sequence goes on along the minus strand of JAWWNF010000633.1, from coordinate 27,599 downwards.
TCACCCAGGAAGGGTACAACCCCATGCCCCATGGGACTCTCCCTCCAGAGGCATCAAACAACCTGCCTTTCACCCCCTGTGATGTGGGGAGGGAGGGAGGAGGCAGTTGACCTTGAACCTTGGAGGGAAAATTGGGGGGTGGGCTACAAGTTCAAAAGAGGGGGCTCTACTTTTACCTGTGAGATGCTGCAGGGAGTGAGTCCTACAGTCTCTCCCCTGAAGCCCCTGGAGGGCCATGTTTGAGGTTCCTGCATCCCGGCCTCATGGAGTGATGCTAATGGGAATGGGCCAGATCCACTTACCTCTGCAAGGTCCTTCTCACATCCTAGAGGGAAAAAGAGAAGGGAATTTACTGCACACCACAGGCCACACTAGGAAACCCCTCAGACCCTGGACCTTGGATGTCAGTCTGCCTGGCACATGCCAAGGTTTTGGGTAGGAATGGCTGAATCAGCCAGTTTTTGTTTCTCACAGGTTTTATTTTATCCAATCTGAAATTATTAATTGTTCCGATATCAAGTTCTCCACATTTCCACATCAGTTTGTCATCTATATATATATAAATGTTCCCACTGCGCGTTTGTCCGAAACACCCTTGCTCCGTAACCGCTGGACCAAATCGCATCAAATTTGGACACAGAGTTTCCATTACCATGGCATTCTAATCTGGCGTAATAAAAATTCAGAAAAACCACACCTGTCATACCTAAAATAAAGAAAAACCGCAAAACAATTCTGTCGCACACATATGACACCACCAGCAAAACAGCGCCCTCTAGCGACGGCTATGCTGGTACTACAGCTAAAAAAGCAAGAAATTGGTGCACACATATGACATCACAGCAAAACCTCGCCCTCTAGCAACGGCAGGCCTGTCTCCATTTTCACTCCCAAACTGACAAACTGTTTCTCTGCAAGGAAGGAGGGGTTGATTGTGTTAGTGGCTTCCTGGTACCTGAGTGCAAGACAAGGATGTGATTAAATTGGCTGGGAAATGGAGGCCGCCGCCTCTTAACTAGGCCAGACCAGCAAGGCATGCTGGGAAACGGTGGGCTTATTATCCCAACCAACTGCTCCCTCAAGGCACTCTGGGAAATGGAATCAAATCCTCTCTGTAGAGGGTTACTAGCACTTTTCCCCTTGAAAAGGCCACAGGCAAGGCACGCTGGGAAATGGCCACCGTGATCGTCCCTCAGTGATCTCCCGATGTGTGTTTTTTATCTGTGCGTTTCCATAGTGCTTTTCCCTCAGACGGCGTCAGAGGCCTCCTTCCTTGGCTTTTTCTGCCACAGGCTGCGAGAGGGCACCTGAGCGCGTGCAGAGTGCACACGACGCCGGCGGGGGTAGGTGGGGGTTTATTCTGGCTGCGGCTGCTGCTGATGGTAATAAGCATAAAATCAGCCACAGCAACGCGTGGCCCGGGTCAGCTAGTTATTGTTTAAAATTCTTATGAAATCCACCAGAATTTTAGGTAAATGTCACGTTTGTGGGTTCAAGAGAACTCACACCATCTCTAGTCTTAGATTATAATTTAATAACTTTAATCCAGTTTGCATTGTGCAATTCAGACATATGTAAGCCTACAGGATAATCCTACCAGGGCACTGTCCCAAACTGTCTTCCATAAAAGTCCCCAAATTTCAAATTCTATTTTCCATCTGGAAGTAGAAAAAGGCCCTTCGGTATAAAATGCCTCCAAATGGGTAATAAAACAGCTCAGTGTTTCTTTGGGCTCCTCCAGACTTCTGCTTTTCCTGTGCCCAGAAAACATGGGTCCAAGTGGTTTTGCCTTTGCCCTGCCGCTTTCCCTCAGGAAAAACCTGCCCCTTAGTGCAACATCAAAGCAAACGTCAATCTGGAGAAAACCTGGCTGATGTTTGCTCTCATTCAGCAGTAAACAGCAGGTTTTCCTGGAGGAAAGTTGTGGGACAAGCAGCAGTCTGGATGAGTCCCTTTGTCTTGATCTTTGGTCACTGAGCACCATTTTGGGCCAATCTGGATCCATAGGGAAGGGGATCAACCCAGAAGTTGTAGAGAAAACAGGAAGAGAAGCTTGGTCAAGAGACTGGCTCATGTCGGAAGGAGGCCTGAACGCATCCTAGGCGAAGCCCCCCACAGCTGAAAGACATTTGGAGACAAAGCATCAGCAAAGAGCAGAAGATCACCTCCTGCTCCATCAAGAACACAGAAGAATCTCTAGTCTGCATTCAGGTGAGTTAAGCATCCCAGGTCTCTTGGGTCTTCCTGTCCATTACAAACCTGACTAGAGGCTCCATCATCTGAGCCCCTGCACTCCTTGCATACATGAAAGGGGCACAGAAAGGATGGGAGGCAGCCTTTTCCTGGAGCCTTGGGCTGTTCCTGCCACCGTCTTACCTGCAGGAGTTCAGTCGCTGGCTGCTGATGCATCTCCTCCATCTCCTGGATGATCCTCTCAAGAGAGGAGAGTTTCCTGGAGAGTCTGGCCAGCTGCTCATCCCTTCTCCCTGCAATCTCCTTCTCCACCTCTTCCACATGAGCCAGCAGACGTTTCTCTTCTTCTTCCAGGAACTGGCATAGTTGTCTGAACTTCTCCACAATCTTCAGCCTCTCCCTTTCTGTTAATTTCTGCAAGAAAAGAGGAGGTCTGAGTGTGGAAGATGGTCAGCCTTCAAAACATCAGGAAGAGAATTATGAGAATTCCACAGGGAGGACACTTCTGATTTTTAATTGCTGTTTCTGTTGACTTCTATTTTTCAGAGGGCTACAGCCTAAAGGAAGGAGCTTTTTGTCTAGCCATGGATATGTGGGATGTAAAAACCCATTGCAGTCAAATACGACATTCCTACAATGCACATGCTGGGGAATGCTTTGTATCACTCAGGAGAAAACTTGCTAGTTCCTCCGGAGCTGAGACAGACTTCCTTTGCATGTGACCTGATGTGGGTGTGGCCTGTTCTTGGTAGAGGAGCACATGGCCTCCATGTTCTGCTCTGTGTGTTCTCCACTGTGTGTTCCTAAGAGTTAGGAGAAGTGCCAGCTCAGTCGCAGTCACTTGAGAATATTTCCCTTAGTAAGGTTACCAGACGTCCCCATTTCCCAGGGACAGTTCCCAGATTTACAAATCAGTCCCCATACAAAATCCTGACATCCCGACTGAAGTTGAAAAGTGTCCCCAGATCATAGCTGTCAACCTTTCCCTTTTCTTGCGAGGAATCCTATTCAGAATAAGGGAATTTCCCTTTAAAAAAAGGAAAAGTTGACAGCTATGTCCCGGATGCATTGAAAAAAATCTGGTAGCCTTACCTTATGGGATAGTTCACATAGTTATATGTTGTTCTGTAAATTAAGTCTGCCTTCAGGGATCTTATTGTGAACTGGATGATTGTAAGTAAACTAGTTGTATGTTTAATCAGATGGTTGCATCTATTCTTTTAGGAGGGATATAAAAAAGGGAAACCAGGAATCCTAAATAGTGAGGCTCAGATGAGCCTGCAACTAGCTAACGGCTGTGTAATTTAAAAGGGGGATTGTTTAACAACTCTGCTCAGTTATAGAACTTGCTGCCGCAAGTTAGGAAGGATGTAATAATATAATATATCCTCTCCTGCCTCCCAAAATATCCCTACAGGATATTCCCTGCATGTTTTGGGGCATGGCATAAATACATTGTTACCTCGAATTACAAACGCCTCAGGTTACAAACTCCGCTATCCTGGAAGAGTTACCTCGAGTTGAGAACTTTGCCCCAGGATAAGAACGGAAATCGTATGTTGGCAGTGCAGCGGCAGCAAGAGGCCCCATTAGCGAAAGCACACCTCTAGTTAAGAACAGTTTCAGTTTAAGAACAGACCTCCAGAACGAATTAAGTTCGTAACTAAAGGTACCACTGTAAACTCAAATTAGCTGCATTCAAAGGTGAATTTACCTCATTTGCTATTGCTGAAAAAATATGGAGACCAAAACAGAGCAATCCTTTGAAATTCACACCTCTGAATTGTTCAAGGTTGACCTAGCCAGGTAATGTTCACAAAAAATGTATTTATGAGGGTAAAGTACATATAAAAATATTTATACAGTACAAGGAAGTAGCTACCCTAACATCTGATTCATTTTCAGAATAATAAATGAATAAATAAACTGATATGGAAAAAGGAGAAATGGGGAGAAGCTGAAATGGGCAAATCTCCCCATTCCTCCTCAGTCCTGACTTGATTCTTCAAGTGCTTGTTCTCTCACTAGTAACAATAGAGACACCTACAAGGAGGTCTTTGCTTTCCTTGTCCAGATCTGCTTGATAGGCCAGAATTTCCTCTCTCTCTTTCCTCAGAATCTCCAGGCGAAGACAGATCTCTCCCTAAAGAGAAAAGGAAAAACTCAGGTTTGATTGAGACACACAGAGAGATGATTATTACACTGGCCTCCTCTCCTCTCCCCTCTCCTTAGCAGTCCCCTTCTTGGTCTCTGAGCCCCAAAGAGAGGTGCCTCCTCACACTGCCCCATAGGGGCCTGGGACTTGACTGTCCATTCCCAACAGCAAGGGCCCCTCGCCAGTTTGCTTGCTTACTCCCAAGCCACCTCAGTTCCTGGCAGCCAACACCCTCTGGCCAGCCCCAGAGGCACCATTCGCCTGCGGATCTTGTAGCCAGGGCTGCTGCAACAAACAGCTGCACAAGTCTCTGGGAGGCAGAGAGGCATCCAAGGAGGGAGGGAAGGAAAGAGGGACAGAGGCCAGTGTTGCCAGAGGCACCCCTGAGCATCGTTCAAGGCACCCCAGGGTGCCAGAGCACACTAGTTGAAAAGCACTACAGAACTGGGATGGGAAAGTTTTCCAGTGCAACAAACTAGTCTGGAGAAGAGCAAAGGCAGCCATGCTTGCTCCTTTGTCTTCTCCAAGGAGACTTCCAGCCTGACTTCTCATCTTGAGGTCCCAGGGAGAAGTGGGAAGAGGAGGAGGAGGAGGAGGAGGAAGGGATGAGGCAGGATCCAACCTGGGATGTATCAGTCTAGCATAAAAGTCTAGCATAGGGAGGTCAGCCCTAGAGGCTAGAGATACAGGAATAGAGCAGCCCCCATTCCAAACCCCTCTTCTGCAGGCCTAGGGCTTTTCCACCCTTCCTCTTGACCCCACAGCTTTACCACAGGTCCAATTCTGAGTTGTCACGAAAAAGTCATCTTTCCCCTTGTCTTTGCAGATGCTACTCTGAACCACTGAGTCCTTTGCCATTTGAGATGGAAGGAGATCCTCACCCCCCCCCACTGAAACCCCATTGCACAGGCCCCACAGCACCCCCAGAATAAGCGTGGTCCCCACCAGTAGGTGCTTCCACCTCCACTTGAAAATCTGCTTCCAACAGATACTGGGGGGGGGGGGGATCCTGCACCATCTGGTCAATTCCTGGCCACTAGTCCCACCCCACCCCCTGCAGCTGATCCCTTGCTATTATTTGCTTTGCAGGGCATTGAGGAGGCATCCTGCTAGCCAAAGGAGACATGTACTTAGTTGTGTATGTGCAATTTACATTTGTAGTTTCTAAATATTTATAAAGAAACCTTGCTGGGGGATGCGGATGAGGTTAACCCTTTCTCTCCCTGCCACGGTCCCAGTTCAAATCTTTGAAGCTGATGTGAGTATTTCAAGGGAAGATCCCCTTGTCCCCCTGGCAGAGAGAAAGACTTCAACTCCCTCCTCCCAGCCATCCCAGGAGCCCTGGGCTGCTTCTACCTAACTAAACAACCACCAATTCATGCCATGCCTACTTTGGACATGAGAATTAAAAAGAAAACCTCCCAAGAAGATTACACAGCTATTTCTCCACATCAAGATCCAGGGATCTCCTACCTTGTATTCCTCGGAAGCCTCCTTCAGAGGAATCACCTTGTGGTTTTCATGTTCCCTTGATTTGTCACACACCACACAGATGGGGGCTTCGTGGACTTTGCAGAAGAGCTTCAGGGGCTCCTGGTGCTCCTCGCAGACTCCTCCTTCCCCTCCTTCCTTCTTTCCCTCTTGAAGGCTGAGATTCTGGGCTATTTCTACAAAGTTAGCCAATTGCCGGTTGGGGATGAGGCTCCTTCTCTGGACTCTTTCTCTGCACTGAGGGCAGGAAGCCTCTGCCTCCGATTCCCCCCAGCACTGGATCAAGCAGGATCGGCAGAAGTTGTGCCCACACTCTGGGATGGTCACTGGATCTTTAAAATATTCCAGGCAGATGGAGCAAGTGGCTTCATCACGGAGACGCTGGGTGTGACCCCCTGCAGCAGCCATGGCTCCCTCGCGCCAAAGACAAGAGTTAAGTTTCACTTTCTCAGTTTCTAGTCACTGGGAGTTTCCCTTCCAGGAAATGACTCAGAAACTCAGTGACCATGTGATCTTTTTTAAAAAAAATGTCACCAGGTCTTTTCATTTGGTGAATGTTTTCTCTAGTAACGGTCACCTCCAGACTAGACTATTGTAACTCGCTCTATGCGGGGCTGCCCTTGAGGCTGATCCAGAAACTCCAGCGGGTGCAGAATGCCGCGGCGAGGCTCCTTACGGGGGCCTTGCCGCGAGATCACATTCATCCAGTGCTTTATCAGCTGCATTGGCTCCCGGTGGAGTACAGGATCAGGTTTAAGGTGCTGGTTTTGACCTTTAAAGCCCTACGCGGCCTAGGACCCTCGTACTTAAGGGACCGCCTCTCCCAGTATGCCCCGGGTAGGGCCTTGAGGTCCTCAAATAATAACATCCTAGAGATCCCTGGCCATAAGGATGTCAGGCTGGCAGCTACTAGGGCCAGGGCTTTCTCGGCTCTGGCCCCAAGATGGTGGAATGATCTGCCACAGGAAACAAGGGCCCTGCAGGAGTTGGTATCCTTCCGCAGGGCTTGTAAAATGGAGCTGTTTCGCCTGGCTTTTGGGTTGGGTTGAGTGTAATCCCTGATGTTTTTATTCCATTGGTTGTTGGTGAGCTATTTATAATGAGGTGGCTTTTAAACTTTTAAGTTTTAAATTGTTTTAATTTGTATTTTTAACTGTTTGTTTTGTGGTTGTGTGGTTTTATTATTGTTAGCCGCCCTGAGCCCGGTTTCGGCTGGGAAGGGCGGGGTACAAATAAAATTTATTAGTAGTAGTAGTAGTAGTAGTAGCAGCAGCAGCGAATGCTTCTGGATTGCTCCCCATGCTTTCGATTACACACAAACACACACACCTAGTAAGTTGTGGTATTCATATTGTAACATTTCCATTCATAGGTTTTGTGATAGGAAACAAATGCTCCTTTTCCCTTATGGGGTACCCTAGAGCCCGTATAGAGTCCCTATGTAGGTTCGCTATCGGTAGGAGAAAAATAACAGAGGCCAATCAGAGACTATTGAGAAGCAAAACAGCTAGTAAGCATGATCTTTGCTAACTGTTGCAACAGGGTGCTCACACCCCAGCCCCACGCAGGAGGGAGGAGGAACCCCAAACATTGGTATGCAAGCCCTTATATAGACTTTTGAAATTGCCACCCTGTAGATCAAGTCCTGCTGTCTTTCTCTGCTTTTGAGATTCTTCCCCATTTGCATGACTTCCCCCATGTGTGGGTCCCTCTGTGACTCAGCAGTGTCTTAGCTTTTGAATTATGGTGCTGGATGAGACTCTTGAGAGTCCCATGGACTGCAAGAGGATCAAACCTATCCATTCTGAAGGAAATCAGCCCTGAGTGCTCACTGGAAGGACAGATCCTGAAGCTGAGGCTCCAATACTTTGGCCACCTCATGAGAAGAGAAGACTCCCTGGAAAAGACCCTGATGTTGGGAAAGATGGAGGGCACAAGGAGAAGGGGATGACAGAGGACGAGATGGCTGGACAGTGTTCTCGAAGACATGAGTCTGACCAAACTGCGGGAGGCAGTGGAAGACAGGAGTGCCTGGCGTCCATGGGGTCACGAAGAGTCGGACATGACTTAAAGACTAAACAACAACAAGCTCAAGTCCATCCCCCAATACATCATACATACATCACAGAAGCAAAAATCCTGTCTACCAGGATACCTGATAATGGTCACTGGTTGCATTACCTGGGCAATCTGGCCATTCTTTTGTGATGGTAAATACTCAGTTCCTGAATCCAGGTCACAAGCTCACCTGATTCATACACAGCTACGCCCTTAAGATAGGATTTGTGAGCATAGAGACAATGGGGAGGTTTTCCATTTTCCTTCTTCCTTGCAGAGAAACTTTTGAGGTCAATTTGGGAGTCAAAATAGATTCAGGATTGTTCTCCTGTACTATTTCAGAAACGTGGTTTATATACTTATGTATGTGTTTGCCTAGTACAGTTATTAATATTTATTTTATTTATTTATATACTGTGTGTGTGTGTGAGAGAGAGAGAGAGAGAGAATCTGCCTCTGTCCTAGATGAACGGGAGTTTTGATTTATCAATCAGGACTTGATTCCGTGAAGAGAACTCCTAAAACAAATCTGGTTGCTAATTTTGACTTAATCCGTTTTTAGCATACTGGCAGAGAACTTCAGATTGAAACAGACGCTTTCAGCATTGTCAACCTGGAGCCCTCTTTGCTTCAGACTACAACTCCCATCATCCCTGGCCAGGACATCTCCAGGTATGGTTGGGACCCTGCAGAACAGCTGCCAGTCAGTGCAGGCAATATTGACCTTGATGGACCAATGGCCTGGCCTGGCAGAAGGCACCATCTGTGGTGTGGCAGACAAGCTATAGAGCTCCTTCCCTCGATAGAAATGCCTGGGGCGATCTTGGCTATTATTATTATTAATAATAATAATCCATATTACTACACAGTGTGAAGTCTTTCTATATTCCAAATAAAGTGTGGTCCCTTGCAATGGCTGAAAAACCTGGAAGGCTTTAACAGAGGAGTAGATAACATTCATGGAAGGTGCTATGTTCTGCCTCCGTGCTGCAAAGCAGTAATGCTCCTGAATAGTGGTTGCTGGTGTTGTAAAATTCTCCCCTTCCCTTTAAGGTGACACTGGGCTCGTAAGGAGACCCAGGGCCCCGGAACAACACGTTTGAAGGCTCTTTACCGGTCGGGAAATAAACAGAAACCACGACGTCCAGGAAAGGTAAGTAGATCCTTTATTTGCGCAAAGTAGAAAAAAAACCTGCTGCAGCAGGGTCCCACTCGCGTAGACAGACGAAGAGCGAGACCCCGAACAAAAGAAAGTCCACAGTTTTATGCCTTTTAGTTCTAATACATTTCTATGGGGAAGAAAAGGCAGGACAACAAGATTTACATAGGAAGCGGGACTTGGGTGAGGCATAATCCTGTCTGAATATGTGCTGATGGGTTTGTTTTCCTTCTTCTTTGCAGGTGCGGTGCGGCAGGAAAACTGGAATGGTTTTTTAAATGACAGTCAATAAACTTTATCACTTGAATTTGCATTTGTTGTGTATTTCTTGACGTTTCCCAGACCCAGTAGGTGGCAGTGTTGCATCACCGGTGAGTCAGTTGAAAGATGGTAGAAATACCGGTACATCTGACAGGATACAATTAAGGTACATTGGAGGAATACATTCTAGTTGGATACAATTACACTTATAAGGTATCTGAAGAAGTGTGCATGCACACGAAAGCTCATACCAAGAACAAACTTAGTTGGTCTCTAAGGTGCTACTGGAAGGAATTTTTTTATTTTATTTTGTTTTGACTTATAGGAATACATACAATTACATTTATAGGGATACATATAAGGTATTGAAGGAAATTTTCCAGAAGATACATTTTGACACATTTAAAAGATATTCGAAGCAAGGAAGGCACGATTTTACAGCGCCCTGGGAGAGACGGGAAAAGATTTAAAGAGGGAGAAGAAAAGCACGTTTTTTTACAGTGCTTGCGGTGTTCCAGGAAGACGGGATTATCACCGGGCGTGAAAATGCGTTCAAGGGTCCCCTTAAGATAAAGAGATTTCCGTCACCTTGCGATCCATGTAAATGGTTATGTAGATGGTTTTATGCAGATGTGGGAGGAAGGGGATAAGGAGAGGGCGATAGTGTTGGAATGTGCTGGCTTGGTGGATTCAGGTTTCCTCCTCCTCCTCCCTCCGTAGTCTCCCTTCAAAATGGATTCCCCTGTGTCAACTTATTTCCAGAATGACAGTTTTATGATTTCTATAACACTGGAGACTCTAGAAAGGGAGAGGGCTCTTGTGCTCAGATCCTGCTTATGGGTTTCCCACACACATAATGTTTAGAAAATGTTTTCAGTTTCACCATCACCTGCAGCTAAAAGGAGAGAGATCAAGACGGAGAAATCCCACCCAGGGGAAGTTGTTTCCTTAGGGAAATATCCCTATTAGCTGAGATTCCAGGTCAAAAGCAGGAGTCCAAAGGACACCAGGGAGCAAATGAACAGGGCCACCTCCCAGAAGTCCAGTTCCCTTTAGTGAAAGCCCAGTGCACTTTGGAGCAGAAAAGCCCTTCTCCTCAAATCATGGGAGGAACGGCCAGCACAGTTTGGGTTTGGGGAGGCTGAATGCCGAAGGACATCCCTACGAAGCTTCCCTTCACAGGTGGGCGGGTTTGCGACACCGAGCAGGGGCCCCTGGGCGGGAGCTGCCCACCTGGCTTAGGCTGACCCCTAGACACGCCCTCGGCCGGGTGGACAAAGGACAGACGGCCGTGGGTGGGGTCAAGGTGCTAGAAAAGGGCCTGACCTCTTCAGTCAGCCCTCTTCGGTCCTTTTCCTTTCCAGGTTCAGAGAGCTTCCTTCTTGACGCAGGCAGACTTCCTTCTGGAGTCAGGTAAGTCAATTTAATCTTACCTTTCGGTGCAGGGCGTTCCGCTAGGCCCAAAATGGGCACCGGGCGCCCTGGAACAGTGAGGCCGCTGGGCGACATCTCGGCTGGGCGGGGGGGGGGCTGGGATCGCTGTAATTGCAGCCGCTGGCCCTGGAAGGCCAGCCGGACCCCCTCCCCCCGTCCAGGCCGAGTTCCCCCCCGCCGCCGCCGCGGATCGTTGCGGGGGCATCCGCTGGCCTTGGCAGGCCAGCCGGAGCCCCCCGGTGAAGGCCGAACGCGGCCTCTCTTTCCGGGCGGCGGCGTGGGGGGTGGAAGCCCCCCCTGCCGCCACGGATCGCTGCGGGGGCATCCGCTGGCCTTGGCAGGCCAGCCGGAGCCCCCCGGTGAAGGCCGAACGCGGCCTCTCTTTCCGGGCGGCGGCGTGGGGGGGTGGAAGCCCCCGTCGCCGCCGCGGATCGCTGCGGGGGCATCCGCTGGCCTTGGCAGGCCAGCCGGAGCCCCCCGGTGAAGGCCGAACGCGGCCTCTCTTTCCGGGCGGTGGCGTGGGGGGTGGAAGCCCCCCCCGCCGCCGAGGATCGCTGACAGGCCAGCCGGAGCCTCTCAGTGAAGGCCGAAGGCGGCCTCATTGTCCGGGCGGTGGCGCGGGGGGGTGTGGAAGCCCCCTCCGCCGCCGCGGATCGCTGCGGGGGCGTCTGCTGGCCCTAGCCGGAGCCCCCGGGTGTAGGCCTCTTCCCCTGGCGGCCTCTTCCTGCAGGGGATCCTGCAAGAGACCAGCGGGAGCCCTCGGCATAGGCCGTAGCCGGCCTCCCTTTTTCTCTCTCCTGGCGGATGGCTGCGGAGGCGTTTGCTGGCCCTGGCAGGCCAACCAGAGCCCCCCCCCCCGTAAAAGGGCCTTTCCCCGCGGATCACATGGGAGGCCAGCGGGGCCTCAGGTGTGGGCCTCAGGAGGCCTCTTTTCCTAGCATCCTCATGGGGGAGGGTAGCCGCCGCGGATCGCGGTGGGGGTGCCCCTCGGGCCTAGTATGCCAGCGGGAGCCTCAGGTGCAGGCCTGGTGTTTATTCGTGTGGACTACTGGCCTAATTTGTGTGGACTACAGGCCTAATTTGGCTACAGGCCTAATGGTGGCCAATTCATAGTGGGCCCGCACTATAGTGGGCCCAAGGCTGCGAACTAACCTGTTATTTCTTTTTCTCACTGTGTGCGCAGTTAGGTTGGTTGGTTCTGTTATCACCCCCCCCCCCCAAATTTAGGATAGCGGCTTAGTAGCATTCAGCTATCTTATCAATCAATAATAGTAAGATAATTAATAATAATGATACTAGTAATAATAATACTAGTATATAAATAAATAAACAATAAAGAAGCCTTGTCTGGTGCCTGTTCGGTTTGCTCGCTCCTAGGCAACATGCCACAAGCAAAGGGCACCCCGAGCAATGCTGTAAAAGCAGCTAACAGGATTAAAAAAAGGGCCTTGTCATCAGGTAGGAAGGTCACACCTATGAAGTTGGTAATAGCCAGAAAAAAAGTGAGCGACAATCATGATGACGGCCCCTCCACGTCTGATGCTAGGCCCTACAGGGCCAATGCAATAAAGCCTAAGCGCGCTGCCCCTGAGGAGCCCACTTCTGGGAGCTATGCTTCCTCGTCTAGCGGGGATGAGGTGCAAGAACTAGTTCGCACCCTGCAGCGCCGCCTGGCTCGTGGTAAGGGGCCAGATAAGTCTAAGTCCCCTCGGAGACGCTCACGTGAGGGTAGGCGCAGGCATAGGTCCCCTGTTTCAAGTTCATCCGACAGCTCCTCCAGCCCTGATTCGCGCAGAACACGTCGTAGGAAGAAGAGGTCACGCAGATCACGGAAGCACGGGCGCAAGTCCAGGAGGGATACTTCGGATTCATCGGATTCTTCAGGTACGTCCGATTCCTCCTCTAGCGAGTCAGAGGAACGTGGAAAAGGGTATTGGGTTACATACAAGCCCCCGGGCCTCCCTAGCTGGATTTGGGAATGGCGCACTTGGCGCCATCGCCGCGCCTATGGGGTCAAGATACGTGTTCTGGGTGACGGGCAGGACAAAAATGGGAGGGTGAAGGCATCCAATTTCAAGCGGACTGATCAGCCACCTGGCATAAAATTGAAAAAGAAGATCCGCAACCGCATCCTAAATGGGGAATTTTTGGACATCTTTTCGCTGCTCTCCCCGACTGTTGACCGCACTGACAAGTTTAAACCAGAATCCCGGCGAAAAAAGGAGAAGGCAGTGGAAATTGATAGGACTTTTGATAATTGGCTATTAGCTTACACTGCTTACATGGGGCTGGTGGTTGCCGCTTACCCTGATAGGGCGTGGCATCTGGTCAATTACCAAAACATTATTTTGAAAGCCAGAAAGATGGCTGGGGACGCTGCTGCGTTAGCGTATGATGAGGAATTTCGTGGGAGGGCTGCCGCAGATCCAAAGTCAAGGTGGGACCTCAAGGACAATGAGATTTGGTCAGAGGTGGTGGCCCCTCATTTTGACAAAAGGGCTTCAGGCGAAAAATCGGGAAAACCTCCCACTAAAGTTCGAAGGGTGGCTCCCTCAGCCTGTTGGGAGTATAATAATGGGTCGTGTAACAGGGACAGATGCCGTTTCGACCATGTCTGCGAACGCTGCGGTGGCTCACACTCCCGCGCCAGGTGTCTGCGGGCGAAGCCGCCTTTTCGTGGCTTTCGGAAGTCAGGAGTGGGGAGTGGACCCAGGGACGACAAAGGAGGCTCAGGAGCCTCTGCCACTGGTTCCCAGCAGAAGAAGGCCGCTGCCAAGTGATGGGGTTTTCTCCTCCCTAGCCCCGACCCCTGTTCGCCTATCAGCAATGTTACCTCTGTTACAAGCTTATCCCAACAGGTCGGCAGCAAAATACTTGGAGGCTGGGTTCCGCCACGGCTTCCACATCCCTGTCTCCAGTTCACCGGTATCCAGAACACCTCCCAATCAAAAGTCAGTAAGGGAAATGCCCCTTATAGCTGTCAAAAAAATTGAGAAGGAGCGGCTCTTAGGCAGGGTAGCTGGTCCTTTCCCCGCCCCTCCTTTCAAGAAGTTCATAGTTTCTCCACTTGGCATAGTTCCCAAAAAACGCCCTGGTGAGTACCGCATGATACACAACTTGTCATATCCGAGGGGTGGGTCGGTAAATGATGCCATACCACGGGAGCATAGCTCTGTAAAATATGCATCGCTGGATGTGGCCATAAACATGATCAGGGATTTGGGTCCTGGGGCATTATTGGCAAAATGTGACATCGAGTCAGCCTTCCGGTTGCTCCCGGTCCATCCTGAAGATTTTTGGCTGTTAGGTTTTAAATTCAGGGACAGTTGGTATTTTGATAAGGCCATGCCTATGGGTTGTTCGGTGGCCTGTGCGGCCTTTGAGACCTTTAGCACATTTATAGAATGGGCCATGAAAACAACATCTGGTTCCGCATACATCACTCATTATCTCGATGATTTTCTTCTCATGGGGGCCCCGGATTCCCCCAGCTGTGCCCAATCTTTAACCACCTTCATGCGCCTTGCAGCACTTTGGCATCCCTTTGGCCGCCGACAAGACTGAGGGCCCTAGTACAATCCTCTGCTACTTGGGTATCGAACTGGACACCCGCCAGCAATTATCGCGCCTGCCGCAGTCCAAACTTGACACGCTGGAAGCCTTGCTGGAAGCAATGCTGAGGGTTAAAAAGACCACCCTCCGCCAGGTTCAATCCCTAATTGGCCATCTCAACTTTGCGTGCAGGGTAGTTGCACCGGGTCGTGCCTTCTGCGCACGATTGGCGGCGACTTACGGCTGGGGGGGTTGCCCCCCACCATCACATAAGAGTGACCAAGCAGATAAAGGAGGATTTGAAGATTTGGCTCGCATTCCTGCAGCAGTATATGGGGTTTCATTTTGGCAAAAGTCGCTGAATCCTGGGGTGAACTTCCAGGTCCATTCGGATGCATCAGGCAGCTTTGGTTTTGGTGTCTTCTTCAGGGGCCAGTGGTGTGCCCAACCGTGGCCGTCCTCTTGGCATGCTGCAGGTATCACTCGAGATCTGACATTCTTGAGTTTTTTTCCCATTTTAGTCGCCGTTCGCATCTGGGGAACCTCATTTTCGAACTCCAGGGTATGCTTCTGGTCGGACAATCAAGCGGTGGTAAGAATTATATCCAGGCAGTCACCAAAGTCTGATAGGGTGATAAGGGTGCTGCGCCGGTTTGTGTTGGAATGCCTGCGGTACAATATTACCTTCACAGCCCGCTTCATACCGGGTCTTGATAACAACATTGCTGATGCGTTATCTCGTTTCCAGATGGAGCGTTTTCGCGAGCTAGCACCGGAGGCCGCCAGACTTCGGAAGTCTTCCCAGACGATCTGTGGGAAGTTGGAGACGAGAAGTGAACCAGGGAGTATTAACTGCATTAGCCCCCCTCAACCAGACGTTCCTATTTCAGGGCCTGGGACGCCTTTGACCGCTTCCGCGGCTTTACGACGCAGCGGGCATCTGAGGATGACGTGCTTAAATTCCTGGTCCGCCAAAAGCGCAAGGGCCTGGGCATCAAAACGTTAATGCTTTACAGGGCGGCAATTTCCTTCTTTTGTCAAATTTTTTCATTGGCCAGACCCTTGCGACAGCTTCCACGTCAAGAAGCTACTGATTGGGTGGCGTCGCGTCATTCCCCCTCGTCAGGACAGCAGAAAACCTATCACTATAGAAGTCCTCCAACAAATTTGGAAGAAATTACCCCAAGTATGCTGGTCAAATTTCGAAAACACGTCTCTTCCGGGCAGCCTTCTCCCTAGCCTTCTTTGGTGCCATGCGCATTGGGGAATGCCTGGCGGACAGGGCCCTGCACTCAGGGTTAACAGACAATGACATTAGGTTTGAAGGTAACACAGTGAATGTCCGAATTCGGGCATCAAAAACGGACCAACTGCGAAAAGGGTCACTCTGGCGCTTGCTAAGGCGAAAACAAAGGGTCCCTGCCCTTATCGGGACACGTGTAGATTCCTCAAGGTTCGGCCTAAGTCCAAGGGCCCTTTCTTCATACATTCGGGACATGCGGCCTTTATCGCGTTTCCAATTCACGTCAGTCTTGCGTAGGGTCTTAACAGCCTGCGGAGCTGACCCCCAAGGATATTCCGGGCACTCCTTCCATATTGGGGCCGCCACCTCTGCGGCAGCACAAGGTTGGGACCCGGCACGCATCAAGACGCTGGGGCGTTGGCGGTCGGCAGCATACAAAAGTTACATTCGTCCCGGCTCCTCCTCTTTAACTCTGACATTTTAATTTTCTTGCAGGTTTGCCTCCCACAAAGATTTGGGTGGTGGGGCACAGCATCGTCACTGGCAGCGGAGCATGCCGGGTCCTGCAATGGGGGGCGCAGCCTCGATATTCACCCCAAGGTACGGGTATATTGGATGGGTCATCGGGGCATGCGTTGGCAGGGCATGATGCCCCTGTTTGGTAAGGCTGCAGCGGCGTTTGGCCCCCCAAGAGCTTTGGTATTACACCTGGGTGAAAATGACCTAGTGGAGAGTAAAGGCATTGCCTTGGCCCTGGCTGCAAGGCGATATTGAGCGCTTGCATGCCTTGTACCCAACAATGGTGATTGGCTGGTCCAACTTACTCCCCCGTCAGCGCTGGAGAGGGGTTCGAATCCCTCTCGAATTAATTATGCGGTTGGAAGATTAACAGGGCCATGCGAAATACCATGCGGCGTATTGGGGGATTCTGCATCTCTCATCCTGCCATCAGGGCAGATGCGGCCGGAATATTCAGGGCAGACGGCGTACATCTGACACCTTCCGCTAATGATCTCTGGTTGAGCGACTTGCAACAGGCTCTGGTGGACCTGGTATTGGCAGAGTAGGGGTGTCGGTTCCTCAGTCGTGGGATTCTTGGCGGCGAGGCCCTTAGGGGCCTCGGGTGGCGGTTTTAGGCCTTGGCAAGGTAGTCTTATAGTCTATCATCTGGTTGGCTGGGATGCTGGCATGCTCCCCAGCCTATGCGGCGGCGTGGCAGGGCGGTTAAAGGGTACGCCGGGAGTTTTCGGCCATGGAGCGGCGGCGTGTAGGTCGAACTCCCGGCCGAGGTTGGTGGGAGGGCATGCTGTGTAAGTGTGTGCTTTGCAGTCCCCTCCCACTGCACCTCATCATCCTGCATATCCTCAGCCATGGGCTGAGAGGGTTACCTGCCAAGGCCTGTGCCAAGTTTCCCACTTCTGAAGTTTAATAAAGTTGTGGCCAATTAATCCCATACGCCAGTCTCATGTCTCTTTCTTGGGAAAAGGGGTGGGCACCACAGACAGGCTTTCGCGTGTGTGTACGCAAAGAGATTTCCGTCACCTTGCGATCCATGTAAATGGTTATGTAGATGGTTTTATGCAGATGTGGGAGGAAGGGGATAAGGAGAGGGCGATAGTGTTGGAATGTGCTGGCTTGGTGGATTCAGGTTTCCTCCTCCTCCTCCTCCGTAGTCTCCCTTCAAAATGGATTCCCCTGTGTCAACTTATTTCCAGAATGACAGTTTTATGATTTCTATAACACTGGAGACTCTAGAAAGGGAGAGGGCTCTTGTGCTCAGATCCTGCTTATGGGTTTCCCACACACATAATGTTTAGAAAATGTTTTCAGTTTCACCATCACCTGCAGCTAAAAGGAGAGAGATCAAGACGGAGAAATCCCACCCAGGGGGAAGTTGTTTCCTTAGGGAAATATCCCTATTAGCTGAGATTCCAGGTCAAAAGCATGAGTCCAAAGGACACCAGGAGCAAATGAACAGGGCCATCTCCCAGAAGTCCAGTCCCTTTAGTGAAAGCCCAGTGCACTTTGGAGCAGAAAAGCCCTTCTCCTCAAATCATGGGAGGAACGGCCAGCACAGTTTGGGTTTGGGGAGGCTGAATGCCGAAGGACATCCCTACGAAGCTGAACACTAGAGGAGGCACCTGGGAGAGGAACTGTGCGAATGGTCTGAGGGTGAGAAGCCCTTTCCATAGAGAGGGATCTTGGTGCGCCATCAGAGAGACCTCCTGGAAGAGAAAGCATCCGAAGTGCACAAGGAGTTTCAATTGCATCAGAGGATCCACACTGAGCAGAATGCGCACAAGTGCTTCCACTGTGGGAAAAGCTTTTCCTAGAGAGATACATTGCTGAGTCACAGAGGGACAGGGACCCACACATGGGGGAAGCCATGCAAATGCCCCAATTGGGGGAGAATCTTCAACCATCCGTGCAACTTAAGAGACACCAGAAAATGAGGCCTTTGTGATTTGAGCAGAGAAAACGGAGAAAAGAATGCAAACTGCTTGCTCCACTGGGCGAGAGAAGCAGCTCCCAGGTGCTTATCATTTTAAGAAATTAGTGCCTAATTCCGATGCCTTGGAGGATAAAGCTCCCCACTTATTCTATTCTTGCTATGAATCAGCCCTTTACCCCAAGGTTCCAGTACGGGTTACAACCACTAAAGACAATAATTAAAAGCAAATTTAAAACAACTTACTGTCACCAAAATAAGGTGGGTCCTAACAATATGCTCAAGCAGGTAAATGTGTAACTTTTCAGCCGGCCCTCGTTGACTTTGGGTGGCAGAGAGGGGGGAGGCAACCAGGTGCCTAGAAACGTAGATTGCGGAGAGTTGGGTTCAAGCCCCTTTTTAGCTTTAGGAATTCAGAGTCCCCTGACCACTTGCTGTTCCTGATACCAGTCAACCTCACAGAGCTGTTTGGGGGATAAAAAGTGGGGGTGAGGGAATAAGCGATGTCACCAGCACTAGGGACCCACATTGCTAGCACCTGCTCACAACACCTTGCCATAATTTAAGCTGCGTTTCCCGACAGTCATAGCAGTTTGTTTCTCTGCTCCACCCCACATCACTACGGTTTTGAAAACTTGCTGGTTGCAGCAATGCTTGATTTAGTGTGAATGTGCTTCTCAAACCACTTTCTTTGAACACAGGCATCTGTTCTGAAGAAATAATGCAGTTTCACAGATCAATGAAAAACAAGGTAAAATAGGCGGACATAAAGGAAAGGGGAATGGGGAGGGAGGAGGAAAGGGACAAGCTCAGGTACTAGTAGTTCTTAAATTTATAATGACCAGTTGGGGTAGAAACAGTGCAGGGAGCTTGATGGAGTGACTGTTACTAGGTGACAGTTTCGGAAGAGCTCAAGGCAGCTCTGAGCCACAGTGATTGAATAACCCTTATTGGTTTCTCTCTCTCTGCTCTGCAACCTCATGCAATATTAGCATTTGCTGAGTTCTATGGATGCCTATTTCCAGCATGGCCTACTTTAAAAAGGGTTCAATCTAAGCCCTGATGTCTCATCCATTGTGTCATTTAAAGTCACACTGTGTTGTGCGCCTTCAAACAGCATTCTTGAACATGCGGTTATTGCTCCCTGTGTTTTTTCTGCATTCTGATTGCCAATGCAAGAGAAATGTGTTAGGGACACAGCCAACAACATTTGTGTGTTTGTGGGGGGCGTTGTTCATTCTAGGCAAAATGGCCACTCAATCAACGTATACGGTACCTGGGCTTGCCAATGTGGCCTTTGGCCCCTCCCATTTGTAATGAGGGTTGCTTTTTTCACCAGTGTGGAAGGGGCTGGAAAGTGGTGTGCAGGCTAGGGGCACATTTCCCCAGAGTGTCTCTGGGTCCCACATGGGGCCCATAGAGAAGGAAGATGGGGCAGACAAGCTAGAGGCCAACAGCATCCCGTTGGGGTCCAGCACGTTCAAAAGCAGCTTACAGTATTTCATGCTCCCCTCTGTGCTGCAGGGGGTTCTCTCTGAGAACTGCTGACGGCCGGATCCCCGTAGGTGAGGGCAGTGTCTCATGTGTGCATTTCTTGTGTGTGGCAGCAGCACAACCCTTCTCTTGCCTGGTGCTGCCCACCTTTCCTGCTGCTCTCAGTGTGGTGTTGCCTGTCAGCAGTGGGGGTGGGCAGTGGGCCAGACCCCCAGCTCAGGGTGCCCGGGGCAAGGGGTTTATTCAAGTTGGAGCCCATCCTTGTAAAATTGGTTGCTGGAGGCTGGGGGGGGCAAGGCTTGTTTTGCTGTCTGGTCCTGCTTTCAGGTTTTCCACAGAGGGTCTGGGTGGCCCCTCTTGGTGCTGGACTAAATGGGCACTTTGGTGTCCTTCCACGGGGCGAGTGGAGGCTCACAGGGAAACGTACGATGACACACAAACGAGGCCAAACATCATATAGGGGATGGAGCAAGGGAGGCGGCCCTCAGGCAGGTGGGGGGGACATCTGCCACCCACCCTGTGGGAAACGCAGGAAAAGGAGAGCAGGCTGCACCAGTCAGTAGTCAGTGGCCCTGATAGTGGAGCCAGAGACAATACACCACATGCTGCATATTTTTAACCAAGATTAAAAAATAGGATTTGTCCAGGAGATATCAAAATTACAAAGTGAACTTTCTGCAACCAAATTTAAAAAATATATCGAAAATATACAACTTGCTCCTCGAATGGGAACTGAAGATGAGGTAATAAAAGAACCTATGATAAAATGGTCACCAGAGTTGGGTCAGACAATACCTTTAGACAGATGGGAAAGGCTATGGAGGGGTCAGTTCCACAGGCATTTGTTGTTCCAGCAGTTAGAGAATCAGATGACGCTAATTGGGGGAGCATTGTGTATTTGAGCTGACACCTGAGCTGGGGTCTGGCCCCACTGCTGACAGGCAACACCACGCTGAGAGCAGCAGGAAAGGTGGGCAGTACCAGGCGAGCGAAGGGTTGTGGCTGCTGCCACCACACAAGAAATACACACATGAGACTGTTCAATTTCTTTTTCGTCCCATCTAAGGTCTCCAGAGCAAGGAGCTATCCTGCTTGACATGGGGTGAAGGGGTTCACTTTTTAGTCAACTATTAATCCAATAATGTATGCATTTAACAGCTGCATAAGGTCTTGTGGGGAGAGGAAGGTTTCCTAGAATTGCAATGTTGTGAGGGGTCCTAAGGGTCATCTGAGTCCCACCCCCTGCAGTGCAGGAAACATTTGCCAAACGTGGGGCTCAAACCCACAACCCTAGGATTAAGAGTCTCGTCCTCTCTCAAATCAGACATCTCAAATAAAAACAACACTGGAGGTGAGAAAATTTATTAGGACTTTTAAAAGTGTGACTGTCTCTTTAAGAAGCTGCAGAGGGAATTCTGGGAAAACGATAGAAAATGCAAAGCGACAGAAACCCATATTTGTTTTGTTATTTCCACTGATTTTGACTGGAAAGAATCTTCTCAAAGGGTCCGTGAAAAACTGCCCAATGTTCTCTTAGCGGGTAAATGGTTTTTGTATCAGTCACTCTGGTCTGGAGAGAAACTCCTGCTGGGCCTGAGAGGCAGATTTAGTCTCCTCAGGAGATACTGAGGGGGTTTTTTCTTTCCCCACAGATGAAAGTAAGGGAGGAGGGTCTCTCCAGAGAACGAGGCTCCTGAGAACGTGTAGAGTTCGGCTCCTGAGTCAGCGTCAGAAAAAGACACACATCCCCCCTTCATAGTCCAGAGTCACCCGGATCCTCCTGGGATCCTCATTCAGGGACAGAGGAGAGGGATAAGGGGAGGAATATAGGGAGGTCAAGGCCCTGTACTTGCTTCAGACTTCTCCACAGCCCAGATCCCTCCTCAGGGCTTAAGGGGAAGCAGCCCTTTCTCTCCACAGACTTCCTGCAACCCCCACATCCCACCCTCCCCCACTTTCCCCAGAGACTTCCCAGAAATGTCTGCCTGCTGTGATCCCTCACGTCCCAACACACAACGCCGGTCACTGAATCTCTCAGGATTATCAGCAGGACTCGACGTTTGTCTCCCCTTCTCACGCTTTTCTGATCCTTGGACAGAATGAGTTCAGGATGGCTGTGTCTGGATCCAGAGTGACATTTGCTGTAGGGGAGAAGATGAGGGGAAGAGAAGATTAGGCAGAATCAGCAGAGAGACAGAAACAGACATGTTGTTTAAAAAAACACAAAAAACCCAGATTCCTTTTCAGACCAAGGGAATTTATTTGCATCGCATGCAAGACTCCTCCTGCAGACCTTCATCAGAATAAATATCTTCTTGTTGTTTTTTAATCAGTTTCCTTCACTTCTGATATTCCATGTGTATTGTGCCTGCCCTCCTCTCAACCCAGGCATTTTCTAAGAGGAAAAACCACCCAGGAAACCTTTTACTCAGCTCTTCTGTGTTAGTGAAGGAGAAAGAGAGAGAATTGGAGGAGGCAGGAGAGGAGAGAAGCTGCTTTCCTCTGACAATCTCTGTGGGAATTGACCTTTAGGGACATCTGAGTTGGGGTGGGGATGAGGACCCCCCTGTAGTAGTTGTAGTATAGCAGTAGTAGTAGTAATATCACACTTGCCTTCTGCCCTTCATCTATAGGTCTCAGGGTGGTTCACAGCATAAAAATACAGCATAAAACCACATATAGAAGCCCCCTCACTTTCGCGGGGGTCACGTTCTGGGCCCACAAGTGAAAATCACGCTCTCCATCTCGACCACTTGGTCTCTCCTTGCCTCCTCCACACCACCTTGGAAGTTTAGGGCTTGCTGCCAGGGAAGAGGAGGCAGGTGGCAGGCAGTGGCGGAGCTTCATTCTCTGCCACTGGGGGCGGGGAGCAGGCGGGACAGGGCTGGCATGCGTCCCAGGGGCGGGGCCATGCATACTGGGGTCGGGGCATGCATTCTGGGGGTGGGGCACACAGCCTGCGGGGGTGGGGCAGCCGCAATGGAAACACCCCCCCCCGGGATCGCTCCAATGGGGCGATGCACTCCCATCGCCCCCTCCTTCCTCCACCCCTGGTGGCAGGGCAATTTTACAAAGGGATGCTTATACCATGCTTCTCTTTTGGATTGAATGTATACCAGAAGACTAGTTCCCTGGGGAGGGGGATAATTCAAAAGGTTACCAGTTAGGGGCTGAGACAGTCATGATAGGCAAGTGTAGAGTTGCTGTATTTTGAATAGGAAAAAAAGAGGACACATTGGCCAACTTCTGCTCTTAACCATGGATCGCTATGACGAGTCTCATTTGAAATACCCCTACTCTATGTAGGCTTTCGAAGCTGTGATATAGTGCTAGAAGAAATGTTCTTAACTTTAAACAACAAAAGAATAATAATAATACATATTGCTCCCTCGCTTGCCACATGGAGTATTTGGGCTCATGTTCACATCTTAGTGAACGCAAGTGTGCACAGAACAATTTATTAAATTGTTAAACATGTACATATGGATTCTCCTTAAGGGCAGGGGGGTGTTAACCTCTTGCCCTCCCAGACTCCTCCAAGATCTTGTAGCTGAGCCAGCGTCCTTTTAGTTCAGCCACAAGAGAAGGGTTTTATACAGTATATTGCTAGCTTAAGATGCTGTTCTGTTGCGATTCTCTTATCTAGGGCTAAGGTGCCTTAGATCTGAGTCTTATGTACTAGAATTTTTTTTCTAGTCCGAGAAAAATAGGACCCGTGGCAACCAGTCCTGGAAAAGGAACCCAACTCTAGGCAGCAATGAAACTCTTCCCTGCTCAGTCTGATCCTTCTGGGTAATTTATCTCTCTCTCCCCCCCACCCCCCTGCGCCTTCAAGTCCACCCTCTCTGCTTTTGTGGTACAAACAGCAGGGCTAGAGTCAGGTTGTACAGAACAGACTCTTTACCCCCCCCCCCCATGAAACACTAGTTCCCACCCCTCCTGTGAATTGGGGTTTCCATGTGAAATTTACCTCTCTGAACATTTCGGAATGACTAAGTTTGTTCTTGGTATGAGTCTTTCGTGTACATGCACACTTCTTCAGATACCAAGTGTGCATGCACACGAAAGCTCATACCAAGAACAAACTTAGTTGGTCTTTAAGTGCTACTGGAAGGAATTTTTTTATTTTGTTTTGACTATGGCAGACCAACACGGCTACCTACCTGTAACTATAGCAATCTGTTGTTTAATTATTTCAAGCAAAAGATGAAATCATAGAACAAATAATTGCAAAGACGACAGCTGTAGGCCTAGGTAGTGATGTTAGATTTCTCCAAAGATTATTCTTGAGAATTTAATATCCCTAGGCCTAAGGAATTAAAACAACTAACGTGTTTAGCTGTAATTCCTTCTTTGCAGGGGGCTGGACTAGATGATCTTTGGGATCCTTTCAAACTCTCCTATTCCATAGATTCCATGGGGAATCAGAAATGGTAAACCATACTAGAAAATGGCGGAATACAATCATTCAAAATCCACAAATGAAATGGGGATCTGAACTGGATGGATGAAGAAAGGTTTAACATTTGCCCCAAGTAAACTGGTAGGAAAAAGCTGTTGAACTGGAATTTCAAGCATGCTGACAAACCAAATTGCAGAGAAGAATCGGCAGAGCTTTGCCATGTACCGTGTTTCTCCTAAAATAAGACACCGTCTTATTTATTTTTCCTCCAAAAAACACACTATGGCTTATTTTCGGGGTATGTCCTTATTTATATTACTGGTAAGTATGGTACAAGCAATCTACATTTATTCAATTATAATTAAGTCCCACAGTTGATGAGTAAAACGGCAGACTTTAACTTTCATGCATGCAATTACAGCTTGCATCAACCATGCCTAAATATTACTTTTGCACCAAGCAAAAGTACCCTGGTGGTGAAAGCAATTGCATGCAATTACAGTTTGCATCAACCATGCATAAATATGCATAAAGTGGGCAAGGCAAGAAAAGAGAGGTACCGGTAGTGTTTTGCAACTGGGCTTCACAGGTCCTCATGAAGGTGCTGCTTCTGGGTCCCACTGGGCTCAGGGCTCCATGAGGCGCGGCGCTGCTGCTGCGAGGGTGTCTTAGCCATTGAGGCTACTGGCGCAGGGCCCCATGGCCTGGAGGGCGCCTCCACCCTCCAACCCCACCACCCTCGCCCACCTCTTCTTGGGCTGCGGACGCGGGAGGCTGTTGGGCGAGCCTCCCGGAGGGCGCGGCAGCCAGGGCCCCCTGGACGGCAGCACGCGCTGCCACTTCCTGAGTCCACAGTCTGGCCCTGCCCAGCAGAGCACGAGTTTGCCGTCGCCGCCTGTAATGGATTAGCCCTCCTGGCTGGTAGAATGTTTAGTTACCCCAGCATTTGATGGGTTAAGTTATAGAACTGTTTGAATGGCAGCTCGCCCTGAGGAGGCGGAACCGTTCTGAGGTTTAAAAGGGGGGAGGAGCCGTTGGTTCAGGGTTGAGTGTGGAGTGTGAGGAGAGAGTTAGAGAGGATCTGGAGAGGGAGGAGTTAGAATAGTCTGAGGGAGGTTTTGGGGTAGATTAGTTGATGTTATGAAACTGATTAAGAACTAAGCTGTAATGAAACTAAGCCCAATATCTAAGAAACACTGAAACCATTACTGCTTGATGTAAAATAAAATCTTGTTCTTGTTTGTAGTATCGTCGTCTGATTAGTCCATCACGTTATATATAGAAGCTCTCATCAGGAGTGAACTCAGTGAGGAGGCAAAACTTGACCTGTGGGGGATAGTTTGTGTCTTGGAGTTGCACTAAGGAAGGGGCTAGAGGGTGGAAACCTTGGGCATGCCACAGAGTTGCTAGCGGTGGCTAGGCAGCTGATACAGTGAGGTTTCAGAGTAAAGAAAGCCCAGGACTGTAGGCATAGGGGTTTTTCACAGCAATAGCCCAGAGCAGGAGATATAACTGGCCACGCCAGCTGGACGGAAGCACTCACGTTACAGGGATCCCCAGAGTTTATAAGGGAGATCGGTCCTAAGTCGAACCTCGGAGGATCAGGTGGAAGGGGATAAGGTCATATCCTAGGGCACCTGAATAAAAACATATATTTGTAACGGAGTGGCTCACTGAAGAAAGAGGGGTTCGCAACACCGCCCACCATGCCGCGCCCTCCGGGAGGCCTCGCCACGGCCTCCCCGCGTCCGCAGCCTGGCCCTGCCCAACAGAGCGCGAGGGGCACCGGAGGGATCTTTGCGCCAGGGCGACAGATAGGCTTAAGATAGCCCTGGCTGCTGCGGCTGGGTCCCGCTGCCTCGGGGCTCCATGCGGCGTGAACTGCTGGGTGTTTTTGGCGGGGCTGCAGCAGCGGCAGCATCCAGTTCCGGGCGCCAACACGACAGGCCTCTTCCTCTTCCTTTCGAGGTATGGCTTATATTTTGTGACCGCTTGAAAACACTGCTATGGCTTGCTTTTTGGGTATGTCTTATTTTATGAGAAACACGGTAATTACAAGAGTCTCATGTAATGGGAAGTTCTCCCTCATAAAAACTGTGGGAACTCTGGTGAGATTGGGATGGCTGAAGCACCAGAAATGGCTGGTGAGGGTGAAACTCTGAGGAAGAGGCGGCTGAGGCCTTGTCTCTTCTGTTGGGAGACCAGCTTGCCAGGAGGTGGAGGGGGGACTAGGTGCTTGCGGGTGCCCTTCTTAACACACTTCACAAGGGGGAAATCCAAGCAAATCTCGAGATCTCCAGATTGTGTGGAGGGAAAACAAAATGCAAGGGAGGTTCCCTACACATGAGAAATTGACAAGATGGACATTGGACTGACCCTGCAGGATCCTCCTTAAGGGCTTTTTGTAAGATATTGTAAGGCTCTAGGCTCTTCCCCACAATCAAGCAGTATATAAATTTATGAAAGAAAGCAAAATCTATAAAATTGAGGGTGAAACCAGGATAATAGTCTATAGGTAGGAATGTAACTCAAGACTGGCATGCAGGTTGTTCGCAGGGACAAGCTCTGCCCCCCATGCAAGCCTTCAAACCCTCTCCCAGTCATTCATGAGACATACAAAGAACCCAAACACCACTAGAGGACTGTTGCCCATTGATGACGCATTGATGGGGGTCCCAAAGTCTGCAGAACAGACGGTTCAACACCCATGAAATATCAATCCCCATCCCTCCTGTGAAATTGTTCCTCCCCTGGAATTTACCTTTCAGAATCTGTTTTCTGTAGAACAGAGTATCTGAGGAAGCAAAAAGATATAAGTGTAAGGGCAACACTCTTCCACCATAAAATAAATCTCCATACAAAAGTAACACTTCAAAATGTAGCATCCTTAAATTCAAGTACAAATATTAATTATTAATTAGATCATACAAAAAATGATTAAAAACAAGAAAATCATGGGAAGAATCTATGAAAATAACTAAAGCTTTAAAACTCATAAAGCAAGCTTACAAATAACCGAATAAAACTATTCAGCATATATCCTGATAGTCTCTGAACTTTTGTCCACTGAAATTGGCCTACATTCTTGGACTGGAGGGGAGGCAGAGAATAGGAATCCTGTAAAAGGAGGCAGAGGAGATGGAGGCAGCCTTAACATCTTCCCCAAGTAAAGTGATGGGGGAATCATTAAAGCCAAAATTGTGAAACAGAAGGAAAAAGTGAAGGTTGATGAGGAAGGATTGGCAGAGCTCTCATGCAAAAGGAAACCCTTCCTCACAAACCTTCTACCAACCTTTAAGGTTCTTAACAAGCATAATTGTGCCCTTTGGGGTTCATGTGCTCTTGCTTCCATCCTCAATGTCTCCATCTCCTCTCAGTAGATCTTGAAGGCTGAAGCCCTAGATATGGCAGCTGCAGGGGGACGTCTGAGGAGGAGACGGCTCAGGCCTTGGCTCCATTGCTGAGAAACAAGCCTGAGCAGGAGGCAGAGGGGGAACTGGGGCTTCTGAATGCCCTTTGACTCCATTCAGGAGCAGGAGAACCTCCAAAATGACAACCCCAGATTGTGTAGAGGGGGAACCAAAAGGAAAAGGAGGTTCTGTAGAATTGTAAACAGATGCAGATTGGAGGAAAAAATCCTGACTTTGCTCTACACTCTGTTTCAAGCTTTCTGTACAGGATCCAGCGTCACAATATACATGGCCATTC